>CM060416.1:29835558-30328058 GCA_030545235.1 Helianthus tuberosus
TCCGCTGCTAAATAATGATAACCGCCGATACCACCGTCTCTGAGTAGGCCGCGGCCGCCCGCCTCCCGAGGCAGGGGTGGGTCGGGGGTTGCGACATCTTTCTTACAAATAGTGATTAGCAAAAGTTAAATAATGTTTTGAATTACCTAATGGTGTCAAACCTATAGGATGTAAATGGGTATTCAAAAAAAAATTAGATCCGAATATGAACGTTGAACGCTACAAAGCAAGATTGGTTGCAAATGGCTACACTCTAAAAGAGGGAATTGATTATCAAGAAACTTTTGCACCTGTCTCTCTTAAAGATTCATTAAGGATCGTCATGGCTCTAGTAGCTCATTACAATTTAGAGATGTATCAGATGGACGTTAAAACCACTTTCCTTGACGGATACTTAGAGGAAGATGTGTACATGAAACAACCTGGAGGCTTTAAGCCTTACGGTCAATAACATCTAATCTGTAAGTTGAAGAAATCCATATACAGGTTAAAACAAACATCACATCAATGGTATCTCAAGTTTGATAAAGTCATGAGGAAACAAGGTTTTGCAAAAAAATCAAGTGGACTAATGCACCTACCTCATGACGAGTGAGAACAATTTTACTATACTTGTCCTTTACGTACATGGTATTCTATTGGCAAGTAATACTTTAGATATGTTGCATGAGTTGAAGTGGTTACTCTCGCATAACTTCGACATGAAGGATCTCGGAGATGCTTTTTACATCATTGGCATCGAAATTCACCGAGACAGACACAAAGGAATCTTAGGATTATCTTAAAGGGCCTACGTAGATCATGTTCTTATGCACAATAACATGCATTAGTGCAAACCCTCAGCTGCTCCAATAGTTAAGGGAGATGTTTTCGATTCATTCCAATGTCCGACAATAGAGGTTAAAAAGGTGTAAATGAGCCAAATACCTTATGCGCCAGTAGTCGGGAGCCTGATGTACGCTCAAGTCTGTACTCGCCCTCATATCGCTTATATTGTTGGAATGCTAGGTTGTTATCAAACTAATCATAGCCTAGATCACTGGAAAGCAGCTAAGAAAGTACTTCGTTATCTGGAAGGGACAAAAGACTATAACTTGACCTATAGAAGAAGTGATAATTTAGAAGTGGTAGGTCGTCCGGGTATGCAAAGTTGGTTAACCGTGGATTCGGTTAACCAAGGGTTCGGTTAATTAGAAAGTATTATCCATAAACATAACCATAACCGATGGTCGGTTAACTATTATCATTGGTTATGGATCGGTTTCGGTTAATTATCCAATGTATATAAACATGTAAAATATAAACTCATTAATATAAAACTTGCACATAATAAAAAACACTAGTTGACATCAATTAGAGTAAAAGGTTAAAAAAAATCTAGTGGGCTATGAGCTTATAAATAACATTACATTATATAAAGTTTGGTAAGTTGATTATATATATATATATACATATATATATGTCACACCCCGATCTTTCCATGTATTACCGGTGGGCCCGGTGGGGAGTATCGTGACGTAGTTGATATCATCATAGACAAATAATCACAGTTCAATGCACAGCGGAAGTCAAAAGTATAAATATTACAAACCGAATAAAAGTAACATAAAGTATTACAACGAAATGTAAAGAGATCCACAGGCGGATCAAAAGATAAACGGAATTATTGTTCAACAGATTTTTAAACATCAAAAGCTTGCAAGACTCTTTATTCGATGCTAGGAGTAGCCAACCCATTTCTCTTAGTACCTACACCTAGCCTTTTTGAAAATACGTCACTTTACACTGGTAAATACAATTAACCGACTCTTTTTGGAAAAATGTTTATAAAATTGATTTAAATGCACAAGGCACAAATATTCTTTTATAACTTGGGATAATTATTTAAAAATAATATTGTAAAAGAATTATATGCATGTTATACATTCAGTAGCCCGGGTTGAATACCGGGTTAAAGATTAATAGACACACCACAAAATATAACCTACGGCGAGTTATTCTCGAACAAGCAGGTATATCATTTTACATACGCACTGGCAGGTGTATGCCTACACCCCGTGCTTAAGTCGTGGCCATTCTAATGAATGAGCCGAGGATATCCAGGACATGGTCATTAACCCCCCCCCCCCAAAGGCTTAAAACAAACAAAACAGATTAAATGGGTTATCTCAATGATTTAACCTTCATATGATTAAGAATTCAATACCCGACCAAGCGGTATTTTATATACCGTACCCCAAGCCCGTATAAGGGAAAATAAGTTAAAAGTATTTACCTGAGCAAAAATATAAATTTATTCCCAGCCGTAAATCAATCAAGCAAGTACAGATAGCTTTTACCGGGCTCCTAATCTGGAACGAAGGTTTTTAATAACCTATTAGAATCCTAACGGGTCTTACTTAAGTTTAAACTTAGACGGGTTAGTTTTAAAGAAAGATATACGGTTCAAACGCAAGATTAAGCGAAGACCGGATTAGAATGTGATTTAGACCCGACAAGTATGAAGACTTGTATATTATGGGTCAACTAAACACATTCTAGATTTTGAAGCATAAATGCTAAGGTTTGTCCCGTTTCGGTCAATTTATGCAAACTAGTCACATAAACCGTACCGAACGCGATAATGCATAACGGGTAACCAAATGAGTCATGTACAGGTTCCCTAAGTTAATATGCTTAAAATGTGTTATGATATCAGTAGAATACCTTCCATTATGCCCAAAACGAATTTAAAATCAATTTAAACCCCGTAGGGGTAATTTGGTTATTTTAAAGATTATAAAAGAGGTTAAATGACAATCTGAGGTTTTGGTCTAAAATGATCAGTAAAAATATTTATTTTAGTAGGTTATATCAGTAAGATATTAAACATATGTGAAATTTATCATCTATGGCCAAACTATGCACCGTAGGGGCATTTTGGTCATTTCACATAAGCTTTAGGGGTCAAATTTGGAAATCTGAGTTCAAAACTTTTACTTACTGTTAATATATCAAAATTTACTTAAAACATCAGTAGGTAATGGGTTTTAAATGTTAAACATAGTTTTAACCCATACTATGTGTTTAAAACGCGTAAAAAGTCGGTTTTAGGCGATTTTCGGGTTATATAAGAAAAGCTGAGATTTTTTATCAGTCCAGAAGGCTTAAAATATTTTATTTGAAATATAAAATCAGTAGAAAAAGATTTGATATCAAAATGTTATGTAAAACTTATTTTATTAGTAAAAAGGGGTATAACCGTCAATTACCGAATCAAAGTAAGAACCCATGTTATGATCAGTTTAAAAATTAATAAAAATCTTCAAAAATCCCAAAATATTATATTACATCAGTGGGTAAAAAGTTTGGTGTCGAAATTTGGGTTTAAGTAGGCTTTATGCTAAAAATGCCGTTAAATTAATAAAAAGCTTTCAAATTACGATATTCAGCATAACTCTTAATTTAGACCACAAACTAATGTCAAATTTTTAGGACATGTTTGTAAATCAGTAATAAAGGTTTTTGTCCTCTCACATTTTCAAAAATCTTGTTTTAAGGTCAAAAGGGCATAATGGTCAACAATTAAGCATTTAACGGAAACATGCAAATGATTCGGATTACAAAGGAACCACATTGTATAATCTCAGAGGGTTATACTTACATGCAATGTGGTCCTAAAGGAACCCCTAAACTAAGATAAATCGGGTCAGAACTGAAAGTCAAAGCAAAAGTCTTCTTTTGCGACTTTCGGTTCCGAACTGAGCCTAAACTCAGAATTGTCGGGTTGAACATGCCTAGACATGTTCTTACATTAATTACCAAGTTATATTAGTGTTAAAACAGGTGCTATAACCTCTGCATTGTTAGTTATGAGTTTATTTGCAAAATAGCTTTCTGTTGACTTTTTAATATTAAGTTTGACCCGACAATTGACAAAGTTAGAGTGGAAATCAGAGGGTGCCCTTTTAAGGGTTTATTACCCACATAATTACCAACTCATAGCCACTTTCAATTCAAAAAATGACTGGACCATTAGTGATTAATCACTAAGTCAAAGCTTAATTACGACGGCTTTGACTTTTGGTTATTAGACTAATAAAACTTGAACTAGGAAAGCTAAGAATGCTTACAAAGGCTCTTAGCACGAATTAGGAACTTGAGGAAACTTGCTTGAGCTCCAGGAAGTTCCAGAGATGAGTTGAGAATGATTTTTGTGAATGAGCATGTGAACTAGCAACCAAGAACTCTTATATAGCCAAAAACAATTCACAAGATCACTCCACACAAGTCTACAAATGTTTCCTGATCATCCCAGGTGTCCCCTATGCATGAAATACCATTGGTTTAGTCCCTGAATTTGAAAACCAGCTTTCTAAGGCGGTGGAACTGGCTGAACTCACAGCTGTCAATATCCTTATGCATCTAGGCATTCTACGCGGGCCGCGTACACTCCTTAAGGAGTCTACGCGGGCCGCGTAGACCTTCTGATGCGGTAAAAACTTTGTAGGCTTTGCAGTTTCGGTCCCTGGTTCATATAATCTTTATATAACTTCCATTTGTTACATTTTGGACCCCCATAGTTAACTTTTAAGGGCCTTGGGTCATAAACTAACTCCGTTAAGCTCCCGGTTAGTCGTACGATCACCCGAAAAGTCTTGTTTACTTCAAAACTCCACAAAATTAATATCCAACATTCTTGAAAGCAAAAAGTACAATTATTACAATGTTATTGGGGTCGTTAAAAGGTCACTCAGAGGTTACTTTCAACATGTTGACACTTTTAACCCCTATGTTTCATAAGATCCTTATTTTAAGCACAAACAATTTCCAGTGTTTGGCAATTTGTTCGTTAAAGAATACGAACGTTGTGTGAGGTCAATCAGAGGCACAAGAATAGCATGTTGACACTTTAGATCCCTTTATTCACATATTTACATTTTTTGACAATTTTAGTCCTTCGAAAGTAATTCCTTACGCGTTTAAAGTCCATGACACGTGTCTTCATTATATTGGTCGTGATTTTACGAGGTGTTACATCCTCACCCCCTTAAAAGAAATCTCAACCTCGAGATTTACTGAAATAAATGAGGGTACTTCTGTTTCATTGTGGACTCAACCTCCCACGTATACTCGGGACCTCTACGGGCATCCCATTTAACCTTCACAATTGGTACTTGCTTCCTTTGAAGCTTCTTAACCTGTCGATCCTCAATCGACAAAGGTTTTTCAACAAACTTTAAGCTCTCATCTATATGCACATCCTTATGTGACATGGCTAGCGATTCATCTGCTAGACACTTCTTCAGGTTGCAGATGTGGAACTCATTATGAATCCCACTGAGCTCTTCAGGCAGGTTTAACTTGTAAGCCGCTGTTCCGACACATTCGATGATCGCGAATGGTCTTATGTATCTTGGGCTTAACTTGCCTTTCTTGCTAAAATGCATTAACCCCTTCCATGGTGATACCTTAAGCAACACTTTGTCACCTACCTCGAATTTCAGATGTTTACGCCTTTTATCTGCGTAGCTTTTCTGCCTATCCCTGGCAGCTTTGAGACGATCACGTATCTGCATAATGTTATCTGTCGTCTACAGGACTATATCAGGTCCAGTTAGTTGGACATCTCCAAATTCCGCCCAACAAACTGGCGTTCTGCATTTCCTTCCGTACAATGCCTCAAAAAGTGCTGCTTGAATACTTGAATGATAGCTGTTATTGTACGAGAATTCAATTAGTGGAAGATGGTCATCCCAACTTCCTCCTAAATCAATAGCGCAAGCCCGTAACATATCCTCAAGCGTTTGAATTGTACGCTCGCTTTGCCCATCCGTCTGAGGATGATAAGCAGTGCTGAAGTTTAGACGAGTGCCTAGGGATTGCTGAAAACTTTTTCAAAAGTGAGATGTATATCTCGTATCCCTATCCGAGATGATAGACACTGGCACTCCGTGAAGAGATACAATCTCATCCACGTACAGCTGAGCTAACTTGTCAGAGCTGTGAGTTTCTTTAATAGGTAAGAAGTGGGCTGACTTAGTCAACCTGTCGATTATAACCCAAATAGTATCATTTCCTCGCTTTGTCTTTGGTAACTTTGTGATAAAATCCATGGTTACCATTTCCCATTTCCAGGTGGGAAGTTCAGGCTGTTGCAGCAAACCTGACGGCTTCTGGTGTTCGGCTTTAACTTGCGCGCACGTCAAACATTTGGCCACATAAGTGGCTATAGATTTCTTCAAACCTATCCACCAATAATTTGCCTTTAAATCCTGGTACATCTTATCACTACCAGGATGGACATAATACTTGGAACTATGGGCTTCTTGAAGAATCACATCCCTAAGTCCTCCATAAATTGGAACCCATATTCGTCCATTCAATCTTAGGATCCCATCCTTGCTATACGATAACTGTTCCGCAGTTACGCCCAGCTTTTCATTTGGATAGTTAGCTTCTAATACAGCTTCCTTCTGTGCGGCTAACAATCTTTCATTCAAGTTGTTCTTCAATTCAATGCTCTTGGCATTGATTCTAATCGGCTTAACTCTTTCTTTCCTACTCAAGGCATCGGCGACCACATTCGCCTTGCCTGGATGATATCGAATTTCACAATCATAATCGTTCAGCGTCTCCATCCATCGATGCTGTCTCATGTTCAGATCCTTTTGGTTAAACAGATGCTGAAGGCTCTTATGATCAGAATAGATCACACACTTGGTACCATATAAATAATGCCTCCAAAGTTTTAGTGCAAATACAACGGCACCCAACTCCAAATCGTGGGTGGTGTAATTCTTCTCGTGCACCTTTAATTGTCGCGAGGCATAGGCAATGACCTTGCCTCTTTGCATGAGTACACAACCCATTCTAGTATGTGATGCGTCGTAGTATACCACAAACTCTTCAATCCCTTCAGGTAATGTCAAAACTGGAGCATTGCCCAACTTTTGCTTAAGAATCTCAAAGGATTCTTGTTGCTTAGGACCCCAATCAAACTTTATATTCTTACGTGTTAATGAAGTTAGGGGTGCTGCAATCCTTGAAAAGTTTTCGGTAAAACGCCTATAGTATCCTGCCAGACCCAAGAAGCTACGAATCTCTGTGGGAGTCTTCGGTTCTTTCCAATTCATGATGCCTTCAATCTTAGCGGGATCCACCTGGATACCACGCGCACTAACCATATGTCCAAGAAATTGGACTTCACGAAGCCAAAACTCACATTTTGAAAATTTGGCGTAGAGTTTCTCTTGCTGAAGAAGTTTAAGGATACACCGAAGGTGCTTCTCATGATCAGCCTGATTCTTTGAGTAAATGAGTATTTCATCAATAAAAACAATGACAAAATTGTCCAAATAGGGTTTACAAACATGATTCATGAGGTCTATGAACGCTGCTGGTGCATTAGTGAGCCCGAACTGCATCACCAAGAACTCGTAATGACCATAACGAGTTCTGAATGCAGTCTTATGCACATCTTCATCTCTAACCTTCAGTTGATGGTAGGCTGACCTCAAATCAATTTTGGAGAAGTAACTTGCCCCTTGCAATTGGTCGAACAAATCGTCGATCTTGGGCAATGGATATCTGTTCTTCATTGTGACCTTGTTTAGCTCACGATAATCGATGCATAGACGCATCGATCCATCTTTCTTTTTCACAAATATAATCGGTGCTCCCCAAGGAGATGAGCTATGCCTAATAAAACCTTTTGCCAACAAGTCATCCAGTTGAGTCCTTAACTCTTTCATCTCAGTCGGTGTTAACCTGTAAGGTGCTCTTGCAACAGGTGCTGCTCCTGGAATAATGTTAATTCTGAACTCCACTTGCCTATCTGGAGGTAAACCAGGTAGTTCTTCAGGGAATACGTCTGGATATTCAGAAATGACAAGGATGTCTTCAATCTTGGGCTTTGGTTCATCAATAGTCACCTGTGCCATATAAATGACACAACCCTTCTTCAAACACCTTGACGCCTTAAGCATAGACACTTGCTTAGGCAACCCATACTGTAACACCCCGTGTTTTCACAAGTCAAAGTCAAGGTCTAAGTCAACAACCGACTTCGCGCAACTTGACTCGTAGAAATTTCGTTATTTAATTCGTATTATGTGGAGTAAGTGTTGTTAATGACAACAATCGATGTGTGTTAATCGTTATTCAATCGACCTACGACTGTGAACTATAGGAAGTAACAATGCGATTAAGTTAACTAATCAATAATCAAGCTATACTAATCGAATCAACATCAAATCGCAACTCGAGCTACGTATTTTTTTACTTGTTATTATACGTGTGTGTGCGCCTTACGTGTTACCTGTGCATGTTTATTTATGTTGTGTTGTGATAATCAAACGAACTCAATCGAAACTCGAAATCTAACTCGAAATGCAATCGAACTCGAATTGTAGACGAACTGTGATAATTGGTGGAGAAGAGATTATGCGAGATATGAATTAGTTGGGACTAAAAGTAATTTGATTAGGAAACCCTATCGTGACGAACCGCTCGCAATCGAAATCGAAGCATCAAAAATCGTCGCGTCAAACAGTCAACCCAAGTGCCATCCGGCCGGATAGCCATCCGACCGGATAGCCATCCGACCGGATAGCCACTACGCTCCAGGTCAGGCGTCATCCGACCAGGATGCCATCCGACCGGATCGTCATCCGAGCGGAGTGTCATCCAATCGGAACACCCTTTCCCCTTTTGGAATCCTATAAATACCCTTGTCATTATCATTCTTTCTACTTTTGGATACCCTCTGTCCGAACAACTCGTGCTCCTCACCTTTTCTCCGATTTCTCTCAATCCAGGTAAGATCTCGCTCTAAATCTTGTACTTTCTTGATCTACACGCACTCCTACACCTTTCTATATTTCAAATCTTAACTTTTAACCATGAAATCAATGGATTTCGGGTGTTCTAGGGTGACGTCATCATGTGTTCTTCAAGAACTTCATGTTTTGACTTCAATCCATCAAGAACAACTGAGATCTAACCGATTTTTCACAAAGATCTTGTAAAGATCTCGATACAAGAGTGGTAAAAAGGATCAAAAGATGGTTTCTAACTTTTTTTCAACTCTTTTACACTCAAAAACACCCAAAACCGGTAGAATCAGGTTCAGATCTAGTCTTCTACTCATCCTTAGAGTTATACTAGTTCAGATCTGGATTCCGCCTACGAGACCACCGACTTCGGGTTAAACAAAAACAACCGTCTAGAGCCGGTAACTGGCCGAGCTAGGGTGATTCCTGGTCGGTTTAGTCATCTGGGTCAAAACGGAAGTTCTGTTGGGTAACAAGCTGTCAAAGCATCTCGATATAACGACAAACCATCAAAACGACCAAGTGAAGGACGAACAGGACAACCCGAACGGATTGCTGTCCGACCGGATTGCTATCCGATCGGATAGGTCATCCGAACGGATTGCCACCCGAACGGATCACATTTGGGTCCCACTTTAAAACAATCTTATCTGAAGTATGAGTATCGAACGAATTGCAATCCGATCGGACGACCATCTGAATGGATTACTCTTCGGATCATGAGATACTAAGACTTCAAAGACTTAAACAATTTTCAACATGTTCATTAACAGGGTTGCCATCCGATCGGGCGGGCGTCCGATCGAGTGACACTCCTGCTAAGAACTTATCTTCAATAAGTAATCTCATCACCAATTAGCTGTCCGACCGGACCACCGTCCGACCGGATGACCATCCGAACGGATTATCATCCGCACGACCCACCATCCGATCGAACGAATTGATGGATAGAGATACTTCAATGTTTTCAAAATACTACAACGAAAACTTCAAAAGACAAGGCATCATACACAAACACATTCTTCTTATAGGAAGAAACAATCCACTCGAATCGTCATCCGACCGGATGACCACCCGAACGGATTACCATCCGCACGGA
Organism: Helianthus tuberosus; assembly: GCA_030545235.1. Taxonomy (NCBI): domain Eukaryota; kingdom Viridiplantae; phylum Streptophyta; class Magnoliopsida; order Asterales; family Asteraceae; genus Helianthus; species Helianthus tuberosus. Next base: position 29,845,471 of record CM060416.1, read on the forward strand.
TTGCTGTCCGATCGGATTACCATCCGATCGAACCACTATCCGACCCATTCTCACTTTGTATCATTTTACGCGACACTTATCGTTATGCTATCGAATCTATTCAGGCTAACTTTACTCGCTAAGCGCTCCCTTCAATCCATCAATCGCTGTGAGTATATGTTGGATCGTGTTCGTGACCCTAAACAGTCAGTATGAGTAGTTCATCATCGTTTACAGAGGCGGAATCAACGTAAACAATGTCAAAACAGCTTGTATCCTTTTACGTTTCTTTCTATTACTGATTGTGAGCTTTTACAAAGAATTCTGACAAAAATCCGACAGCACCTTCGCTCACACAGACATACATGTCCGTTTTAAATGAGCCTACCCAACACATATATATATATACTAGTTACCCTTCCGTTTGAAGGTGACACAGCCTGCTTCAAACGGAACACTCCTCAAACGGACATGCCTCTTCAAACGGACTGACCATCCTCAAACGGACAGGCCATCCTCAAACGGACTGACCATCCTCAAACGGACAGGCCATCCTCAAACGGACAGACTTCTTAAAACATGACTAAACCCTAACTCAAACACTGTTGTGCACTCATTTAACCTATCTAGACATAAGACTCGATTAAGACATAGTCAGCAGACAGTAGATGCACCAACAGACTCCCCCTTGGATGTTGACGAAGTCTTTGGCTTCGAGTCTTTAGTCTTTGTCTCTCTATTCAGACATGAACAATGCAAGACTTGATACCAGACGAAGTTGACAGACATTCCTGCACTAACATTCTTCAAACTTCAATTTTGATTGTTGATCCAGAATGTAAACTCCCCCTTTCGATAAGCTGGAATTTATTTTCTAGTTCAAACTTTACACAATCTGTGCCATGATGTCCTAGATTATCCCCTGCACATCCTCTTCCACAATATAAGTTTCACAAATTTATACCATTTAGATTTAAGAAACTTACTGGTAGAAATCATACATTCATCAATCTGTATAGTTACATCAAGTTCAAGTAAATGACATTGATTAACTAAACATACAATCTTTCAAAAACATTTGTATATAACATTCAAAGTTTTTCAACAAACTTTCCCAACCCAATATAGTTCATCATGTTTAGCACTTGGAATTTTGAAAATCCGCTTTCCAAACTCAGTTGTCGAAAATCTTTTTGTATTTTCAAAAATCTATACTAAAACACAATCTTTTTGGGTTTTTGTTTTTAGAAAAAAAATGCAGTAAAGAAATATCTACAAACAATATTTTTGGTTAGTTTGTGTAAGAGGATCATATCAGTTTTTGAGACAAATCACAAGCACCGTTAAGCTTTAATCATTTTAAGTTCTAAACGATTCACATAGATTGACGATATAGTTGTCCTCTTAAACTCAAACTAAAAACTTTCAAAATGCTTACCGATACGTTAAGGTATATTAATTTTGCACTAAATTCTTATGGACCCCACGATCTCAGCATATCCCTTCATCATGCAATACACTAACTCAAGTAATGCCTTTAAACTTTCATCAACTGTGATATGTGCGAAAACAAAGCAGAATGTTTAAACATTAACAATCAGGTCGATACTTCCGTATACGCAGAGAAAGTCCAATGTTTAAACAAAAAAAGAAAATAAAACAAGTTGAAGTTGTTTAGGCTTTAACCACCAGGTCGATACTTCCGTATACGCAGTGGTGATCCAAAGCTTAAACGAAACACCACAGAAACTAAAGCAGAACGTTTAGGCAATAACATCTAGTTCGATACTCACGTATACGCAGAGGATGTCCAATGCTTAAACAAAATAAAGAAATAAAACAAGTTTAAATCTTTGCAAAATAAAATGCACAATCACAACGACTTTTCAGCAAGTTGTGAAAGTTCACAGACTTAACCGGTTTTTATGTCTTTCGACATTCAGCGATTACTGAGTAGGTACACACTCACGAAGGACAAAACTAAGTACTATGCTTTCAACCATGTTTTCCACTAGAACTAGGCTTTTTCATTTAAGTTTGTATCGTTATCGCACATCTACTAGTCTAGCTAAGCCTATCGTCACATCGTTAGTGAGACCGTTTATCACATTTGACATTACATTTCTTTAGCATGTTGTGATCGTCCACTAATGTACTATCATTTCCTCTTTTATACACCAAAACTCATTTTTGTTTTTTCAATGTTTTTGGCTTTTTCAAATTTTCAAATTTTTTTAAAAATTTTTCTCCCCCTAAAATCAAAATATGTTTCAATTTTGATTTTCAAAGGAAAATTTGAAAACAAACTTTGATACTCTACCTGTACAGTTTGTTTTAAAAAAATTGACAACCGATATCGAATTGCTTTAATTCGCCATCCACTTGGCATAAACAATCAGAACTCCCCTTCACAACAAACTATTTTCCCATTATGATTTCAAAACACTTAAGTTTGTTTTAATCAAATGGTTTTTCCGGAAAATTAGTTTTATGTGTCATTTCACAAATTCGGGGTTTCATCACATTGTTTACCTTTATCCACTTATCGGAAAGATAAATCAAGTACAACTTATTGTCCTTGATTAGTCTTTTGTGATTCGAAATATCACAGTTACCAACCTGTGAATTTCTCAAGAAATATGCCGATTCATGTTCCACACTTACCAACCTGGGAACTCCGGCAAGTCAGGTTTTTCATTTAAACAGATTCACCCAAGCCTGACCAGCCTTGGGTTTGACAGTTTTTACCTCAATAGATGGCGGTTTTGACGAACTAGAATCACTGCCTGAACGTGGCTCCTCTAACTTTGACAAGTCTGAATCATTGCCAGAATGTTGCTCTTTCGACTTTGACAAGTCAAATTCATCGCCAACATGTTGCTCCTTTGTTTCTGAAGAAACAAATTCATGGCTAACAACTTTCTTTTTCTTCTCTTTTGTCCTCAGATTTGCATCTGATGAATTCGTTTTGCTTGCCTTTTTAGTTGAGGAAAGCAATTCATCAGAACTTTTCTCGGATTACCAGTTGTATCCGAGGACAAAATTTTCTCCAAGTATTCTCTTGCCTTCTTTCTTTTCTTCCTCAGTCTATCTTTCTGCCCCTGTGAAAGCTTCACTTTCGGTTCGTGAACTTTCTGTACTTGAACTTTAAGTTCTTGAACTTTCTGTTCTTTAGGCTTGACATTGACTGGTTTCTTTGCCAATTTCTGAGAATCAGCCCTCGATCGTCCCTTTGATCTCATTGGGCAATCTCTGGCAATATGACCTCTGATGTGGCATTCATAGCACCTTCCTGTTTCGAATCTCTGACTTTGGCACTTAACAGCAATGTGTCCTTGATAGCCAAAAGTGTAACACACTCTGTTATCATACCTCTCACTACTTTCATACCACATACCGTCTTTATACCACACACTTAGATCAAAGCATTGAGTTGCCTTGTGCTACTCATGTCTCCTCTTGTATCCTTGATTTGGCATTTGAGCACTGTGGTCAAACCTGCACCACCGATTACAAACTTTTTGTGAGTTTTGATTTTTAAATTTTTGTGATTTTTTATTGTGATTGGATGATTGATCTGATGAGCTTTTATTTTCTTTTTGAAAATTTTTCGATTTTTTATCTTTTTGTTTCTGTTCCACATTCTTCTTTACAGGTTTTTGCATTGAGCATTCACCTTTCTCAGTAGAATGTAAAACAGTATTTTTAAACATTTCATTTAATTTCAAAAATGTTTTTCTTTTTTCTTCTTTTTCTTTTTCATCGTCAGATTTATCATCACAATCTTCAATTTTGACTTTGTCAAAATTTGTGACATTGTCACTTATTGGAACAGAATTGATCGGTTCTGGACAAACATATGATGCAGAAGTCACAAAACTTTTCAATTTATTCTCTAACTCTTTGATTTTCTTTCTATCACATTCAGCTTCTTTTTCAAGTCGAATAATCGTCTGACGATGGGAATTTATTACCTTTTGCTTTTCAATATTATTTCTGCTAAAAACAGATCTCCCATCTTCAAGAATCTTTATTTGATTTTGAAAATCTTTTTCAATTTTTAATTTTTCAAATTTTAAAATCTTTTTCTTTTTCTTTAAAATTTTTGTTTTCTATTGACAAACTCTCAACATTCTTCAAAAGTTTGTCATTTTCAGATTTTAGTTTTTAGCAGTTCAAGCGCAACTCCAAAATCTGTTCATCATCAGCTTTCTTCTCGTCTTTCAAAGCTTTGTTTTCCAATGTCAAATTCTCCACATCTTTCAAGAGATTGACATTTTCTACTTCGAATTTTTTGCATTTTGAACATACAACTTCACATTTTGAAGTTTCATCTTTTTCTTTCTCTTTCTCTTCTTTCTTTTTCTCTTCTTCTTCTTCTTCTTCTTCTTCTTCTTCTTCTTCTTCTTTCGCAATATATTCAGCAAGAGTTTCCTCACAAAGAGTTTCCGGATCAATAGCAATATTTCCTTCAGGATCACGATAACATTTCTTACTAGCATCCCATCTATTTGCTTTCTTAGCTTCATGGTAAACACGTGAAATCAGTATCATTCTCCAATGAGCTCTCTGTTTTATGTATGCTAGCTTTTGTTCCGCTGTCCTTATATTTTTGAAAGGTTTCTCTTTATCCATCTTGTACGTTCCTAAAAAAAACAGTAAACCCTTAGAAAATTTTTCAAAATTTGAAAAATGACAGATTCAAGCGGAATCTGTTGAAACGGAATGGTTCAAATGGTATAGTCTTTCTAACGAAATGGCTCTTCTCAAACGGCATCTGTTATTCCGTTTGAGACAACAATAATCAAGTTTCAAAAGAAACCACTTTCAAACTTTTACACAACGGAAACCACTTTCAAACTTTTAGACACTTTCAAACGGAAACCACTTTCAAACTTGAAGCCAGTTTCAAACGGAAGCCAGTTTCAAACTTGAAGCCAGTTTCAAACGGAACCCAGTTTCAAACTTGAAGCCAGTTTCAAACGGAAGCCAGTTTCAAACGGAATGTCAAGCTTCAAACGGATGACGTCAGCATTTAACGAACATTTTCAAACGGAATGGATGTTTTCGATCAGTTTTAGGTCAAATTTTGGTTTCAAATTTTCAAGGATTAGTTAACAGTGTATTTCGTTTGATATGTGAAAGTTTCAGGCCATTTTAACCGCGACAACTAGTTCAAATCAGAAAAGAAAGGTAGAAGTGAGAAAATCTGAAGTAATCAAGCTGAATTTGGTATGAACTCCTCGTCCTGTGCTCTGATACCACTTGTTGGATCGTGTTCGTGACCCTAAACAGTCAGTATGAGTAGTTCATCATTGTTTACAGACGCGGGATCAAAGTAAACAATGTCAAAACAGCTTGTATCCTTTTAACTTTCTTTCTATTACTGATTGTGAGCTTTTACAAAGAATTCTGACAAAAATCCGGCAGCACCTTCGCTCACACACACATACATGTCCGTTTTAAATGAGCCTACACAACACATATATATACTAGTTACCCTTCCGTTTGAAGGTGACATAGCCTGCTTCAAACGGAACACTCCTCAAACGGACAGGCCTCTTCAAACGGACTGACCATCCTCAAACGGACAGGCCATCCTCAAACGGACTGACCATCCTCAAACGGACATGCCATCCTCAAACGGACTGACCATCCCCAAACGGACAGGCCATCCTCAAACGGACAGACTTCTTAAAACATGACTAAACCCTAACTCAAACGATGTTGTGCACTCATTTAACCTATCTAGACATAAGACATGATTAAGACATAGTCAGCAGACTGTAGATGCACCAACAGTATACTCGATCCCTTTTCGCTTTATGCACTTTTGGGTGTTACATATGTTACGAATATTCAAACTACAACTATCACACTACTCAAACTATTTGAACGCTAACCGTTAATGCTTGTTATACGTGGCTTATGAATGCTTGTTTGTTATGTTTACACATGGAATGCTGTCTACCTGCCTTAGCAACGATAGTACTATAGTTTGGACTCAGCACCCGTTCACACGGGGGTTGTTAAGGATCTTTTACTTGCATGGATTACGGTGGTAATCATGTATTGCGAACTGCCTCGAGCAGTCAACCCGTAGTCATTGGTATCGATGGGTCTATGTCGATAACTAACATGCTTCATTTCACTATGTGTATGTGCTGGTTATGCGTAAACGAATTCGAACTCTATATGCTATTATCAAACTTGTATGCTCACCTTTACATTTTATGTATTGACTTTATTTTAACGTATGTGACAGGTGCTTAGGATGCATATGTGGTAGGAATTTGAAGCTAGAATAAAGCTTTAGAGCCCAACAAATAGTTGTCTGTAGATAACGAATCGAGGGTCTCTAGATGCAGATAAACAATTGCTATTTATTTAAATCTGAGTTGTCGGAACATAATATTTGCCTAGATTTTTGTCTGTAATAATTGACTTACTGTTTGAGATACGGTATGGGACGTATTATTTTAATTGAATAGTGTTGTTAATTGTTATGGAAACTTCTGGACAATCAGTTTCGCTCAGTGCCATGCCCTGATGATTCCGCCATCAGTTGGGGTGTGACAGATTGGTATCAGAGCCATAACTATAGAGAATTAGGCAAGACTCGACCTAGTCCGGGTCGAAGTCTTAGATTCCTAGACTATAGTTAAGAACCAACAGACCGACTTGTGCATAACCAGTAGGGACTATGTACGAGCTTATTTCCTCGCTATTCTCGTTTATGCTACACTATCACTGCACTCGAATTTACAGCTGTAAATAGGCGATAAAGTCGAGATTAGGGGTGAAAACCACAAACTCTTGACTAAATTGCTTAATCAATGCTGTTTTCTCAATTTATCAATGATTTCTTCTTTTTCGAAAACAAACGCTTTTTCAACGGGGGGAATTATACCAAACTAGGGGTGAAACCCATATTTTGATGAATAATCTCCTCTATTTTATCAAAACAGGAACGAAGTTGTTAAGACAGGGGTGAAACCCTAACCTTGACGACTTGTTCCGCACACTTTACAAGATTCTCACCAAAGTCTCGATGGACTCTAACGACCTGAAGTCACGACTCGACTAACGGGATGTGTGCCCAACGCCCAAGAATCGAGGTAAGGTCACAGTTCTGAAAGTCAGACGTAGACAACAAGTCCTTGCGAATAGTTGAATCTCCTTGGTCAGTCGAAGTCTACTAGCCGCAGACAATCTACATCTCGAATTTTATGCGTTTTGATTCTGAACCACAATTGCTAACTCTGATGATTCGCTGATTTTATGTGTTTTGTGTGTTTCATGCTACTTATTAACGTTTTGGGGTATCACTGGTTTCGATCTAACGCCCTTGCTTTCGCTACTTACACAACACACCGCACATCGTTAACAAATCACGGAATTTTGGACAACTATACACTACGATGTACGCTTATACTACGCTATTCTCGAGCAATCGCCAACTTTGAATAATAGGTTTATGTTTTCTGACTGTCTCTAGTGATTAAATTCGCATGTGTTTCCTTGCTTCAGTGCTTGACATGCTTGAGTGTTATGTGATTATGTGCCCTACGTGCTTATGTGTATATGTAAATTTTGTGCTCTATATGTTATATGAATATACGTGTTCCTGAACTTTAGTGGATAGTAGACGTGTGAGGTGAGATTCGAATACAATGTGTTGAGTTCCGTGGCGATGTCTATTGCAGACAATGTCGTCTGGATCCCGTCACGCACTTTCTCGTCAAGAGAAGAGAGACAAACGCCTTGCTTCCATCATCGCTAAAAGTGTGGCAAAGGCCGTAAGTGACGTTTACGAGAATGTCAGCAAATCATATGAGGAATCGAGGACCGACGCTCCTAAACCTGCCGCAAGGCCCTTCAGTTTCAAGAAATTCAAGTCGTGTGGGCCAAAAGAATTCACTGGAGAGGGAGGTCCCACTGCACTATTTCACTGGTTTGATTCCATTGAGGTTACTCTACGATAGAGTGGTTGCTCTGATGACCTCCGTACTCTGAATGCTACCGGCGTTTTCCAGTCCCGTGCACTAGACTGGTGGACGGCCGAGAGGAACAAGTGAGGGAACGATGCAGCCTACGGTCTGTCGTGGGACGAGCTCAAGGAGGTTATGCTAGAGGAATTCTGCCCTCCTCACGAACGTCAAAAGCTAGAAGATGAATTTTGGCACATACAGCAAAAGGATGGTGACAATGCTGGTCTCACTGCTCGTTTTAAACATCTCAGCATTATCTGTCCCGATCAAGTCAAGACTCCCGACATGACAATCAAGAAGTACATCCGGGCCCTGCCCGACTGCGTTGCTGATTTCATGCAAGCGGCTAAGACTACGACGATCGAGGAAACTTACCTGCTAGCCGCTGAAATCAACGACAAGCGGGTTAAGGCTGGTGTCTGGGATAAGACTTCGAAGCATCTACATCAGGCTACCGCTACCGCACCAACTGCTGAACCCACCTCATCGAGCAACAAGAGGAAGAACAAGAGAAAGAACAGCTCCAGCAACAAGAACTGTGCGATCACTGCTGCACCGATTCAAGTTGTACCAGCCCAACAGCGTCAAGTAGCAGCGCCTGTGGCTAATGCACCACCTGCAAAGCGTGCATACACTGGGCCACACCCGCTCTGCCCTACTTGCACCTACCACCACCCAACTGCCATTGCTTGCCGTTTTTGTGCTTATTGCAATGTATACGGCCATTTTACTGCCAACTGCCGTATTCGACAAGCTCCTGCTCACCAAGCTCTACTCACCGCCCCACAGGGTCACCAAGCTCCTCCGGCACCCGCAGTCAAAGCCAGAGCCTGCTTCGCATGTGGCGACCCGAACCATTTCGCCAACATGTGCCCAAACAGGGTCGTGAAACAAGAGCCCCAACAGCAACAGCCTCAACAGCAGCAGCAACAGCCTCAACAGCAGCAGCAACACCAGCAACAACAGCAGCAACAACAACAACAGGTCGCACGCGCTAGAACTTTCAACCTCAACGTGCGTCAAGCCCAGGCCGACAACAATGTGGTCAATGGTACGTTCCTTGTGAATGGTATTTATGCTTCATGTTTGTTTGATACTGGAGCCGATAACTGCTTTGTGTCGTTCGAATTTGAGAAAATCCTTAGTTGTAAACGCTCCCAACTCTCCTCGACATTCGATGTGGAAGGCGCTACCGGAAGAACCGTCGCTGTCAATTATGTTATCCGTGATTGTACTCTTGAGCTCAACAATCACATATTTCCAATCGACCTCATTCCGATGCAACTCGGAAGTTTCGACATCATAATAGGCATGGACTTTCTTCGCGATAACCATGCTGAAGTGGTGTGCTTTGATAAGATGATTCGATTTTCGCTTGCGAATGGTGACTCATTGTGTGTTTACGATGATACTACTTCAAAGGGTCTCAAGCTTATGTCATGTGTCCAAGCTAGCAAGTAGTAGCGGAGAAGGAAAATAAGAGAAGAAGGAAGCGAAAGACGTTCCTGTGGTTCGAGAATTTCCCAATGTGTTTCCTGATGATCTTCCAGGTTTACCACCAAGTCGTGATATCGACTTTCGTATCGACCTCATTCCTGGAGCCAACCCTATTGCCAAAGCTCCCTACCGATGCGCGCCGTCCGAAATGCGCGAACTCTCTACCCAACTCCAGGAATTACTTGAGAAAGGCTTCATTCACCCGAGCACCTCTCCTTGGGGCGAGCCAGTCCTTTTAGTCAAAAAGAAGGACGGATCGTTCAGGATGTGCATCGACTTTCGGGAATTGAATAAGTTAACTATCAAGAACCGCTATCCCCTACCTCGCATCGACGATTTGTTTGATCAGCTACAAGGCACCACGTGTTTCTCGAAGATCGATCTACGTTCAGGATATCACCAACTGCGTATACAAGAAGAGGATATACCCAAAACCGTGTTTCGCACCCGATACGGTCATTACAAATTCGTTGTTATGCCATTTGGTTTAACCAACGCACCAGCGGTTTTCATGGATCTGATGAATCGCGTGTATAAACCATATCTCGACCGATTCATCATCGTATTCATCGACGATGTCTTGATCTATTCCAAATCGAAAGCCGAACACGCGCAACATCTACGTTTGGTTCTCGAGCTACTCCAGGGGAACCAACTCTATACCAAGTTCTCCAAGTCTGAATTCTGGTTGGAGGAAGTTCAGTTTCTGGGTCACATTGTTAATAGTCAAGGCATCCACGTCGATCCTGCGAAGATTGAAACTGTCAAGAGCTGGGTTACGCCTAAGAACCCGTCTGAAGTCCGCTCTTTTCTCGGACTCTCGGGCTATTATTGACGATTTATCGAAGGATTCTCAAAGATCGCCGTGCCGCTTACCGCTCTCATGTATAAAGACAAGCCTTTTGTTTGGAGAACCGAACAAGAGTCTGCCTTTCGAACCCTCAAGCACATGTTTTGCAACGCTCCTATTCTCACGTTGCCCGACGAAAACAATGATTTCATTGTCTATTGTGATGCTTCCAACCTTGGTCTTGGCTGAGTTCTCATGCAACGGGACAAGGTCATAGCTTACGCATCTCGTCAGCTCAAAATCCACGAGAAGAACTATACAACCCATGATCTCGAGCTAGGCGCAGTTGTTTTTGCGTTAAAGATTTGGCGACACTACCTGTATGGTACCAAGTGTACGATCTTCACCGATCATAGGAGCCTGCAACATATCTTTAATCAGAAGGAACTTAATATGCGTCAACGTCGATGGGTAGAACTTCTCAACGATTATGAATGTGAGATCCGTTATCACCCAGGCAAGGCAAATGTTGTCGACGACGCACTTAGCAGACGGAGCTATCTGCTTAGCACTCGTAATGTTCAAGCCCAACATGATCTCGAAACCCTCATCCGCGACGCTCAACATACGTGTTTTAACGAACGCACCCTGAAGAAAGAAAGGATCTACCACGATGGAGCCCAACTTGTGAGCAAATCGAATGGGATATTCCACTTTCTGGACCGAATTTGGATTCCCAAGCGAAGCAATGTGCGAGAGATTCTGATGGACGAAGCTCACAAATCCTGGTACTCTATTCATCCCGGTGCCGACAAAATGTACCAGGATCTTCGTTATAAGTACTAGTGGCCGGGTATGAAAAGGGATATCGCTCTCTACGTCGGAAAATGCCTAACTTATGCTAGAATCAAGGCCGAACATCAAAGACCCTCTAGCTTACTTGAACAACCACCAATTCCCATGTGGAAGTGGGAAAGTATAGCCATGGACTTTATAACCAAGCTACCGCACACGTCATCAGGTCACGACAGCATTTGGGTTGTGGTCGACCGTTTGACTAAATCAGCTCACTTTCTGCCGATACGAGAAGACTACAAGGTAGAACGATTAGCCCGAATCTACACCGACGAGATCATTTGTAATCATGGGACGCCTCGTGACATCATCTCTGATCGTGATGCTCGGTTTACCTCGCGACTGTGGGAAACGTGTCAAACGGCACTTGGTATGTCGCTTAATCTAAGTACCGCTTTCCACCCACAAACCGACGGTCAGACTGAAAGAACGATTCGTACTCTTGAGGACATACTCCGCTCGTGTATTTTAGACTTCGGTGGTAATTGGGATAAATACCTGCCGTTAGTCGAATTCTCGTATAACAACAGCTACCATTCTAGCATCCAAATGGCACCATTCGAGGCATTATACGGAAGAAGATGTTTCGATCGCCTATTGTATGGCACGAGATCGGTCATTCGCAATTAACCGGTCTTGAGTTATTACAAGAAACGACAGACAAAATTTTCCAAATTCGAGACAATCTGGTGAAAGCTCGGGATCGACAGAAAAGTTACGCCGATAAAAAGCGCAAGCCCCGTGAATTTGACGTTGGTGACTACGTACTCCTAAAGGTATCACCTTGGAAGGGTGTAGTCCGATTCGGCAAAAAGGGAAAACTCGCGCCTCGATATGTTGGACCTTTTAAGATTCTAGAAAGGATCGGAAAAGTCGCCTACAGACTCGAACTACCGGAGGAACTGAGTAATGTCCACCCGACTTTCCACGTGTCAAACCTCCGAAAGTGCCTAGCCAACCACGACTTACACGTTTCTCAACGATCTACAAGTGAACGAAACATTACACTTCGTGGAAAAGCCTGTCGAAATCATGGATCGCCAAACCAAGCAGCTCAGACGCTCACGCATTCCTATTGTGAAAGTCCGATGGGAGGGCAAACGAGGCGCAGAGTTCACTTGGGAACTCGAAAGCGACATGAAGGCTAAGTACCCGCAGTTGTTTAAAGAGTGAAGCTAGAGAGAGAAAGTAGCATTGTGATTCTAGTGCTTTGTACGATTTCATATCAATCTATAGAATCACCGATTATAGTACGTTCTTGTGTGTTTGGTCACGTTCGTGTACGGATTCCGCACGTCACACGTTCTGTTCGCAATCGTTTCAGATTCAAAACCGGTCCAAACAGAAAGTTATCAAACGTGATTCACGGCGTTGTATAGCTTCCAGCCTAATTTCGGGACGAAATTCCCTAAACAAGGGGAGGCTGTAACACCCCGTGTTTTCACAAGTCAAAGTCAAGGTCTAAGTCAACAACCGACTTCGCGCAACTTGACTCGTAGAAATTTCGTTATTTAATTCGTATTATGTGGAGTAGGTGTTGTTAATGACAATAATCGATGTGTGTTAATCGTTATTCATCGACCTACGACTGTGAACTATAGGAAGTAACAATGCGATAAAGTTAACTAATCAATAATCAAGCTATGCTAATCGAATCAACATCAAATCGTAACTCGAGCGACGTATTTTTTTACTTGTTATTATACGTGTGTGTGCGCCTTACGTGTTACCTGTGCATGTTTATTTATGTTGTGTTGTAATAATCAAACGAACTCAATCAAAACTCGAAATCTAACTCGAAATGCAATCGAACTCGAATCGTAGACGAACTGTGATAATTGGTGGAGAAGAGATTATGCGAGATATGAAGTAGTTGGGACTAAAAGTAATTTGATTAGGAAACCCTATCGTGACGAACCGCTCGCAATCGAAATCGAAACATAAAAAATCGTCGCGTCAAACAGTCAACCTAAGTGCCATCCGGCCGGATAGCCATCCGACCGGATAGCCACTACGCTCCAGGTCAGGCGTCATCCGACCAGGATGCCATCCGACCGGATCGTCATCCGAGCGGAGTGTCATCCGATCGAATCACCCTTTCCCCTTTTGGAATCCTATAAATACCCCTGTCATTATCATTCTTTCTACTTTTGGAAACCCTCTGTCCGAACAACTCGTGCTCCTCACCTTTTCTCCGATTTCTCTCAATCCAGGTAAGATCTCGCCCTAAATCTTGTACTTTCTTGATCTACTCGCACTCCTACACCTTTCTATCTTTCAAATCTTAACTTTTAACCATTAAATCACTGGATTTCGGGTGTTCTAGGGTGACGTCATCATGTGTTCTTCAAGAACTTCATGTTTTGACTTCAATCCATCAAGAAGAACTGAGATCTAACCGATTTCTCACAAAGATCTTGTAAAGATCTCGATACAAGAGTGGTAAAAAGGATCAAAAGATGGTTTCTAACTTTCTTTCAACTCTTTTACACTAAAAAACGCCCAAAACCGGTAGAATCGGGTTCAGATCTAGTCTTCTACTAATCCTTAGTGTTATACTAGTTCAGATCTGGATTCCGCCTACGAGACCACCGACTTCGGGTTAAACAAAAACAACCGTCTAGAGCCGGTAACTGGCTGAGCTAGGGTGATTCCTGGTCGGTTTAGTCATCTGGGTCAAAACGGAAGTTCTGTTGGGTAACAAGCTGTCAAAGCGTCTCGATATAACGACAAACCATCGAAACGACCAAGTGAAGGACGAACAGGACAACCCGAATGGATTGTTGTCCGACCGGATTGCTATCCGATCAGATAGGTCATCCGAACGGATTCCCACCCGAACGGATCACACTTGGGTCCCACTTTAAAACAATCTTATCTGAAGTTTGAGTATCGAACAAATTGCAATCCAATCGGACGACCATCTGAATGGAATACTCTTCGGATCATGAGATACTAAGACTTCAAAGACTTAAACAATTTTCAACATGTTCATTAACAGGTTTTTCATCCGATCGGACGGGCGTCCGATCGAGTGACACTTCTGCTAAGAACTTATCTTCACTAAGTAATCTCATCACCAATTAGCCCTCCGATCGGACCACCGTCTGACCGGATGACCATCCGAATGGATTGTGATCCGCAGGACCCACCATCCGATCGAACGACTTGATGGATAGAGATACTTTAATGTTTTCAAAATACTACAATGAAAACTTCAAAAGACAAGCCATCATACACAAACACATTCTTCTTATAGGAATAAACAATCCACTCGAATCGTCGTCCGACCGGATGACCACCCGAACGTATTACCATCCGCACGGATTGCTGTCCAATCGGATTACCATCCGATCGAACCACTATCCGACCCATTCTCACTTTGTATTGTTTTACGCGACACTTATCGTTATTCTATCGAATCTATTCAGGCTAACTTTACTCGCTAAGCGCTCCCTTCAATCCATCAATCCCTGTGAGTATACTCGATCCCTTTTCGCTTTATGCACTTTTGGGTGTTACATATGTTACGAATATTCAAACTACAACTATCACACTACTCAAACTATTTGAACGCTAACCGTTAATGCATGTTATACGTGGCTTATGAATGCTTGTTTGTTATGTTTACACATGGAATGCTGTCTACCTGCCTTAGCAACGATAGTACTATAGTTTGGACTCAGCACCCGTTCACACGGGGGGTTGTTAAGGATCTTTTACTTGCATGGATTACGGTGGTAATCAAGTATTGCGAACTACCTTGGGCAGTCAACCCGCAGTCATTGGTATCGATGGGTCTATGTCGATAACTAACGTGCTTGATTTCACTATGTGTACGTGCTGGTTATGCGTAAACGGATTCGAACTCTATATGCTATTATCAAACTTGTATGCTCACCTTTACATTTTATGTATTGACTTTATTTTAACGTATGTGACAGGTGCTTAGGATGCATATGTGGTAGGAATTTGAAGCTATATTAAAGCTTTAGAGCCAAACAAATAGTTGTCTGTAGATAACGAATCGAGGGTCGCTAGAAGCAGATAAACAATTGCTGTTTATTTAAATCTGAGTTGTCGGAACAGAATATTTTCCTAGATTTTTGTCTGTAAGAATTGACTTACTGTTTGAGATACGGTATGGGACGTATTATTTTAATTGAATAGTGTTGGTAATTGTTATGGAAACTTCTGGACAATCTGTTTCGCTCAGTGCCATGCCCCGATGATTCCGCCATCGGTTGGGGTGTGACACATACTGAGTATCTCCTTGTATAGTAAGTGGTTCACCATACGGAGTCTTGATAACCACTTGTTTCTTGTCACAAACAATCTGGGCTTGGTTATGAGATAACCAATCCTTGCCTATCACTATGTGGAAACCCGCTAGTTTCAAAGGAAGCAAAGATAATGGAAAAGAGTGGTTCCTAATGGATATAAAACATCCATCTAACACGGTTGAAGCTGTTTCTATGGTGCTATCGGCCAATTCTACTTCGTATTTTATGCTTAGGGTTTTAACAGGAAAATTTAATAACTTATAGAATTTAACATAACAAACGACTTATCTGCACCCGAATCAAATAATACCCTTGCATAAACATCATTGATAAGAAAGGTACTTGTTATCACGTTATCATTCTGAATTGCTTCTTGAGCATTCATTTGAAAGACCCTAGCATTGGTCTTCTTACCTTCTTCAGGTTTCTTGGCATACTTTGGGCAGTTAGACTTGATATGCCCCTTCTCGTTACAGTTGTAACAAGTCGCATCCTTTATCTTCTTACAATCCAACGTCTTATGTTCACTAGATTTAAAGATCCCACAAGCCCTAGGCTGCGATTGGGATTTTGATTCATACCTGCACTTTCCCAGATGGCGCTTCTTGCAGGTCTTGCATTTGGGCTTCTCACCCGACTGTTGGTCACCCTTCTTGAACCCTGAACTCTTCTTGTGATCAAAGTCCCCCTTATGCTTCTTATCTGAATGGTGTGAGTTATCATCCTCACATTTCCTCTTCCCTATCAGAATTCCTAAGCGATATCTGCCTGATCGCATCAAGGGTAAGAGATAATGGCAAATCAGCTACTGACCTAAAGGTAGTAGGTCTTGATGCTTTCACACTAGCTTTAATCTCCGGGGCTAAACCCCCAATGAAACGGGCTATACGTTTTGGTTCCGGTGTCACCAAGTAAGGAACCAATCGAGACATGGTGTTAAAACTCGTGAGATATCCCTGACAGTCTAAGTTCTTCATAACCAATGTCAGAAAGTCAGTCTCGATCGTCTCAACTTCATGTTGAGGACAGAAATTCTCTTTGATCAAAGCAACAAACTGAGCCCATGTTAAGTTGTATAACAGAACCTTTCCAGTAGCTTGGATTAAGGACCTCCACCAAGATAGAGTTTCTCCCTTAAACGATTGTGAAACATACTTCACAATATCTTGCTCCGCACATCCGCTAATATCAACCACTGTATCCATCTCGTCTAGCCACGTCATGCAATCAATGGCTCCTTTCTCCCCAGTGAAATCCCTGGGCTTACAAGAGACGAAATACTTATATGAACAAGTCCTTGCATGTGGCTCTTGATTGAATACCATCTTCTTAGATGGAACATTATGCCGATTTGATGAGTGTTGGGCATCATCCTTCTTCGACTCATGAGATTTAGAAGGTGGCTTACTGTGAGCCACAGAGTGAGTCTTATAGCGTGTACCACTAGACTCTCTAAACTGCCTGTCCATGGCTTTAGAAACTACATTGTCAATCAATGCTTGAAGTTCCGCACCAGTTACGTTGATTCTGGTAGTATCATGATTCTCTATAGGGTGACTGTTGACTTCTTCAGATGCTGCCATGTAGCTTGGTTGCTACATAAAATGATGACAATGTTTTATTTAGAGATCTGTAACAGAATTGTGATCTTGATGATTTATTAACCATGGAATTAATAACCATATTGGTTAATTTATTAAGCATATTCATTCAGGATTTTCATTATAATTATCCTCAGTTATAATTTATTAATATATTATAATGGCACAAAAGGCCAAGTCACAGGGACAATTTAAATTATAAGCCATGATCTTATAGGATCGAGGCATTAAGGCATTGAATCATAGTTCATCACCTTTTCTTGATAGAGAGTCGTAGAGTACAACTGTCTTTTGTCTTATATGACAATGAATATGGCCCGTAGGCCCTACATCACAAATGGATGTTTAAATAATAAAGAAAGAAATTGGAAGAATCCAATATAAGGATGGCTTACGTGGTTTTATTGAATCACATTTGCAAGGAGTGTTAACATGTTTTCAGATGTTAACAAGGATTTTGAATCTTAAAAAGGAACTACCATCATGGCCCTGTCTTAAAATGACACATGGCTAGGTTTTGCCTTCAAGATTTTCTTTTAATATAAAAAGGCAGATCAATATTAAATTGGAATGATATTTTATTTATTTTCATACTTTATATACATGCATATAATGACAGAAATGAAATTTAAAATTCAAACATTCCACTAAAATTAAAAGGAGTACATATTTGCCCTAAACGGGACTTTAACAGAAATAACTTGCCCATGCAAGGGCTAAACAAGAAAGACAGGTCCGCGCAGGGACCAAATATAAAAAGACAAGTCCACGCAGGGACTAAGTACATAAATAAATATGTCCACGCAGGGACTAAGTACATAAATAAATATGTCCACGCAGGGACTTGATTGAAATAAAGAAATTACAATACAATTAAATAAGGAATCTTCAAAAATCTCTCTTCTTCTTCCCCTTGATCAGATTCGCCAAACACTTAAGCAGACCTCGGCGGCTTCTACGCTCCTCTTGAACCTCCCGTTCCACCTGGTTCAACCTCTGTAAAATCTCCTGTTGTTGCGGTGGCGGGATCAGCGGTGGCTGTGGCGGCTGATGCTGCGGAGGTTGAGCAGGTGGAGGCTATTGGTACCCATATGCTTGGTACCCAGATTGGTACGAAGCTACATAGGGCCCTTCAGGGTGAAGAGCATTGTAGTTTGCCGCTATGAGATACGGGTCAACATCGGGGGCATTGTAGTAGTTGTACCCCGGGTAGGCTGGCTGCTCAAATGGGTTATACGCCGCTGTACCAGCGTATGAAGGATTTGGGTTATCAAAACCCACATGAAGTTTGACGATCATGAGTAACGAAATCTCACACGAATAGGTCAAACGAGATAAATAAAGTATAAAAGTTTGGTAGTGCAAGTAAGCGCAAACCGAATAATGGAAGTGCGAAATAATAAAGAACCCGGGTAACGGGTCGTAAAGAAGTATAATTATGAACCGGGGAAACGGTGAGCGTAGAACAAACCGACGTGTAAATGACGTAAAGAGTCATAAAGTCGGAAGATTAGTCCAAGAGTAAACGAACGAAGCTTTAGACTACGGTCATGGCCAACTAAAGTTCAAAAGCGAAAATAAACGATTCCAAACATAATAAGAGATACTTTGAAGCTATATATGTATATATACATTTGAATATAGACATGGATAAAAGACGATATACGGGATCATCATAACCTACCGGATTATGAATAGTGTAAAGTCTACGGGACCAAAAAGAACTTCAGGTCACAAAACGAAACGAATTCTTGGGGTTCTCACCTTAAAAAGGTGAAAATCTAAAGAAAAAGCTTGCGAGGCTAAGTAAAAGAACTTGCGGGTCACTTGGATAAAGCGTGGAAAACTGGTTACAATCCTCAATGTAAAATAATAACGGTCAGGAATAAAACTTAGACGGAAATTCCTAGACATGAGGAAAAGACATAAGACAGAGAAAACGTAAACTAAAAATTTAGTTTTTAGTCAAAAGCAGCCTTTTTTTTAACAAACATAAGTAACATGAGGAGATTTAGAAAATCTTAAACACACATAAGGCCGGAGATGGCAAAATAGTATACCTAGATGACGAGGTATGAAGTGACGGCGACTAAATAGTCTAGCCGGAGGAACTATTCAAGGTTGAGAAACTGTCATGACAAATACAAAGCAGTTGTTAAAATAAGACAAGTGTGGGATAAACATGTTAACAGACTGATGAGTCTAAGCTGTCAAGTGACAACTCGGTCCAGAAAGATAAAAGATAAAAGCTGAAAGTAACGGCCCACAAGGCCTTACACTTGAAAGATGTGCGCGTCGATATAAGTGAAAACGTTAGAACGAAAAGAATAATTGAGTGCCTAAAAAAAACGAAACCAAGTTCGTTTAGTCTAAATTCATGAGCTACGTAAATAAGGTTTCGGGGACGAAACCTCTTTAAGGGGGGTAGACTTGTAACACCCCGAAAACGGGTTTGGTAATCAAACCACGTTAACATTGATGAACGGGTAAAATACCGTTAGTGGTGAAATTAACCTGGTAAATATTAGGATTTAAACAAATAAACCTAATATAAAATAAAAGTTGAACGGAAACTTTTGAAGAAATAAAAGTTTATAAACAGCCCGAGATAACGGGACTTAAAATAAATTGGGTCGTACTTGAAAATATAAATCTTTATGTTATAAATTTAATGTCGGATATAAATGAGATGAAATAACTAGGAATAAATAACCTAGTTAATCATAAGTGTTGTAGTAATAAGGAAACTTGATTAAAACACCCTAAATGAAACTTGGGAAAAGTTGAGGGGCCAAAAGCGTTTAAAACGAAACTAATAAAATAAAATAAAAAAATTTAAAACGCCAACACACACTTGTGTGTGTGGAGATCGACAGAAACACAGGGGGGCGATCCAGAGCTTCCCTTTAAACCCGAATTCCTCACAAAATTCTCAAATCAAAGGTTCAAATCAAGACCAAACCGAAATGCAAGTACCTAATAGTGATCTCCACTGAAAAAGGAATCACAAGGTATGTAAATTTCGTAAGAATCTCTAGTTAAATTTCTGAGCAAACTTAGAGAATTCGAATTAGATGGTTGCATGTTCGTTATATGATGAAATAGGAACATTGTAGTGTCTAGGAGTAAACCCTAGACAAGCATATGATGAAATTAGGTCTAAATCTTGTGAATTCATGATCACCATTGAAGGTGATAAGTGTGATGATGCTAAATTCGTGTAATGTGATGTTTTTAAGGTTTTTATGGCTAAAAATAGTGCTATAATGTCATAAACATGTTTCGATTGAAAGCTGAATTCAAACAGCTTCCGATCAGAATTTACAGCCGACTTGTAATGGCTGTAACGTGGACAAAACGAGACAAAAACGTGTGTTTCTTGAGTCTAAAATGTAATTCCAGGAAATATCTTTGAAACCCCACTGGAATCGCATTTTTTCGACGAAAATTGAGCGTTTTATGAATTTTTCCGTATCAAAGGTTCAAGCTGCGTTTTCTGGCAGAATTTGCAGCCCATTACGAATGTCATAACTCAATTTAGGAATTGAGTTATGATCTCAAATTCTTACTGTAGAAAGTTTTAAGTTATTAAAAGAATCGGCAATTGGAATTTCGTCACTCAGATAAACGAGAAATTTTTAATGAATTTTTCCTTAAGCTGCAGTCAGAAGGGACGAATCTGATTGCAGCTTAGTAGATGAATTTTTACGAATTTTTGGTAAAGAGTTAGATCTTGAAATTTTAATACAAGGTCTAACCCTCCGGGTGGTATGCCACATAAAAAAATCATAATTTTTGAAGACTTGTAAACAAGTTAAACAGGTCACCAAAAACAACCTATTTTCAGTGATACGAAACTTGATTGTTGATGTTATAAATTATGCCCACAATGTTCATATGTTGAAATTATGAATCAAACGCGTAATTTCCTAGTTCGACTAATTACGTGTGATGTGGAGTAATACAAATTTTAATTAGGAAGTCGATTTAGCTTATATGCACATATCATATAATTAGGGGTAGTTAAGTTTTGAAAAGTTAAACTAACCATGGACGGAGTCGAATAGTAGTTTTGACATAGAAAATACATAAGGTGGAATAGTCATGGTTATAATGACTAATCTAACCACCTTATGAATTATGATGATAGTTTGACTCTTGACAAGCTAGATGGAGGCTTGGGAATGAAGCGGGTCAAACGGAGCAAGTACGAAAAGGAAAGCGTAATTTGGATGCGAGGTAAGTAAAAGCTTACACCCTTTTTAGTATACATCAGTTGTGTGTATTGAAAATGAATAAGGAAAAGTTAGTAATAAAGTTATAATGTTCCGATGCAAATAATATGAGTCGGAACTAATGCAATGGTAAGAAATCATGAAAAATGGCAAAAAGGGTAAATTGGTAAATTAGTCATATGACGATGAACTAATAAGAAATTTTGAAACTCTACGTTATGGTGTAAACCGGAATGGGTTAAAGGGTGAGATGGTAACTAGATATCATCTCATAATGGAAAATGGGTCGTTCGGACTAAACCGATCAAATGACATTGGCAAGATCATTTGACAATATTAATTGATGATCGCTTGTTGAGTTTTGTGATTACAGGAAATATCATACGGTTCGCGTTGGTATTAATTAGAAATTAATAGTGAAAGATATTTAAACGGGTCAATCCTATGACTCGAGCCAGGTACGCATATTTAGTATTATTGATAAAAGCGATATTCTTGATCAAATATTAGCGAAAGTCCTTCGTCGTAAAATGAAGGACTAAAATTGACCAAAAAGCCCTTGATGGGAAAACCGGGCAAACGACCCTTAGAGGTTGTTTAGGAATTAGTATTAATATTACGAAATAAAAGTAGATACTTTAATGTAGCAAAATGATGGGTGAAAGTGGTTTAAGGAATCATGAAACGGGTCAAAAGTGTTAAAAAGGGATTTCAAGCCGAGAGCTTGAAATCTGAATTTTTGAACTAGTGGAATGTCAGGTTTTAACTCCATAAGATGGAGAATTAAGTTTCGAACGCATAGGAAAAAGAATCGCTTAAAACGGACTAGTAGATAAAAAGTTAGGGCCGTTTAAAGTTCGATTTTTGTTTAATAATTGAGTTGGGCAGAAAATGCAGGTTCAGAAACGGACCTGCTGGAAATTAGTCTCCTTCGCGACACGCGACAGGGTCCCTCAATTGGGGTGCGACACGCGACAGGTGTCACGACTCGCGACAGATTAAAGGTTGCCTTCCGCGACAAGCGGGAGGCATGATTTTTGGAAATTTTATTTTGATTATCATTGTTTGATATTGGAACTTATTTATACATGTTTTTAAGCTGTCAAAACTAATTTTTAAGTTGGTTTTGATCATAGGTGAGTATAGCAAGCATCCGGAAGACGATCAAGCAATCAAGTGAACCGAACGCATGTCAAATGAAGCTTCTGCAATGACTTCATGTTGTTTTTGTTTTAAGTGAACTATGTAAACACTTGGAACTATATTTTGTTTACTTTAAACACGTATGAACTTTGACCTGACAAAGTTTTTAGAAAGTCACATTTTTCATATAAAATGCGTAATTAAGGTTATAAACATGTTAAATTGAGACGGATGTTAAAAGTTGGTAATCAGAGCTCATGGTTAAAGAATAAAGTGTGTTCGGTTCGAGGCTTGATCGCAAATCCGGTAAGTACATGTATGTTAATAGTTTAGTAGGATTAAAGTGTTGTGAACAACACATAGGGTATCGTGTAATACACGTTACACCAACGAAAATGATTAGTATAGTTAACGAAATCACGTGCAGTAAAACGCCTTGTATTACAATACGTGCATTTATTAATGTTGAAATTACTAACTTTTTTAAATATTTAGCTGAAGGATACTCGCATCTGAAGATGACGAGAGTTGAACGAATTGTGGATATGACGGTGGAACGGTCCGAGGTATGACAAGCAGAGCGTACTCATTAAGGACCTAAATCGCGTGACGATCGCGAACAAAGTTAAAGGCAAGGAAAGCCCATTAAGGGCAAGCATTATCAGGTGCACACTTTTAAATTTAATTGCACAAGTAGTAATATGCAACAAACACGTAGGGAATAACGGTTGCATATATCTAATAAAACCTGAATAAGATATTTATTCAGGATGATGTTTCCAAGAGAAGTTTAATAGAAACATGTGTTATTCACGATGATGAATAACAAAGAAATAATAGGATTAGTTCATATGGAAACTTGGACGGGGGGTAATTATCCAAGTGGAAAACTCTCAATATAATGCTATTGAGAAAAGTAGCGATCACATTAACGAATGTGATTATATAATCGTTCAACAGAAAAGAAAAACATTTTATATGTACAAAAGTAAAACTAGTAAAAACTAATGATTGTTGTTTTGCAATTAAATAAAGTTTTACTAAATAAAATCAGAGATATGAAATAAATAGGGGCGTTACTTACATGGGGTGTGATGTGAAAACTACAAAAAGGTCATGTGTATCATGTGTCGATCGCTTACTCTGGCCAAGTAAGTAGTGGCATATGATACCATGAACTTTTGGTAGCGGAAACATTTACGTCCGATGTAGTAAGGATGGGGTGAATGGGACTAACGTAAATGGTACCCAAATGAGTCAAAGAAGTAAGATGTTTGATAATAAACGTAAACGCAAGTCGGATGACAGGGAGCGTATTACGTTAGAATAACGAGCCCAAGAGAAGTGACAAAGATTAAAGTAAATGAAAATACAGAACAACTAATGAGAATGCTAAGGCATAAAGATAAAGTTTGACTGTCATAAGTGATGAAATTCACACAGATAAGTCAAAAGGGTAGAATAAAAGAATAAAAGACTTGACTAAATAAAAGCAATGGATTTCGCTAAGACGATCAAATAAATTAAGATGATGTCTAAAACCGTATAAGAATGGTTACTTGATGATAACTTCGGTAAAGATACCCGATAGATGGGTAGGATTTTGAAAGCATTCGTAAACCAAAAGACGGGTACGCGAAATAGAAAATCAAAGGACTCGGATTAAGAGTCATGACTAAAATACGATGAGAATTTGCAAACAGAAATTTTGATAACTACGTTCAACTATTCTAAAGTTGAACGGGTCAAATAAAGAATGAAGTTTGACGATCATGAGTAATGAAATCTCACACGAATAAGTCAAACGAGATAAATAAAGTATAAAAGTTTAGTAGTGCAAGTAAGCGCACATCGAATAATGGAAGCGCGAAATAATAAAGAACCCGGGTAACGGGTCGTAAAGAAGTATAATTATGAACCGGGGAAACGGTGAGCGTAGAACAAACCGACGTGTAAATGACGTAAAGAGTCATAAAGTCGGAAGATTAGTCCAAGAGTAAACGAACGAAGCTTTAAACTACGGTCATGGCCAACTAAAGTTCAAAAGCGAAAATAAACGATTCCAAACATAATAAGAGATGCTTTGAAGCTATATATGTATATATACATTTGAATATAGACATGGATAAAAGACGATCTACGGGATCATCATAACCTACCGGATTATAAATAGTGTAAAGTCTACGGGACCAAAAAGACCTTCGGGTCACAAAACGAAACGAATTCTTGGGGTTCTCACCTTAAAAAAGGTGAAAATCTAAAGAAAAAGCTTGCGAGGCTAAGTAAAAGAACTTGCGGGTCACTTGGATAAAGCGTGGAAAACTGGTTACAATCCTCCATGTAAAATAATAACGGTCAGGAATAAAACTTAGACGGAAATTCCTAGACATGAGGAAAAGACATAAGACAGAGAAAACGTAAACTAAAAATTTAGTTTTTAGTCAAAAGCAGCCTTTTTTTTAACAAACATAAGTAACATGAGGAGATTTAGAAAATCTTAAACACACATAAGGCCGGAGATGGCAAAATAGTATACCTAGATGACGAGGTATGAAGTGACGGCGACTAAATAGTCTAGCCCTAGGAACTATTCAAGGTTGAGAAAATGTCATGACAAATACAAAGCAGTTGTTAATATAAGACAAGCGTGGGATAAACATGTTAACAGACTGATGAGTCTAAGCTGTCAAGTGACAACTCGGTCCAGAAAGATAAAAGATAAAAGCTGAAAGTAAAGGCCCACGAGGCCTTACACATGAAAGACGTGCGCGTTGATATAAGTGAAAACGTTAGAACGAAAAGAATAATTGAATGCCTAAAAAAATGAAACCAAGTTCGTTTAGTCTAAATTCATGAGCTACGTAAATAAGGTTTCGGGGACGAAACCTCTTTAAGGGGGGTAGACTTGTAACACCCAGAAAACGGGTTAGATAATCAAACCACGTTAACATTGATGAACGGGTAAAATACCGTTAGTAGTGAAATTAACCCGGTAAATATTAGGATTTAAACAAATAAACCTAATATAAAATAAAAGTTGAACGGAAACTTTTGAAGAAATAAAAGTTTATAAACAGCCCGAGATAACGGGACTTAAAATAAATTGGGTCGTACTCGAAAATATAAATCTTTATATTATAAATTTAATGTCGGATATAAATGAGATGAAATAACTAGGAATAAATAACCTAGTTAATCACAAGTGTTGTAGTAATAAGGAAACTTGATTAAAACACCCTAAATGAAACTTGGGAAAAGTTGAGGGGCCAAAAGCGTTTAAAACAAAACTAGTAAAATAAAATAAAAAAATTTAAAACTCCAACACACACTTGTGTGTGTGGAGATCGACAGAAACACAGGGGGGCGATCCAGAGCTTCTGTTTAAACCCTAATTCCTCACAAAATTCTCAAATCGAAGGTTCAAATCAAGACCAAACCGAAATCCAAGTACGGAATAGTGATCTCCACTGAAAAAGGAGTCACGAGGTATGTAAATTTCGTAAGAATCTCTAGTTAAATTTCTAAGCAAACTTAGAGAATTCGAATTAGATGGTTGCATGTTCGTTATATGATAAAATAGGAACATTGTAGTGTCTAGGAGTAAACCTTGACAAGCATATGATGAAATTAGGTCTAAATCTTGTGAATTCATGATCACCATTGAAGGTGATAAGTGTGATGATGCTAAATTCGTGTAATGTGATGTTTTTAGGGTTTTTGATGGCTAAAAATAGTGCTATAATGTCATAAACATGTTTCGATTGAAAGCTGAATTCAAACAGCTTCTGATCAGAATTTACAGCCAACTTGTATTGGCTGTAACGTGGACAAAACGAGACAAAAACGTGTGTTTCTTGAGTCTAAAATGTAATTACAGGAAATATCTTTGAAACCCCACTGGAATCGCATTTTTTTGACGAAAATTGAGCGTTTTATGAACTTTTCCGTATCAAAGGTTCAAGCTGCGTTTTCTGGCAGAATTTGCAGCCCATTACGAATGTCATAACTCAATTTAGGAATTGAGTTATGATCTCAAATTCTTACTGTAGAAAGTTTTAAGTTATTAAAAGAATCGGCAATTGTAATTTCGTCACTCGGATAAACGAGGAATTTTTAATGAATTTTCCCGTAAGCTGCAGTCAGAAGTGACGAATCTGATTGCAGCTTAGTAGATGAATTTTTACGAATTTTTGGTAGAGAGTTAGATCTTCAAATTTTAACACAAGGTCTAACCCTCCGAGTGGTACGCCACATAAAAAAATCATAATTTTTGAAGACTTGTTAACAGGTTAAACAGGTCACCAAAAACAGCCTATTTTCAGTGATACGAAACTTGATTGTTGATGTTATAAATTATGCCCACAATGTTCATATGTTGAAATTATGAATCAAACGCATAATTTCCTAGTTCGACTAATTACGTGTGATGTGGGGTAATACAAATTTTATTTAGGAAGTCGATTTAGCTTATATGCACATATCATATAATTAAGGCTAGTTAACTTTTGAAAAGCTAAACTAACCATGGACGGAGTCGAATAGTAGTTTTGACATAGAAAATACGTAAGGTGGAATAGTCGTGGTTATAATGACTAATCTAACCACCTTGTGAATTATGATGATAGTTTGACTCTTGACAAGCTAGATGGAGGCTTGGGAATGAAGCGGGTCAAACGGAGCAAGTACGAAAAGGAAAGCGTAATTTGGATGCGAGGTAAGTAAAAGCTTACACCCTTTTTAGTATACATCAGTTGTGTGTATTGAAAATGAATAAGGAAAAGTGAGTAATAGAGTTATAATGTTCCGACGCAAATAATATGCGTCGGAACTAATGCAATGGTGAGAAATCATAAAAAATGGCAAAAAGGGTAAATTGGTAAAGTAGTCATATGACGATGAACTAATAAGAAATTTTGAAACACTACGTTATGGTGTAAACCGAAATGGGTAAAAGGGCGAGATGGTAACTAGATATCATCTCATAATGGAAAAAGGGTCATTCGGACTAAACGGGTCAAATGACATTGGCAAGATCATTTGACAATATTAATTGATGATCGCTTGTTGAGTTTTGTGATTACAGGAAATATCATACGGTTCGCGTTGGTATTAGTTAGAAATTAATAGTGAAAGATATTTAAACGGGTTAATCCTATGACTCGAGCCAGGTACACATATTTAGTATTATTGATAAAAGCGATATTCTTGATCAAATATTAGCGAAAGTCCTTCGTCGTAAAATGAAGGACTAAAATTGACCAAAAAGCCCTTGATGGGAAAACCGGGCAAACGACCCTTAGAGGTTGTTTAGGAATTAGTATTAAGATTACGAAATAAAAGTAGATACTTTAATGTAGCAAAATTATGGGTGAAAGTGGTTTAAGGAATCATGAAACGGATCAAAAGTGTTAAAAAGGGATTTCAAGCCGAGAGCTTGAAATCTGAATTTTTGAACTAGTGGAATGTCAGGTTTTAACTCCATAAGATGGAGAATTAAATTTCGAACGCATAGGAAAAAGAATCGCCTAAAACGGACTAGTAGATAAAAAGTTAGGGCCGTTTAAATTTCGATTTTTGTTGAATAATTAAGCTGGGCAGAAAATGCAGGTTCAGAAACGGACCTGCTGGAAATTAGTCTCCCTCGCGACACGCGACAGGGTCCCTCAATTGGGGCTCGCGACACGCGACAGGTGTCGCGACTCGCGACAGATTAAAGGTTTCCTTCCGCGACACGCGGGAGGCATGTTTTTTGGAAATTTTATTTTGATTATCATTATTTGATATTGGAACTTATTTATACATGTTTTTAAGCTGTCAAAACTAACTTTTAAGTTGGTTTTGATCATAGGTGAGTATAGCAAGAATCCGGAAGACGATCAAGCAATCAAGTGAACCGAACGCATGTCAAATGAAGCTTCCGCAATGACTTCATGTTGTTTTTGTTTTAAGTGAACTATGTAAACACTTGGAACTATATTTTGTTTACTTTAAACACGTATGAACTTTGACTTGACAAAGTTTTTAGAAAGTCACATTTTTCATATAAAATGCGTAATTAAGGTTATAAACATGTTAAATTGAGACGGATGTTACACAATGGGTTATGGCCCATTGGTTCTTAAATCTGATTTTCCGGGTTGAACGGCTCTGGAAGTACGGGGTCGGGTCTTGGAAGGCCCGATGAGAACCCGACCGCTGCAACGGCAAGTAGGAATGGCGTGAATGGTTTGACTCATTGCCCTGATGGAGCCTGAAAGTGTCGTGGTAGGAAGGCGAGGAGCTAAGCGAGACAGAACGCCTCGCAGGCTCTAAGTAGGTCCTCCAGTCTTCTTGAGGAGTAGTGCTCATGGTAGCTGACGGAGTTCGCCGGTGGGAAGGCCCGGCCTCATGATCGTTAGGAGCGGTGAATGGTGCCTTGCATCGTCCTCCTCTCCTGAATCTTGGCGGCATTTTTCTTGATCCTGTCAAAACAACCAAAAGAAACAACAAAGGAAAACAATAAATGACAAAATAAAAGATTAGGATTTAGTCCTACGTCCTTTGCCTAGACTCGGAAGTCGAGGAATGTGCAACTGTGTCATTGAGATTAAATACAAAAGGTTAGTGTTTAATTCACTCAATGTTGGCTCTAATACCAACCTGTCACACCCTGATATTTCCACGTATTACCAGTGGGCCCGGTGGGGAGTATCGTGACGTAGTTTATATCATGATAGACAAATAATCACAGTTCAATGCACAGGGGAAGTCTAAAGTAAAAATATTACAAACCGAATAAAAGTAACATAAAGTATTACAATGGAATGTAAAGAGATCCACAGGTGGATCAAAAGATAAACAGAATTATTGTTCAACAGATTTTTAAACATCTAAAGATTGCAAGACTCTTTATTCGATGCTAGGAGTAGCCAACCCATTTTGCTTAGTACCTGCACTTAGCCTTTTTGAAAAATACGTTAGTTTACACTGGTAAATACAATTAACCGACTCTTTTTGGAAAAGTGTTTATAAAATTGATTTAAATGCACAAGGCACAAATGTTCTTTTATAACTTGGGATAATTATTTAAAAATAATATTGTAAAATAATTATATGTTTTTTATACGTTTAGTAGCCCGGGTTGAATACCGGGTTAAAGATTAATAGACACACCACATAATATAACCTACGGCGAGTTATTCTCGAACAAGCAGGTATATCATTTTACATACGCACCGGCAGGTGTATGCCTACACCCCGTGCTTAAGTCGTGGCCATTTCAATGAATGAGCCGAGGATATATCCAGGACATGGTCATTAACCCCCCCAAAGGATTAAAACAAACAAAACAGATTAAACGGGTTATCTATATGATTTAACCTTTATATGATTAAAAATTCAATACCCGACCAAACGGTATTTTATATACCGTACCCCAAGCCCGTATAAGGGAAAATAAGTTAAAAGTATTTACCTGAGCAAAAATATAAATTTATTCCCAGCCATAAATAAATCAATCAAGCAAGTATAGATAGCTTTTACCGGGCTCCTAATCTGGAACGAAGGTTTTTAATAACCTATTAGAATCCTAACGGGTCTTACTTAAGTTTAAACTTAGACCAGTTAGTTATAAAGAAAGATATACGGTCCAAACGCAAGATTAAGTGAAGACAGGATTAGAATGTGATTTATACCCGACAGGTATGAAGACTTGTATATTATGGGTGAACTAAACACATTCTGGATTTTGAAGCAAAAATGATAAGGTTTGACCCGTTTCGATCAATTTTTGCAAACTAGTCACATAAACCGTACCGAACGCGATAATGCATAACGGGCAACCAAATGAGTCATGTACAGGTTCCCTAAGTTAACATGCTTAAAATGTGTTATGATATCAGTATGATACCTTCCATTATGCCCAAAACGAATTTAAAATCAATTTAAACCTCGTAGGGGTAATTTGGTCATTTTTAAGATTATAAAAGAGGTTAAATGACAATCTGAGGTTCTGGTCTAAAATGACCAGTAAAAATATTTATTTTAGTAGGTTATATCAGTAAGATATTAAACATATGTGAAATTTATCATCTATGGCCAAACTATGCAACGTAGGAGCATTTTGGTTATTTCACATAAGCTTTAAGGGTCAAATTTGGAAATCTGAGTTCAAAACTTTTACTTACTGTTAATATATCAAAATTTACTTAAAACAACAGTAGGTAATGGGTCTTAAATGTTAAACATAGTTTTAACCCATACTATGTGTTTAAAACGCGTAAAAAGTCGGTTTCAGGTGATTTTTAGGTTATATTAGAAAAGCTGAGATTTTTATCAGTCCAGAAGGCTTAAAATTTTTTATTTAACATATGAAATCAGTAGAAAAAGATTTGGTATCAAAATGTTATGTAAAACTTATTTTATTAGTAAAAGGGGTATAACCGTCAATTACTGCATCAAAGCAAGAACCCATGTTATGATCAGTTTAAAAATTAATAAAAATCTTCAAAAATCCCAAAATATTATATTACATCAGTGTATAAAAAGTTTGGTGTCAAAATTTGGGTTTAAGTAGGCTTTATGCTAAAAATGCCGTTAAATTAATAAAAAGCTTTCAAATTACGATATTGAGCATAACTCTTAATTTAGACCACAAACTGATGTCAAATTTTTAGGACATGTGTATAAATCAGTAATAAAAGTTTTTGTCCTCTCACATTTTCAAAAATCTCGTTTTAAGGTCAAAAGGGCATAATGGTCAACAATTAAGCATTTAATGGAAACATGCAATTGAATCGGATTACAAACGAACCACATTGTATAATCTCAGAGGGTTATACTTACATGAAATATGGTCCTAATGGAACCCTAAGGCATATCTAAACTAAGCTAAATCGGGTCAGAACTGAAAGTCAAAGCAAAAGTCTTCTTTTGCGACTTTCGGTTCCGAACCGAGCCTAAACTCATAATTGTCGGGTTGAACATGCCTAGTCATGTTCTTACATTAATTACCAAGTTATATTAGTGTTAAAACAGGTGGCATAACCTCTGCATTGTTAGTTAGGAGTTTATTTGCAAAATAGCTTTCTGTTGACTTTTTAATATTAAGTTTGACCCGACAATTGACCAAGTTAGAGTGGAAATAAGAGGGTGCCCTTTTAAGGGTTTATTACCCACATAATTACCAACTCATAGCCACTTTCAATTCGAAAAATGACTGGACCATTAGTGATTAATCACTAAGTCAAATCTTAATTACGACGGCTTTGACTTTTGGTCATTAGACTAATAAAACTTGAACTAGGAAAGCTAAGAATGCTTACAAAGGCTCTTAGCACGAATTAGGAACTTGAGGAAACTTGCTTGAGCTCCAGGAAGTTCCAGAGATGAGTTGAGAATGATTTTTGTGAATGCGCATGTGAACTAGCAACCAAGAACTCTTATATAGCCAAAAACAATTCACAAGATCACTCCACACAAGTCTACAAATGTTTCATGATCATCCCAGGTGTCCCCTATGCATGAAATAACATTGGTTTAGTCCCTGAATTCGAAAACCAGCTTTCTAAGGCGGTGGAACTGGCTGAACTCGCAGCTGTCAACATCCTTCTGCATCTAGGCATTATACGCGGTCCGCGTAAACTCCTTATGGAGTCTACGCGGGCCGCGTAGACTCCTTATGGAGTCTACGCGGGCCGCGTAGACCTTCTGATCCGTTAAAAACTTTGTAGGCTTTGCAATTTCGGTCCCTGGTCCATATAATCTTTATATAACTTCCATTTATTACATTTTGGACCTCCATAGTTAACTTTTAAGGACCTTGGGTCATAAACTAACTCCGTTAAGCTACCGGTTAGTCGTACGATCACCCGAAAAGTCTTGTTTACTTCAAAACTCCTCAAAATTAATATCCAACATTCTTGGAAGCGAAAAGTACAATTATTACAATGTTATTGGGATCGTTAAAAGGTCACTCAGAGGTTACTTTCAACATGTTGACACTTTTAACCCCTATGTTTCATAAGATCCTTATTTTAAGCGCAAACAACTTCCAGTGTTCGACAATTTGTTCGTTAAAGAATACGAACGACGTGTGAGGTCAATCAGAGGCACAAGAATGGCATGTTGACACTTTGGATCCTTTTATTCACATGTTTACATTATTTGACAATTTTAGTCCTTCGGAAGTAATTCCTTACGCGTTTAAAGTCCATGACACGTGTCTTCATTATATTGGTCGTGATTTTACGAGGTGTTACAATATATATATATATGTATATGTTTGCCTGACGAGTTCGGTTTAGTTATTTTCAGTTTTAGATATATGATTAAGAGAAAACGAAACCAAAAATTTGGTTATTCAAAAAAAAAAAAAAAAGAAAAACAAAACCAAATCATCAGTTATTGCTTTAGTTCAGTTTTTTTTGGTTTGGTTAATTCGGTTTTATGCACACCCCTAGTAGGTTGTCCTGATTCTGTCTTTGCTAAATGCAAAGATGACAAGAAATCCACTTTGAACTATATCTTTATGTTAGCATGCGATCATATATCATGGAAGAGTCATAAACAACAATTAACCATAACTTCCACAATGATGGTAGAATACATTGAGATTTATAACAAAACGTATCATGGAATGTTGTTTTAGAAATCTGATTACTGGACTCCAAATAGTTAATTCCATTTCTAGACCATTAAAGCTTTATAGTGGAAAGTCAGATGCCGTTAGTTTTTCAAATAGTAGAAGTTCGACTGGAGCTGGTTTATATCTTATACGAAGTACATGTTCGTACGTTAGCGATTTGAGGAAAATAATCTTTGTATTGAGTATATAAGTAATAACCATATGCTTGCGGATACGCTGACTAAATGTCTCCCGCCTAACGTTTTCGAAAAACATGTTTCAAACCTGGGATTTATTTAAGACCTTATTTAATTGCATATTGTACTTTCTTAATTTCTAATTAATAAAATTAGCTCAGTTTTGATTTTGTAGGTCTTGAACATATGTTCTACTAGCGTAATGATATATATACGGATATAAATACAAATCAAACATTTAAAGGACTTACTTATAATAAGTGTTAGGTTTTAAATTGAGGTTGTAGAATGACTAATGGGGGTCCTGAGTTAAATGATGACTCAATGGCTGTATTTCTTTGCTACGATTCTTGGTTTAAAGCTAAATGGTCAGACTTACCTAATACTCATAATAATTGATTACTCAGCTAAGTGGGTGAATATAAGATTATATATATTATGTATTTAATCATGTAGCCATCATTATTATTTATATTATATTGGATCAAAATAATAATACCATATTAATATTAGTTAGTAATTGTTGGTGGCTTGTATTACCCTTATTAACTAACAAAGGAGATAACTAGAGAGGATTATATGTTACACACTCATAATAACATCATTAATCTCGACCTCATCTCTCCATAATCTTGACTTCCTTACCCTAAGAACTTATAATCACCATCAATCATATACATCCTAAACGGGAACTAGTTCAAGCCGACTGACATGTCGAACTCCATGGTTGTATCCATTTTTAGATTTTCTGCTAGTCTGAGCGCTGTAATAGGTATTATGTTTATATGCTTTCCATTACATACTGGTAGAATTGACCAACACACATGTTTTACAAAATAAATATGTTGTGTTGATAAATTGGAAATTCATAAATAGCTTATGGATAGGAGTTTTTCTTTTATTACATGCAAGTTTCATTTTATCTGCCAATCAACATTGCATTGCTTAGTTCGCTGTTAGAACCTGTTCCACAGGATCTTGAATATTGAATAGTATTTTGCATGGTTTTCTCAATGTAAAATCCCGGTTCTTTTGGTGAAGGCAATGGACTCTCACTCCCCAACATCATGATCACAGACGTCATAGTCGGTCTATCTTCTGGGTCACGTTGAACACACAACAAACCAACATGGACTGATCGTAGGATCTGAGACTCATTGATTGATTCACCTAGGGACTTATCAACTAATTGCAAGGATATGTCTTCATTATGTAGTCTCCATACCTATCAAGAACAATGAAACTAAACTAGTATTAGGTTTTGTTGTTTCAAAAGGCAAAACTGTAGAACCAACTTTATTTATGCTTAACTATCAAGAAGCTTACATATCCAATCAAGTTGTTGCAATGTTCCTTGTAAATGAATCCTCTGTTTTTCTCCCCACACACAACTTCCAACATTATTACGCCAAAGCTATATACGTCTGTCTTTATCGAAATGATACCGTCTCCTGCATACTCTGGCGCCATGTAGCCACTGTGAGGAATCAAATTCATATAAGCGATTCACTAAATAAGATGGAAAAAGGTTAGGGTAGATGAATCTTACTATGTTCCAACCACTCTATTTGTGTTTTCCTCTATCTAATTTCCTCCAAAAGTTCTAGCCATGCCAAAATCTGAAATCTTCGGGTTCATATCTGTATCGAGCAAAATATTACTCACTTTGAGATCTCTATGTATGATTCTAAGCCGAGAATTCTGGTGAAGACAAAGAAGTCCACGTGCAATTCCATGGATAATGTGGTAACGTGCAGGCCAATCAAGTAACTTGCTTTGAGTTTTATCTGTAAATAGTTAGAAATATAATTTAAAACTTTTGTAACTTTTGTCTTTTCTTCATTATTGTTTGATTTACCAAATATGATGGAATCGAGGCCTTTGTTTGACATATATTCATAAATCAACATCTTTTCAGCTCCTTCTAATCAACAACCTAAGAGCTTGACAAGATTACGATGTTGTAATTTAGATATCGAGATAACTTCATTCTTGAACTCCTGAAGTCCTTGAGTGGATGTTTTTGCTAGCCGCTTCACTGCTATTTCCTGCCCATCTTCAAGTACCCCCTGAAACATATTTTTTAATATAATTATGGCACTAAAAGCATTTTATTTTATTTTATGTATTAATTCAAATTCGAATTTTGCAACTTGACGTAAACTTAATGGCTATTTGGTTTAGATTTATAGAGGTATTACGAAACATCATACATCAACACATGAACAACATATGTATTATATAGAAGGCCATGGGGTCATATAATACCTTGTAAACTGGTCCAAAGCCGCCCTCTCCAAGTTTTCTGTTCACTGAAAAGTTGTTTGTGGCTTTAAGTAACGTAGACATACTGAATAGTGGTAGCTCTATGTCTTCATTATCATCACTTCTATTTTCACGATCATGTTCAAACTCGTTTCCAGGTGTCCCTATGAAGGTCACAACCACAAGTTCTGTAAAAAACTAGTAGATATAAGTGGCAGATATAAACGGGTTGGGTTAGGTAGAGACTTGGCAAATTTGGCCCAAGGGTCTACATTTGGGTTGATATGGACTCTACAAAGAAAGTCATGGGCTGTTTTGGGTTAACATTTAAATTTAGAGGACTCAGAATCGGCTTATTAGGTTTTAGTTAATAACATGGCATGGGTCAAGATGGGTAAGTTGATAACATGGCATCGGTCCATTTGGGTAACCCTAAAAGAAACACTTATGCAGATGTCCTGAGAATTTGGTCTAGTGGTTAATTGGCTTGCCTTTCTTAGTGGAGACGCAAGTTCGGTTCCCGCTTGGGCCATTTTCGATGGACACCTGGGTGAAGGGACGAATCGGGGCTTTAATCCCGGGTTCGAACCCGACGGGGGACGAGGGTTTACGTTTTCCATCCGGTTCTTGCGCATCAGGGGGCACGGTCTCATGGCGGTCGAGGAGTCGACCTTGGACATAGCCTCGAGCAGGGTGGGTAAACACGCACGTAAAATTCTTTGCCGTTAAAAAAACACATATGCAGGAGTCCTAATGTGCAAACAATTGATTTTGCAATGGAATCATCCTCACTCACTTAAGCATTTAACGGAAACATGCAATTGATTCGGATTACAAACGAACCACGTTGTATAATCTCAGAGGGTTATACTTACATGCAATATGGTCCTAATGGAACCCTAAGGCATATCTAAACTAAGCTAAATCGGGTCAGAACTGAAATTCAAAGCAAAAGTCTTCTTTTGCGACTTTCGGTTCCGAACCGAGCCTAAACTCAGAATTGTCGGGTTGAACATTCCTAGACATGTTCTTAAATTAATTACCATGTTATATTAGTGTTAAAACAGGTGGCATAACCTCTGCATTGTTAGTTAGGAGTTTATTTGCAAAATAGCTTTCTGTTGACTTTTTAATATTAAGTTTGACCCGACAATTGACCAAGTTAGAGTGGAAATCAGAGGGTGCCCTTTTAAGGGTTTATTACCCACATAATTACCAACTCATAGCCACTTTCAATTCGAAAAATGACTGGACCATTAGTGATTAATCACTAAGTCAAATCTTAATTACGACGGCTTTGACCTTTGGTCATTAGACTAATAAAACTTGAACTAGGAAAGCTAAGAATGCTTACAAAGGCTCTTAGCACGAATTAGGAACTTGAGGAAACTTGCTTGAGCTCCAGGAAGTTCCAGAGATTAGTTGAGAATGATTTTTGTGAATGCGCATGTGAACTAGCAACCAAGAACTCTTATATAGCCAAAAACAATTCACAAGATCATTCCACACAAGTCTACAAATGTTTCATGATCATCCCAGGTGTCCCCTATGCATGAAATAACATTGGTTTAGTCCCTGACTTCGAAAACCAGCTTTCTAAGGCGGTGGAACTGGCTGAACTCGCAGCTGTCAACATCCTTCTGCATCTGGGCATTATACGCGGGCCGCGTAAACTCCTTAAGGAGTCTACGCGGGCCGCGTAGACCTTCTGATCCGTTAAAAACTTTGTAGGCTTTGTAATTTCGGTCCCTGGTCCATATAATCTTTATATAACTTCCATTTATTACATTTTGGACCTCCATAGTTAACTTTTAAGGACCTTGGGTCATAAACTAACTCCGTTAAGCTCCCGGTTAGTCGTACGATCACCCGAAAAGTCTTGTTTACTTCAAAACTCCACAAAATGAATATCCAACATTCTTGGAAGCGAAAAGTACAATTATTACCATGTTATTGGGATCGTTAAAAGGTCACTCAGAGGTTACTTTCAACATGTTGACACTTTTAACCCCTATGTTTCATAAGATCCTTATTTTAAGCACAAACAACTTCCAGTGTTCGACCATTTGTTCGTTAAAGAATACGAACGTCGTGTGAGGTCAATCAGAGGCACAAGAATGGCATGTTTACACTTTGGATCCCTTTATTCACATGTTTACATTGTTTGACAATTTTAGTCCTTCGGAAGTAATTCCTTACGCGTTTAAAGTCCATGACACGTGTCTTCATTATATTGGTCGTGATTTTACGAGGTGTTACAATATATATATATATATATATATATATATATATATATGTATGTATGTATATGTATATGTTTTCCTGACGAGTTCGGTTTAGTTATTTTCAGTTTTAGATATATGATTAAGAGAAAACGAAACCAAAAATTTGGTTATTCAAAAAAAAAAATGAAAAGAAAAACAAAACCAAATCATCAGTTATTGCTTTAGTTCAGTTTTTTTTGGTTTGGTTAATTCGGTTTTATGCACACCCCTAGTAGGTTGTCCTGATTCTGTCTTTGCTAAATGCAAAGATGATAAGAAATCCACTTTGAACTATATCTTTATGTTAGCATGCGGGCATATATCATGGAAGAGTCATAAACAACAATTAACCATAACTTCCACAATGATGGTAGAATACATTGAGGTTTATAACAAAACCTATCATGGAATGTTGTTTTAGAAATCTGATTACTGGACTCAAAATAGTTAATTCCATTTCTAGACCATTAAAGCTTTACAGTGGAAAGTCAGATGCCGTTAGTTTTTCAAATAGTAAAAGTTCGACTGGAGCTGGTTTATATCTTATACGAAGTACATGTTCGTACGTTAGCGATTTGAGGAAAATAATCTTTGTATTGAGTATATAAGTAATAACCATATGCTTGCGGATACGCTGACTAAATGTCTCCCGCCTAACGTTTTCGAAAAACATGTTTCGAACCTGGGATTTATTTAAGACCTAATTTAATTGCATATTGTACTTTCTTAATTTCTAATTAATAAAATTTGCTCAGTTTTGATTTTGTAGGTCTTGAACATATGTTCTACTAGCGTAATGATATATATACGGATATAAATACAAATCAAACATTTAAAGGACTTACTTATAATAAGTGTTAGGTTTTAAATTGAGGTTGTAGAATGACTAATGGGGGTCCTGAGTTAAATGATGACTCAATGGCTATATTTCTTTGCTACGATTCTTGGTTTAAAGCTAAATGGTCAGACTTACCTAATACTCATAATAAATGATTACTCAGCTAAGTGGGTGAATATAAGATTATATATATTATGTATTTAATCATGTAGCCATCATTATTATTTATATTATATTGGATCAAAATAATAATACCATATTAATATTAGTTAGTAATTGTTGGTGGCTTGTATTACCCTTATTAACTAACAAAGGAGATAACTAGAGAGGATTATATGTTACACACTCATAATAACATCATTAATCTCGACCTCATCTCTCCATAATCTTGACTTCCTTACCCTAAGAACTTATAATCACCATCAATCATATACATCCTAAACGGGAACCAGTTCAAGCCGACTGACATGTCGAACTCCATGGTTGTATCTATTTTTAGATTATCTGCTAGTCTGAACGCTGTAATAGGTATTATGTTTATATGCTTTCCATTACATACTGGTAGAATTGACCAACACACATGTTTTACAAAATAAATATGTTGTGTTGATAAATTGGAAATTCATAAATAGCTTATGGATAGGAGTTTTTCTTTTATTACATGCAAGTTTCATTTTATCTGCCAATCAACATTGTATTGCTTAGTTCGCTATTAGAACCTGTTCCACAGGATCTTGAATATTGAATAGTATTTTGCATGGTTTTCTCAATGTAAAATCCCGGTTCTTTTGGTGAAGGCAATGGACTCTCACTCCCCAACATCATGATCACAGACGTCATAGTCGGTCTATCTTCTGGGTCACGTTGAACACACAACAAACCAACATGGACTGATCGTAGGATCTGAGACTCATTGATTGATTCACCTAGGCACTTATCAACTAATTGGAAGGATTTGTCTTCATTATGTAGTCTCCATACCTATCAAGAACAATGAAACTAAACTAGTATTAGGTTTTGTTGTTTCAAAAGGCAAAACTGTAGAACCAACTTTATTTATGCTTAACTATCAAGAAGCTTGCATATCCAATCAAGTTGTTGCAATGTTCCTTGTAAATGAATCCTCTGTTTTTCTCCCCACACACAACTTCCAACATTATTACGCCAAAGCTATATACGTCTGTCTTTATCGAAATGATACCGTCTCCTGCATACTCTGGCGCCATGTAGCCACTGTGAGGAATCAAATTCATGTAAGTGATTCACTAAATAAGATGGAAAAAGGTTAGGGTAGATGAATCTTACTATGTTCCAACCACTCTATTTGTGTTTTCCTCTATCTGATTTCCTTCAAAAGTTCTAGCCATCCCAAAATCTGAAATCTTCGGGTTCATATCTGTATCGAGCAAAATATTACTCACTTTGAGATCTCTATGTATGATTCTAAGCCGAGAATCCTGGTGAAGATAAAGAAGTCCACGTGCAATTCCATGGATAATGTGGTAACGTGCAGGCCAATCAAGTAACTTGCTTTGAGTTTTATCTGTACATAGTTAGAAATATAATTTAAAACTTTTGTAACTTTTGTCTTTTCTTCATTATTGTTTGATTTACCAAATATGATGGAATCGAGGCCTTTGTTTGACATATATTCATAAATCAACATCTTTTCAGCTCCTTCTACGCAACAACCTAAGAGCTTGACAAGATTACGATGTTGTAATTTAGATATCGAGATAACTTCATTCTTGAACTCCTGAAGTCCTTGAGTGGATGTTTTTGCTAGCCGCTTCACTGCTATTTCCTGCCCATCTTCAAGTACCCCCTGAAACATATTTTTTAATATAATTATGGCACTAAAAGCATTTTATTTTATTTTATGTATTAATTCAAATTCGAATTTTGCAACTTGACGTAAACTTAATGGCTATTTGGTTTAGATTTATAGAGGTATTACGAAACATCATACATCAACACATGAACAACATATGTATTATATAGAAGGGCATGAGGTCATATAATACCTTGTAAACTGGTCCAAAGCCGCCCTCTCCAAGTTTTCTGTTCACTGAAAAGTTGTTTGTGGCTTTAAGTAACGTAGACATACTGAATAGTGGTAGCTCTATGTCTTCATTATCATCACTTCTATTTTCACGATCATGTTCAAACTCGTTTCCAGGTGTCCCTATGAAGGTCACAACCACAACTTCTGTAAAAAACTAGTACATATAAGTGGCAGATATAAACGGGTTGGGTTAGGTAGAGACTTGGCAAATTTGGCCCAAGGGTCTACATTTGGGTTGATATGGACTCTACAAAGAAAGCCATGGGCTGTTTTGGGTTAACATTTAAATTTAGAGGACTCAGAATTGGCTTATTAGGTTTTAGTTAATAACATGGCATGGGTCAAGATGGGTAAGTTGATAACATGGCATCGGTCCATTTGGGTAACCCTAAAAGAAACACTTATGCAGATGTCCTGAGAATTTGGTCTAGTGGTTAATTGGCTTGCCTTTCTTAGTGGAGACGCAAGTTCGG
This sequence comes from Helianthus tuberosus, assembly GCA_030545235.1. Lineage (NCBI taxonomy): Eukaryota > Viridiplantae > Streptophyta > Magnoliopsida > Asterales > Asteraceae > Helianthus > Helianthus tuberosus. Next base: position 29,886,550 of record CM060416.1, read on the forward strand.
TTCCCGCTTGGGCCATTTTCGATGGACACCTGGGTGAAGGGACGAATCGGGGCTTTAATCTCGGGTTCAAACCCGACGGGGGGCGAGGGTTTACATTTTCCATCCGGTTCTTGCGCATCAGGGGGCACGGTCTCATGGCGGTCGAGGAGTCGACCTTGGACATAGCCTCGAGCAGGGTGGGTATACACGCACGTAAAATTCTTTGCTGTTAAAAAAACACATATGCAGGAGTCCTAATGTGCAAACAATTGATTTTGCAATGGAATCATCCTCACTCACTTATCCACGTCTGACTATCATTCCATCTACCAACAATTTAACTCAAATTTATAGGTTTAGTGGAGTTTCAAACTTGAATTTCGTCATCGCTCTTGAATTTAGGTATTTTACACCTTATTTATGTGATTTGTTTGATTTTCGTCAAATTGGGGATGATCATGATGCTTTTTGATGGAATTATATTATATATATTAATAAGAGAATATATTTATATTTATATTTATATTTATATGTTAATAATAGAAGCTTAATGAATAGTAATTTTTAAATTATAATATTATATATAGTTTTTTTATACTTTTATTATTATAATGCTATAATAATAATTATTTCCTTTACTTTTTAAGTTTAATACATTTTCATTTTTTTCTTAAATTTAATGATAATTTTAGTATCACGTGTTGTGATAGGCTTGGTGTCAAGCGGTATCGAACCGGTACTGGTTAAGTTGAATACATTTTCATATTTTTCTTAATTTAATTGATTTTTTTGTATCACAGGTTGGGATAATCTTGGTGTCAACCGGTATCGAAAATACCGGTATCGGTACATGATTGTAAAAACCGGCACTAGCCTGGAATAGAAAACGCTAAAAGTCGGTACTGAATTGATATTGAAAATCTTTTAGTTCGGGAAATTCGAAACTGCTACCCGGAATGATTTACTCATCCCTGATCACGGGTACCGTACGAACAACAACGGTTTCGTACAATATTTTTTGTTGACTTTCTAAAACTTTTAATGATTTGTTTTTTTTAGTTTCATGGGTAGGTATGAGGTCGGTGTCAACCAATACCGAATCGGTACTAGTAACGAAAATACCGGTTACGGTACTAGTATTTGAAGGTAAAACCAGTTCCGAATCGGTACCAGGAACGCCAAAAGTCGGTACCGAATTGGTACTTAAGATCTTTTGGTTTGGGAAATTCGGTACGGATGCCTAATACCATTTGCTCATCTCTAACAACGGGTTTCATACGAACAACATAATTACCGTACAACTTTTTGGTTGATTTTCTTTCGGTTATCTTTTAGTGTTTTTTTTCTATATTTTCTTTTTATTCTTATTAGCGGTTCCGTGTACAACACGCTCATAGTGATTTCAAAACAAATTTAAACACAAAAGAAGTTAGACGTAACAGGGCGACGTCATAAACCTAGTTAAGCTTTAATCTACTTCAGAATTGTTGTTATAGATCAAAATATATGATAGATTATGGAGATTTTGTAGTTTTGTACAGTGTCTGGTGTCTGTTCGAAGGCAAAATAGCCAAAACAAAGAGGTTGAGACTTGAAACTCTGTAAAAAGTTATTAAATTAAGAAAGCTGAGTTAAATATAATTCTTTTTTATTTTTTTATTAATTTATTTTTATCTCTTCTTAACCCGAACTTATTCTAACCCAAATTCCTCTTAACTCTAACCCATCCAGATCTTTTTCTTCATGTACTCATCCTGATCCAAACTTTCTTAATATACCCATTCTGACCGAAACTCATCCTAACCCAAACCCATCTTGACCCGTTACCCAAACTCATCCTAACTATAACCCATCCTGATCTTTTTCTTAATGTACCCATCCTGATCTAAACCTATCTTAACTCAAACCCATCTTGACCTTTTTTCTTAATATGCACATCCTGACCGAACTCATCTTAACCCAAACCCATCTTGACCCATTACCTAAACTCACTCAACCTACCCACTTTACCACCCATACCTTAGTCCATCCATAGTCGGGCCTCAAGTGCGCCCCCCTAATATATATATATATATATATATATATAGGGTAAGGATAGTGTAAAAAGGGCCTAAAGTGTGAGAAATGTGAGAAGTGTATTATAACACTATATATAATACTATATAACACCATATAAACACCGTATAACAATATGTAACACCATATAATACCATATAACACTATGTAACACTATATATCATTATATAACAAATATAACACTATACATCTATCATAGACATGCTATCAGACAACCTATAGTGTTATATTTGTTATATAATGATATATAGTGTTACATAGTGTTATATGGTATTATATGGTGTTACATATTATTATACGGTGTTTATATGGTGTTATATAGTATTATATATAGTGTTATAATACACTTCTCACACTTTGAGCACTTTTTACAGGATCCTCTACCTATATATATATATATATATATAGGAAAAGGTTCTATGCAGAACACTAAACATTGGGAGAACACGAAAGACAAAATGAATCATTCATTTTTTCAATCCTAAAAACCTAAAAATGAAATGAAAATATTATAAATGTAAGATTTATTATTTATCACACTAGAATTTTAAAACAAAATATGAAAAATCTTCACTTTTAAATAACCTACACACATGTAGGTTATGTGTAGGCTAAACTAACTTCATGTATGTAGACTATGTGTATGGAAAAACATATGATCTTTTTTTTTATATATGATATACATATGAATGTAAGAAACATAAAATTTAAGAAATATGAACCTTAAATCCCAAAATTTAGTGATTTAGAGTTGTTATTTTTGTTCTTGCAATAATTAGTGTTCTGTAATGATATATATATGTATATATATATATATATATACACACACACATATATACGTATAGGGTAAGGTTCATTTGAGAACCACCTTTATTGTGAGAACCAATGTGAATCAATATGAACAAACAAAATAAAACTAAAAAAATCCTAACACCCCCCCCCTCCCCCCAAAAAAAAAAAAAAAAAACCTAAACCGCCCAAAAACCTACCCACCCCCACCCAAGCTAAAATGCTAAAAGCTAAACCCTCAAAAATCTAAAAAACACACAAAAAAAATTTCTTTTTAATATTTTTACTTTAAAATCGCTACTTTTAGTAGAAAAAAAAAATTAAAAGAAAAAAAAATTGTTAACGAAATATAGCGATTTTTTTTATAAAAAATAGTAAAAGAAATTTTTTTTGTGTGTTTTTTAGCTATTTTTATGTATTTTTTGTTGTGTTCACATTGGTTCTGGTGATTCTCGCAATAAAGGGTGGTTCCTAACAGATCCTTCTCCTATACGTATAATTGAAGGGGTATGTAGCTTGACCACTACACATGCATTAGGGAGATTCTTTTTACATGTCAGAGTGGACATCCTTATGTTGGTATTGTTGATTAAATGAATTCTGTTTTCAAAGTCATAACATGTTTACAGCAAATATTTAGATATAAAAGGTTTTATACGATTATGAATACATTTTGCGACTTCTAACGCTTCGATTTTAGATATATTAGTTTTGACATGATAGCAAAATACTTGATTTTCAAATTTCATACCTTGTTGGTGTTGCTTCTTCCTATTATAACGATAAAACAAGCATACTGAAACTAGTATGACCAAAACCACAAATGCTATGGAGACAATAACTCGTACGCTTCTCCCTGCACCTGCACCTGAGCTTTTACTTTGGTCTATTAAATCTGTATTAAATATAATGTTCATTTGACATTTAGACAGATAATTATGAAGAACGATAAAGCAATAAAACTATTGATGTTTTTATTTACCTAACTCTGAAGGTGAAAATCGTATATAAAGAGTCTCCACATTTGCAGCAAACGTTCTAATATCGATTAAGTCCCCGAACCATAGCAAGCAACCACTCCCACTCCCTGAGACATTCGAGTTTGTGTAAGCAGTACACGAACAATTGCTTTTACACATCTTCTCGCATTCTACAAGTGTCATGGTCTGGTTATACCATGACCCCCGAGTGTCTGGTAACTTCAGATTTGTATATTTGTTGAACCCCTCTGCAGGGTTACAGTCCAAAGGGACCGTATGTCGACACCCTTGAGACCAATCTCCAACCCTCCACTGATCAGGAGATGTGGGCTCAAACCCTTTCAAACATTCACAAACGGGTGACCTGTCAATGCTGCATCTCCCAAATGGACCGCACAACGCGTACCGATCACATTGATCACTTTCTGGAGACACATAAAGGCTCCATTCTTGTTTGCTATCAATCCATAACAAACGTTCTATACGACCACTTGGTTGTAACACCAGCATCGTAAAAACCGAACTACTTAATAGATTGTACTGGTAGTATATTTCTCTCTGATTAAGAACAAACGTGAAGTTGTAAATCAGGTTCGGTCTTAAAGCAGCAGCTCCGCTAAACGTGAGTCCATTCCAGGGACCTCCCCGAAACCTTATATTCTGGCCGTTCATTACCATCACCTGAGGGTATCCTCGAATATCAACTAAATAAGAAAACTCACCGGAAGCAGGATTATCGCTAGATTTCCATGACGTTAAGTGCCTCTCAATCCCCATAACCAAATTCCAGCCTTGCTTCATTCCGGGAAGTAAAGTGTCTGTCATAAAGTCGAAACTTTGCCATATGGGCTCTTTTTTATCAATGTCTTCACCCTCGTCTTGTATTATAAAGTTGCCTGTATCTAAAAGCTGACCAATCGGATTCATGACTGATGTGGTTGACGGGTTCGCTGATGACCATACAATATTGCCCTTAGTGGCATCCCGGAGAATTAGAACTCCCTGAAGGGTGAGAGCTAACTCGCCTGAGGTATTGGTGAGTGGTGAGTTTCGGTTGGCTACCCATACAACGGTTCGGGTGGATATTCTTTTGTACCAAATTCCGACGTAATGGTTCGTCGAGTTACCGGGGTTAAAGAAGCCAAGTTCAAAGGTTTCTTGTGGTGAAATGAGGGTTTCGTTATATCTAAGGATTTGGTTTGCAGATATGGTGTCTGCGGCATGCGTAGAAGTTATCGATGCATAAAGTACAAGGAAGCCAAAGATCATATTGGTCTTTGTCGCTCTTCTTTCCTCCATTAACGTATTAAGAATATGAATTTGGATAACAATACTTCATTTTAGATAGATCAAGAATGTCGATATTTGGATTGTTTATTATTACTATGGCAATGTCGTCTGGTCGTCAGCGAACTCATCAACGCATATATTTTATATTCAGCCTCTCGTAGTCATTTAAGTACAAAAAAATTTAGACCAAGTAGGTGTTACAATATAAAATTAGCGTACGTAAATAAGAAAAAAAAAAGATCTCAAAAGTTGTACCCTTGTTTGGTATGCTTGCAACCTTTTGTACTAAGATTAAATATATTATGATTTAATATTTAATCTATTAGCCATTATAATCATTTACATTATATGGATCAAAATATATAACAACCTATTCAATAATTAGTTGGTAATTGTTGATGGACCATATTACCCTTATTTAGGGATGAGCAAAATGGACCCGGTACCGGTACCGAATTTACCGAACCGGGTACCTTTTCGGTACCGATTCGGTACTCACTTTTGACATTTTCGGTACCGGTTCGGTACCGGTATTTTGCTGGTTTTTACCCTCAAATACCGGTACCGAACCGTACCGAACCGGGTATATTCGGTACCGGTACCGGTACCCACTTTTGATGATTTTCGGTACCGGTTCTTTCGGTACCGGTACCGGTTCGGTACCGAGCTCATCCCTACCCTTATTAACTAATTAGGTTTCCTCCTGGGTGCTTATAAAAGGAGACTTATGTAGAGGTTAAAGGGTTACACAGTTAGACACAAAACCCCATAAGCATAACATCATCGAAACCTCTTCTCCATAACCGAATCCCCTATTCGGTTTTCATCATCACCATCATCAGTCAGCACCCTAAGGAGGAACCAGATCACACTGACAAATATGTCGAACTCGATGTCATCTTCTCTGACTGGATTCTCCACTGCACTGTCTGCTGTAACAGGTATGTTTTCATGTTTTCCTTTATGTTTAAATATAACTGAACCAACATGTGGTATCAGAGCATATGTTGATTAGTCAGTTCTGTTTTCGTATCCATCAATTCTGGGATAGAAACTTGGAAAACGGAATTTTGAAAGCCTCATTTAATTAACAGCCGGTTTCGAGTCGAATATAACCACTCGAAATCCCTGTTTTCGGAAAGGATTAATTATATATTCACTTGAAACCAATATGGGCAATCTTATAACCGAAATCTGTTTTAGAAAAGCCTTAAAATTCAGGTTTCGGGTTCCAGAATTAATGTTTTATTTTTTAGGGTTCATCATGTTCTTAGGACAATCCGAAAATTCCGTTATGTTTTGGAATGTAATTAGGATTGATGGGTGTTTTTCCCCGTTTGATCCAATTTTATCTCTTAAGTGTATTCGAAAACTGTTAAAAGATATACATTTATAATTTTCGAAATATTTTTGATAAAATTAGATCATCTTAAAACAGGAAACCATATCTCATAATCCCTTAGAATTCGAATTTTCAGTTATGTTTTACATTAACAGCTGTAAACAAGAAGTTTCGAGATAAATTTTAATGACCTGAGACCAAGATCTCGACTCAAGACCAAAGGATCTCGACTCGAAATCATAAATGTTCTCAAATATTTACAACTCGAGACAACGATTTCGACTCGAGACCATAAGGTCTCGACTCGAGACCACAAGGTCTCGACTCGAGACCACTAAGGTCTCGACTCGAGACCACTAAGGTCTCGACTCGAGACCACTAAGGTCTCGACTCGAGACCACTAAGGTCTCGACTCGAGACCACTAAGGTCTCGACTCGAGACCACTAAGGTCTCGACTCGAGACCACTAAGGTCTCGACTCGAGACCACTAAGGTCTCGACTCGAGACCACTAAGGTCTCGACTCGAGACCACTAAGGTCTCGACTCGAGACCACTAAGGTCTCGACTCGAGACCACTAAGGTTTCGACTAAGGACTTCAATCTTCACAACTCGAGACCATGGTTGCGACTCGAGACCTCATCAAGGAACCGAGATCTCACAAAACATACTAGTCGAGACCATGATTACGACTCGAGACTGAGGTTGCGACTCGAGACTGAGGCTGTGACTCGAGACTGAGATTGCGACACGAGACCTTAATGAGTCGAGACCCCATAATGTTGTAAGATAAGTCGAGACTTGACTCGAGATCTCACTCGAAACCTCATTATTTTAGGCTGTTTAATGTGAACTAATGTTGCAAGATAAGTTCGATCCGCGCTAACAGGTGGTTTGCTATTAAATAACTGGTTTTTGTAAATATTTAGTTAATTAATAAGGATCAAATAATGTTTTACAAAACCAAAATGGCTTAACTTGAATGAGCTTCTGATTTGATGCGTCTACTTATCGTTCAAGTATTACGAAAGCTATGTTAAGTGTGCGTCATAAACATGAATGTCTTAATATCTGGCCAAAGCTGATTTAATTCCTTCATAGATGGCATACTTAACAAGTGCATAACTAAAGTAATTGTCTTAATTTCTGGCCAAAGCTGATTTGTTACAACCATTTTGCACACATGCTTAAATGATTACACTTCTGGCCAAAGCTGATTTGTCTTTGTTTAAGTAGAACTTTAAATAGTCTATTATTTTGATGTTAGTAATAGACATATCACAATCTCTTCACATAATGATCCTTATATTAATGATCCTTAATTAATTTTATGATCATTTCGTCTGCCTTATTCTTAGTACCCATAATTTTACTCACTATAATTTTCTTCTATATATATCTCATCCACTCTAATTCCTAAACCTAAAATGTTTGCTTTATTTAAAGTTTCTATAAGATTAGCTCTTAAATTAAACCCTTGGTTATCTCTTAAGACACGATAATCCTACTGCTCTCTTCTGATAAAGCACTACAGAAGAAAAGTAGAGCATGATGATTAGGATAAATCGAACATGATGTCTCTTATGATAATCATGATCTCTCTAACATAAACGCTATCACTAAAGTTATTCCAGATTAAGTCTTTCCTAAGACTAATCTATAATTGTGGAATAATCATACGAATTCCTAAGATGCATGCCTTCATTTGAAATTCTAAACTATAAAGTTAAGTGGTATATGTGAATACATTATAATGTACAAAACCTTATAAATCAACTACAACACTCAAAAGTACCAAAGTATAATGAGTGTGTTGATATGCAACATATGTACAAAGAAATAAATGTTTGAAGCTAGAAAATAAGTTGTTATTCACCTTACAACCACTAAAACCTTAAAAGAGGATTGTTCTAAGGTCCATAGTCAAAATACAATTACAAAATCCCAACTCTAAGGTTCTTCAAGGGAAAATCTCACGGCATAATTATGCTATTAGACTAGGCATAAGTAAGAGACTATCCATTATTCAAAAGAATAGTTGGATAAGTTGATTAGGTGGTCACTTAATAATGAGATTTAAGTCTGATAATTTTAATATTCAAATTAGCACATGATTAGTTGACTCTAGTTCCATACGTTTCCTTACCAGAACTCGACAAATAACTAACATGAGAGTTAGTGACAAAATTAAATGTTAAGGCTATAAGAACCATAATAAGCAATCTTCTAACAACGCTTTTCCATACCTTATATATTCTGAAAATTAATCAGAATATAGTATCATAATTAAGCAATGTTATGAAGGTTTTTAGGTTTGCATAGTCAACATAAAGTCACACTTACCTTAAACTCTCATCTTATTTGTTCTAAATATCTGGATAGAAACATTACTAAGATGGAACTAGATGACACCTTACACTTTCACAACTTTTGTCATCATGCAAATGAGAATTTTGACAAAAGGAAAATGAGACTTATAAATTTCATCCATTATAACCGAAATTCATGAGAAATCATGACATGGTTAATGAGGATGATTATTCAACTAATCTCATTCTAAGTGATTTCAAATCATGACGTTAAAGCCCTAAAATATAACCTGGCTTAAGGAATAAGTATGGGTCCATCATAAGTCATTCATTGACATTCGTGGAACTTATTCCAAATGAAATATTCAGACATAATCATTTAAAAGACTATCAACTTGTATCTAAATTTTGTCGCATATGGCCCACGTTCTTAGAAGAAATCTATTCATGTATGTACTTAATAAGATTTCTATTAAATTTGTCCCTAAAGTTTCTTATGATATCTGGACATTAAAGAAATCAAATAAAGTATAACGTATATGTGATAGGTTCCCACGTCACGTAGCTCATTGAAACTTCTCTTGTAGCATTCTAGAGATATTAAAGATCAGTGGGAGCATTAAGTGTCTTAATAATAACTCGCAACAGTTGCAAGAGGTGGGGAGTGAAAAGTTCATATAACTTCAATTTACACCTCTTGTACAAGACACTGCTCCATCTTGACACTGTTCTATCATAACTTGTCTCCTTAAAATCTAATGCTACTCTTACAAAAGTTTCATTGTTGCTTAATTGTGGGCGCACTTAGATTTCTTACCTAAACTAACATAATCCTCAACAAGAGAAACTACAATGACTAACGTCATTAATATGTTTTCTCTATTAGAATTTGTTGGTCGTTAAATATTGACCCTAAGCATACTGAGTTCCTAAAGATTTCTAAGGTCAGTGGGAGCAGTCAAAGTCTTTATCATGACTTGCAAGGAATACAAGAGGCGGGGGGAAGAATGTCATTAAATTTCACTTCGAATTTAACTCCGATTACACCTCTTGTACACCATACTGCACCAACTCTTACAAACTTAGAATAAAAATGATAGCAACCTAACCAAGAGCTAATCCATAAAACTGAAACTTCTAACAAAACCAATAATCAACTCAGGAGGTCATCTAGGTTTAAAAGCCTACTAACTTTGATGATTACACAACCTCCCTAACTGAAGTTGAAATGGATTTTGGAAAAGTTTACTGATCCTATATCTTCTAATTAAGCCATTAGCGTCAATCAATCTTCTGAATGAAATAAAACTGTTTTCTAGTAAAACTGATTTTATGTGTTTGTATAACGTTTGGGATTTGATTGAATTACCTAAGAGTGTTCATAACTAAACCAAATCCTAATATAAGCGTTAAGACACGAAGAGGCATGATTGTTTGTCAAAGGTTATACTTAGGAAGGGATAAATTATCAAAGATTTCTTTGAGGATCATCACTGTTCTAGTGGCTTATAATAGTTTAAAGCTACATTAGATGAACATTAAAAACAATTTTCCCTAACAAATGGCTAGCATATTTACATGTTCATAAGACAACCTGAAAGTTCTAAACTTATGGTTAAAGAACAGTTTGTTTATAAGTCAATAAAATCCATGTATGGGTTAATGCAAACATCATAATGTGATGAAATCTTAACGTAATTATTTTCATCAAGAATCAAGTGGATTAATATACCTACCTCAAAATGACTGGGAGCAACTAAAAGAAACTTGTCTATATAGATGATATTCTTTTGACAAGTATATGTTACATAAGTCAAAGCATTGTTAACACAAACTTTGATATAATAGATCTCAGAGATATCTCTTACGTGATTGATATCATAACATACTGAGATAGACCCAATGGGACATTAGTTCCGTTCCATAAGTTTAACATTAAATGGGTTCTTACATGTGTAACAAACAATACGGCTCTCCTTTAGAGGATAATAGGATAAATGAGATTATTTCCTTACGCTTCATTAATTGGAAGCCTTACGTAAGTTCAAGTATATACTCGTTTAGATATTACTCACATTCCAACACACTAGATATATCTAGATTAATGTGAAGCATCTAATGGAGTATTACAATATCTTTAAAAGAAACGAGAGGCTACAATTTAAAGAAGAAGTGAGAATTAAAACTGGTTTATTACTCTAACTTTGTGATATTCAAAGATGACAAAATGTAATTTCGGGTATATCCTTATGTCAGCAGACAAAACCTATCTCATAGAGGAGTCATAATAAACTGATAATACCAACCTAAGTTATAATGACATAATATAGTCACTAAATGTTGTTGGAAATTTATCAGTGGACTCATAAGTTTATTAACTCCATATAATTAATGTTTTGAAGACTTAGTGTGATAAAGTCACCTACCATAACTCCTCGAACAGTAACAGTTCAAGAGGTGCTGCATTAAGTTTCGATACACAATTAATTATTCGTTTATGAACGAATTGAGGAAACTAAGTTTTGTATCGAACACATTCATGATATGCTGAAGGATCCTATATCTGAAGGGCCACTACCCATAAGTCTTATTAAGAGAGCTCATAGACGGGTATTAATTGATGGTCATGCGCAATTGCATATCGTACTATGAATGATTAACTATTAGTTAATTTTCCTCATCAGTTTGATTTTGTATGTCTCTAAGAATATGTCAAGCTAGCATAATGGCATATAGACAAATGAAGTTACAAATCAAACAAAGGGCTTATGCATATTTTGATCATAACGATTAGGTTTTAAATTAAGGCTATAGTATGATTAATGGGGGTCCTGAGTCGCATAATGATTCAACGGCTGTATTTCTCTTTAAGGCTAAAATAAGTGTTAACTCCTGATCAGGCTTATCTAATACTCATAGTAAATGATTACTCGACTAAGTGGGAGAATGTAAGATTAAATATATTATGATTTAATATTTAATCTAGTAGCCATTATAATCATTTACATTATATGGATCAAAATATATAACAACCTATTAAATAATTAGTTGGTAATTGTTGATGGACCATATTACCCTTATTAACTAATTAGGTTTCCTCCTGGGTGCTTATATAAGGAGACTTATGTAGAGGTTAAAGGGTTACACAGTTAGACACAAAACCCCATAAGCATAACATCATCGAAACCTCTTCTCCATAACCGAATCCCCTATTCGGTTTTCATCATCACCATCATCAGTCAGCACCCTAAGGAGGAACCAGATCACACTGACAAATATGTCGAACTCGATGTCATCTTCTCTGACTGGATTCTCCACTGCACTGTCTGCTGTAACAGGTATGTTTTCATGTTTTCCTTTATGTTTAAACAGAACTGAACCAACATGTACACCTGTGACTGACGATAAGAATTCTCAAGTTCACATGTAAATTTTATGGTTCGCTTTGGAATATTTTTTTGTAATAATGCTATTCAGTATGGGGTCCGGCCTAGGGTCGGCGAGGGGAACACCGCCCCCTAGGACCGGCCTCGTCTTCACCGTCCTCCCCACGCCGATTATGCCGGGCCTCTACTTTTTTATATAAAAAAAATTAAATTTTGAATTTAATGCCTCAAATGGCTATATTTATAAAAAAAATTAATTATTTTATCTTTAAATACATATCTTTAACCCCATTTTTAACCATTCCAACCAAACTCTCACTACAAGAATGGACCACCTTTAGCGGCGACAGCTGTCGCCGGTATTGGTGGAAACTGTCGCCGCTATTGACCTTTACCGGCGACATGTCGCCGCTAAAGGGTCGCCGGTATTGATCGGCCGCTATTGGTCAACTGTCGTCGCTAAAGATCATTGTCGCCGGTATTGCTCTTACACCTTTAGCGACGACACGTGTCGTCGCTAAAAGGTCGCTGGTATTGACCTTGGTCGGTAAAGGGTTTATGGAAATAGCGGCGACACGTGTCGCCGCTAAAAGTCTTTTTTTTAATACAGCTGCTGTATATACAGCACCCAGCCTTTTTTTCGGCCGAAAAAACAGAACCTGCATATTTCAAACAACGCAAACATACGCCATGAACATATACTAAAGGTAATATAATTAAAAACTACGTTTAAGTCGTACATTATAATCCTACAACGTTTAATTAAGTCATACATTAAAAACAACAAGTCACTCGTCGTCGGAATCATTATCGAATAAGTCATCAGAATCGTAGTCGTTTGACTTTTCTTTTCCTTTTCCTTGTGAAGCAAGATAGTTGTTAAGTTGGTTCAAAAAGGATGGGGTTTGGAATAAGATGGTAACAAAATCCTACAATAATAGATATCAAAACGTATATTAGCATATTAATTAATGCTACCAACATATATTTAACAAGGAAACATGCGTTCGTTTGTCATTTTATAAATTGCGTAGTTTACCTCGGAAAAGGGTTCTTGCGTCCGAGCTTGCGAAGACGACATGTTCGAGGACGTGTTGGAAGAAGGTTTAGGCCCCATCCCGCGGTACCATCCTCGCCGCTCTCCCAATGCTTCGTGATACGGGGCAATTGGAGGACCATCACCGCTCCATTCATTTGTGGCATGTTGTATATTCTGCTGTATTTTACGAAGATGATTAAATATATATGTGTATATATATATATATATTTGTTATAGAAAATAATACTTAAAAGAAATACTTACGTAATTTTGTTCAGCAACCGGATCAACCCAATTCCCTTGATTATCCGTGTGGGTTTTAGCATACGTAGGTACCCAATCCATATCCTGTTTAACATTAAACTTAGATTAGACATTAAATAAACAAAAGCTTACACATAGGCACACATACATAAAACATTACATTTTTATAGGCGGTGCTACCGTACGACCATGTCCCCCCCACGGTATGGGAATTGTTGTTTCTCGCGTACTACTTTGTTTGCCTTGCTTCTTTTAATATATTTTTCTTGCCGGAAACCTTCGATGGTTCTCAACCAGTTTTCATAGGGCATATCCGCGGGATGGTATGCCCTTGCCCTCTTAAGATCATCGTAACCTCCCTCGCTCTCAAATAATTTTCTAGCTTCGTACTTGCAGTCAGTGTACCGCTTCATAAGCACAGTCCTAATACCACCCGTCAACTTTCTCGCCTCATAATCACGTTCCACTTCACCAAAATTAAAATTTTCTTACAAATTAAATAAAAAAGTTAAAATATCATATATAAAATAGATTTGCATGTGCTTAAATATTTGATAAAATTTTATGCATATAACTTATTTACCCGTAAGTGGTTCATGACGGCATCCTTGTAATGTTGTTCAACGTTATCCAATCCAATTTTATCAAACGGGATGGTCCGCCACATATACAGGTTGGCCACCCTTGAAAACATATCTCTTGATTTACCAACAGGGGTAAACATGACCTGTCTGTCAAACGTAAGCGATATAGCCCCCCCCCCCCCCCCCCGCTTTTACTAGACGCTGTAGTTTCTCGTTTTTGGCTTTCCCCCTAACCTTCTTTGGGGGAACCGCTGCAATTAAAACAAAAATAATTAGTAACAACATTTATAATATATAAAATATAAGGACTACAAAATAATTTAGTAAAAGACTTACCGTCAGTCTCGTGCGTGCCACGAAATCCACCAGGAGGCGGTGGATCACCAGCGCCGTCACCCCCATGTCCCTAGGGGGCCAGATCCGCCATCAGATAAACGAATATAAGCAATACCGAAAACATAATCCCTATAAAGTTACAAATGTTACAGCATGTGTATCTAATAGAAATTAAGGGAAAGTACAACAAGTGTAACTCAAATTCAAATAAATATTTCAAACAAGTGTATTTTCTATGTTGGCGGGTATTTTCTTAGCTCCTTTTGTTTTAAATGGTGATTTCAATTTTTGCGGGTATTTTCTATGTTCGTTATGTTTTAAATGATAATTTTAATTCAATGAGGATATTTCCTAACTAATATATATATCTTTCAAAGTTAAATATAAATGTTTTCAAACCTAAACACAAACATACTAATTATCAAATTTAACTTTTTTTCAAACCTACACAAAATCATAATACCAACACACATACATACTTATAAAGACACATTTACATACGTACACATACATACCTACAAACACACATTTTGACCAAAAACACAAAATTTATACTTACTTACATACACATTTGCATATTTTATACAAACATACATAATAACATACACATTTTTTACCAATTACAAACATTTACATGCACAATTGTTCATCATTTATATACACCTACATACTAACATACACCTACATACATACATTCATAGACTTACATACACACATACATGCTTACATACACCTACATACACAAATCAATAGATTTTCATATACACATTTTCATCAAATACACCTACATTATACATTTGACATACTAACATACACCTACATACATACATTAATTCATAGACTTACATACACACATACATGCTTACATACACCTAGATACAAAAATACATAGATTTCTATATACACATTTTCACCAAATACACCTACATTATACATTTGACATACAAACATTCATCCTTACATGCACATTTACATACGTAAACCAAAAATTATACAATTTCTAAACTTAAAAAAAATACATATAAAACTAACCGTATTTTTCAAGTTTCAAGGAGACGAAGACCGAAGAGACGAAGTGGTGCCGGAGAAGTGATGGTGGTGACCGGAGAAGAGATGGTGGTGATCCGAATTTTCTTCCACAAACACAAAAATACACAAAAAAAAAGAGCAAAAATTAAAGCCTATAACATGTATATAACAAATGTAGAGAAGAAATTTAACATAAAACAAGTTAAACTAACCGATTGGGCAAAAAACGAGTGTCTCCGGCGGTAAGATGAAGAAATTTGGGGGGAAAAGTGAAGGAAGAGGGAAGAAATGGCGCTGTATAGGCTGATTTCGGAATGATTTTTACCGGCGACGTTATGTCGCCGCTACTGAGGTATGTGTCGCCGCTATTAGGTTAACTAGGGTTAACCAGGATAAGAAATGTGTGGCTGGGGATTAAAATGGGACACCTACCTTTAGCGGAGATAGGGTGTCGCCGCTATTGATCATAACATGTCGCCGGTATTGCCTCTTTAATCCCCAACCGTTAGATCAGAATAATGATCAACGCCTGGGGTTTGGGTTTGACGCGGATCGACCAATAGCGGAGACAGCTGGCCTGTCGCCGCTATTAGGTTAACTAGGGTTAACCAGGATAAGAAATGTGTGGCTGGGGATTAAAATGGGACACCTACCTTTAGCGGAGATAGGGTGCCGCCGCTATTGATCATAACCTGTCGCCGGTATTGCCTCTTTAATCCCCAACCGTTAGATCAGAATAATGATCAAAGCCTGGGGTTTGGGTTTGACGCGGATCGACCAATAGCGGCGACAGCTGGCCTGTCGCCGCTAATAGTGGTCTTTTCTTGTAGTGTCTCTCTCAACTTTATAAAATTCTTCAACTCGAGTCGTTTTCTCACACATCCGGGCATTGGAGGTTATGCGAACCAATAAGAAGTGGGCGCCATTTCCAAACGCTAAACGAACAAAAACGGGGCCCAGTTCAAAGCATACACCGAGGTCACAGCCCAAAAAGCACAAGCGAAGCAACCTAAAAGGTGTGGCCAATTTTTTCTTGTCTTACTCCCTTCCGTGAACATCAATTGTGTAAAAGAACACGTGATACACAAAAACACATTCTTTCAAGAAGGCTGGAGTCATGTAATTGTTGTTGCAACTTGCAAGTGTGAAGATTTCTTACTTGCATGTAGTCATTTTATATCATGCACTCATCTTTCTGTCATCAACAACCGTGTGCTGTGAATACTTAAGAAGATGCACAATAGGAAAAAAAAAATTTCTGGTTTTTAGCCTTCAAAAAAGTCACATCATCGGGTATTACTATTGTGAAACTCATTTATAGCACCTGTATTTATTAGTAAAAAAAATTGAACCCTCCACATCATAAATAAATTTAAGAAACAACATAAGTTGAAAATATGGAAGTAGACGGGTTGTTAATAATTCATTTGATCACCTAATGGCATTGAATGTTTCAGAATATACTTGCTTGTCTCAAAGGTCATTTTCACTAACTACTGACTTCGAAGAATAGGTATTTGTGGTTTATTTTTTTACTAAAATGTATGGCTTATTCTATTAGTTTTGACTCGGGCAAAACATCCGCAAAGAAGATCAACAACCAACCATTTTTATGTGAAAAACTTCATACCGAGTCAAAATTTGAATTCAGTGAAAGGCTAAATTCAGAGTTTGCTTGCTTGCTTGCTTGCTTGCTTTCCAGTAAATCCCACAAATAGCAGAACTATTGATAGTGTCTAGGCGAGGTGAGATGTAGGCAAACCTTTTCTCTATCCTAAGAATAGAGAGGTTGCTTCCTGAGAGACCCCCCGGCTTCAAAACAATCAACAGACAGATAGACGAAAGATGGATATGTAAGTAGCTAAATTTCCAAAATATATTATCTGTTGTAATAATTAGGAAATGATATTACATGAACTTTATATTAGTTTGAATGACTGAATACTCAACACTGGATTCCCCTTTTGTAAGTTGTATTTTTTATTTTTCACATTTTTTTTTAAATAAGCATTTCTTTATATCTTTGTTTTTTCGGTAACTTATATACATATAACTAGGTTAGAACCCCGTGTAATACACGGGTTGAATAAATATAATTTTATATGCCAAATAATAAAAAATATATCTTTAAAAACCTCGTTTATTACACGGGTTGAATAAATATAAATTTATATACCAAATAATAAAGCAATATATCTTTAAAAATCTCGTTTATTACATGGGTTGAATAAATGTAATTTTATATATTAAATAATAAAAAAGTTATATATTTACGAATCCCGTGTATTGTATGGTTAAGTAAATTTATTTTTATATATTAAATAATGAAAAAAATTACATTTTTAAAAACCTCATGTATTATATGGGTTGAGCACATGTAATTTTATATACCAATCAATAAAAAGTTATATCTTATTATATCTTTATAAACCCTGTGTATTATAAAACCGTTTGACTAAACTGACAAAATTACCCAAACCACAGGGACTAAAATGACATTTAACTCTTTACATTATATTAATTTATATTTAGTGTAGTATTTTGTTAATTTCAAGATAAATAATTTTGAAATCTAATAAATATTTCAAAAGACTATATTATCTCCTATACAAATTGTTTAAATTTATATTAAATTTTATTTTATAATTATCTTTTAATTAATATTAATTATAATAAAGTATGAGATAGAAATGAGAAAACTAAAAAATAGATGGCTCCAATAAATGACATGTGTCCCTACATTGGTTTCTTTTATTATATAGTACTAGTGGTAAGACCCGTGTGCAAACACGGGTCGTTTCTTAGAAAATCATGCATAACACATGAATAACATCATTTCCACTTTTACTTCAATGAACTTAAATGATAGGGTGATTTGGGATTTTGTAAAAATGTTTGTTTTTGTACTAATTAACAAAATTACATATAATTCAAGAAAAAGAAACAACGAATTAAACAGATGTTGAATTATTCAAAGTTCTGTTGAATACTAAATAAGATGTTGACCAAAATTCAAACAGATGTTGACCAAAAGTCAATCAGATGTTGACCAATAGTCAAACATATGTTGACCTTAAACAAATGTTTAATTTAAGGCCAAACATTTGTTTATGGCCAAACATCTGTTTAAGGTAAAACATTTGTTTAAGTCCAAATATCTGATATAGAAGGCTAAACATCTGTTTAAGGCAAAACATGTGTTTAAGCTGAAACATCTGTTTATGGCCAAAAATCTATTTAAGGTCAAACATCTGTTTAAGGCCAAACATCTGTTTAAGTCTGAACAGATGTTTAATTTAATCAGATCTACTGTCTTCTCACACTGTTTTCCTCTTCAAAACACTGTTGAACCTAACATGGGTTTCCATTAACTATTGACCAAAAGGCAAATATGGGTTCAAACCACTGTTTGTTATTGTAATTCTTTACAAAATTACATAAAATTCAAGAAAACGAAACAATGACTTGAAAAACTATAATTTAACACATAATCTAATCGGGCAAAGAAATCTATTATCTGACAATTCCCTGGTTTTACAAGATGAAACACAACATCATCATGCCAAATACAGTTATATATATCCATCCATTATTCTAAATTCATAAACCCATAAATGCAGAAGAATGTCACATTTGCGATTTATAAACCAAGTTTCTACTAATTGCAGTTACTATTAGCAAAAAGAAGCATGATATCATCTATATATAAAACATAAAGAGCTAATAACAGTGTTTTATCATGTTAGCTATACATAGCAACAAAACATCAAGTTAATAATTTAAAAACAAAACATACAACATCACCATCAAAAAATTCATAGTTATAATATCTGATATCAGAACATACTTAAATGTCGTTGTTAAAGTGAGGTAACTTGATTTAATACGATCTTCTGTTGCGAAGACACATATGTGAAGTGCAACATATCACCAAACCTCAAGTTATTCTCAATCATAAACTTTCGCCAACCGTCCAACGCATAACGTGGCTTCAATTCATTTAACTCCGACTTAACATTATAAACATCCACAACTCCAACCAAGTTTTGAACTTTCAAAGGATGAAGATCAACAGAAAGACCTGCTCGTCTGGCAACTTCAACAGGAAAAAGCTACATGTATTGTGTAGAAAAAAATAATAGTCAGATAAATAAACATAAATCATTAGTTTATTATAAAAAAATGGTATACCAGCCTATAGTCTCCTATGTGATCAAAATGAAAGAACTCAGGGTCGAGAAGATGTCCAGAATGTTTTTTTTGCAGTCTTCGTAATCTTATTTCTACAGTTAAGCTTTTTCTGAACGTTGGCGGCTCTCTTCCCCTTGATGAAAAAGTAAACATATACATGTGAATTAAAGGAATGTTGAATATATGTAAAAAAACAGTTTATATAAGATATACTAATTAAGTGGCGAGTATAGATGTTAGTGCATTTTTGTGTCAGTAACTTGTCTTGTTTCGTTGTATGTTAAACGGTCTTTTGTTATCGAGTCTGTATGTTCCGTCATGTCTACCTAGTCGGATATCCTCCTATCCTACTTGGTATGACGTCTGTCTCTATTGTATGTTTAACATAATGCAAGTGTGCATTGATGTTGTGTCTTTACTTGTTATCATACTCACACTGTAAAACACTTAGAATATATTCTGTCTTGTTTGGTTTTGACGAAATCAAGTGATTTCGTCAGGAATCATATCGGCGAAATCCATTTGTGTTTTCGTCATATATATGTGGTGAAATCCCTGATTTCGTCACATGTGTTTTCGTCCAAAGGGTTTTCGCCAAAGGTCAGTATATATACTTGGTATGTTTCACAGTTTAGTTCATGAGAGCATAGAGAGAAACTGAGAGTTTATCGTCAAGCATTGTGTGTATGTGTTTGCAGATTGTTCTCATCCTGTTAATCTAAGTGAATCTTTGATTATCTGTTTGTGTTATACGCTTTACATTTGTTTAGTTTGCACCTTTATGGGGATTCCGCACCCGTGATAGTGTTTGTGATAAACAAGGATAGGTTACGTATCTGATCCTCCGAGAAAAACGGACCTACAAGTCGTATCAGAGCCTTGGCTCTTTTCCTTGTTTAAAACCAATTATTGTGTTGTTTGAAACAAGTGTGTTCTTGTTATTTTCAGATTGTTGTTCTTGAAAAGTTTATTTTTCTTTCTGGAAATTCTGTTGAAAATATGTGTTTAATCGTGTTGTTTTTGCTATAGTTTTATTGAAAACCTTGTTACATTACATGTGTGCATGTTTAGAGTTTGGTTTTTTTTGAAAGTATAAGCAAAATCATTTTCCAGAAACTTCAAATCTTCAAAGTGTTCTTGAAAGTGTTCTTGAAAATCTTTAAACTGTTAGTTGCATATATCTGGTTTGACTGGTCAACGAAAACACATTCTGGTTTGACTAGTCAACGAAAACCCATTTTGGTCTTCGACGAAATCCCAAAATTGTTTAAAAATGGCGAAATCCCTGATTTCGTCATCCCAGATGTTTGGGCTAAATGTTTGAAGCCCAACAAAGTGATTTCGTCGGCCCACAACTGTTTTCCTCAGATGTTTGGGCTCCGAAATCATGCAAAGCCGCCACAAAGAAAACCAACAAAACCGAAGAAGAAATCATGTCAGAACCGCGACATAATATGGTTGCTCATCTTGATCCGGAAGGAAAGTTTGACGATTTTAAGGAAATCACGCAATGGCTACGGGAATCAAGGATAAACAAGGCCGTTACTTTCTCAACACCGGTGTATAAGACATTGATTAAAGAATTCTGGGATACTGCTCAAATACTGGAAGTTGATGGAAAGGAAGTGATTCGAGGGCAGGTTAATAAGCTGAATGTGGATGTAACTCCAGAGATTCTTAATGCTGTTTTGGAACTTCAAGATGTTGCTGATGCACCATTCTCTGTACCAATCATGTGCACGCGCGGATGTCTGCTCAGGATGAAATGTATTGCTGTTATTTTCGCTGGGCAAATCAACAAAGCTACATTGCCTATGCGGTACAAGTTCTTGTTGCATGTATTTATTCAATGTTTAGGCAAAAATCGTGCAGGTTATGATATGGCCGGAAACGATCTCATTGGTTTGATGGTCGCGCTTATTTTGAATAAGCCATTTAGCATCTCCCAGTTCTTATTCGCAAACATGAAAGACAACCTACGAAGAACTGGATCTCGGACGACTGGCAATAAATTATGGATGTATCCGAGATTCATGCAAATGATAATGAATGCTCAACACCCCGATCTTCCAAAAGCTGACACCGACCTTCTCAAGATTGAACCTATGTTGGAACATTCCTTTAACTTATTCAAAGGTCACTCTACTAAGAAATATAAAGAGTCTGATCCTCCAAGGAAGATGTTTGGTGCACTCCGAAACAGAAACTACGTGGCTCCTGCTAATGACAAATGGCGTCACGACGACAACCAGTCAGATGATAGTCAGATGATGAAGAACCCAAGTTAGAAAAGATGAAGAAAGACAAGTTCAAGCGCAAGCGTGATTCATCTGATTCTTCTGATAGTGATGATGATGAAGAAGGTGGTGATGGTGATGGTGGTGATGCTGGAGCGACAGTAGCTAGTGCACCTGGCGCTTTTAGTGCACCGAACGTGTGCAGAAAAAGAAAACGGCTGTCCTTCGCAAGAAGAAAGCTAGAAAGAACATTGGTACTTCCTCGTCTACTCAGCAATCCGTTCCTAAAGAGCCTATACAGGAAGCTGCAATGGATCCAAACTTTGGATTCACAGCTGAAGAAGCTTCTACAATGGTTCCGTCTCCTTCGAGGTCTACAGAACCACCTACTACAAATACTCAACCACCTCCTGTGGTTACATTGGCTCCTGAAAATCCAACAGAAACTCCTCAAGTTGTTCCACAAAGATCAATGGCTTCTGCAGTCAGAGCGACTACATCTCAGCCTAGTTCTGAATGTCAAAGGCTTTTCTCGGAAATGTCTCAAGATGATAAGAACAACTTTTTATTTTCTCAACTTGAAGCTGGTGCAGATCGTATACAAATGCAACCCGATTTTATCAGGATCACCAAGAATGATCAACTCAGTCAACTCGTGGAAATAAATACGTTGAAGTCCACTGTTGAACAACAACAAACTGTGATAGGACGCCAACAAGCTGAGATCGAGCAACTTAAGCTGAAAATGAAAGGCTAAAAGAGGCTGATAATGCACGTGGGTTAGAGATGAATCATTTCAGACAAATCAGTGGTGTTCTTCAACAATCTACTGAAACGCTCAAGGCAAAGTATAATGAAATCAAGGCGTGGTACGACAGTCGAAATAAAACTATTGCTGATGGAGTTAAGATTATGAATAATAATCTCGAAATCGTCAGAAAACGTGTTGTTGTTTTGTGGGATGAACGATGCAAGCAACAGGAAGTGTTGAAGAAGCATGATCATGATTCTGAAGATCAAGGGAATCCAAATCCCTCAGCTGCAGCTCAACAACCTCTAGCCTTTACATCTACACAGATCGTAGCTTACCAGCCTCCACAAGTCAAATCTTCTCAAGGAACATCGAGTAGTGCTCAAGCTGAAATGCAAATGTTCGAAAGCACTTCCTACGTGGAAAGTGACATGGCTGGTACTTCTAATGCTATTAGCTCTTCTGATATTGCCTTACAGGTTGTACATCCTGTATTTGGAGAACTTTTAGAAGAAAGGGAGTTGGTGGAAGGTTTATCATATGCCCAGAAACTAGCTTTGGAAGAAATGAAAACAGTTGATGATGCTGTGATTGATCAAATGCCAATTGAACCAGAAACAGCTGACACCGAGAATCTGGATGAAATTGTTTTTGAGGGCGAATCGAGTAAATCAACTTACGTTCGTACTGACAGAACGGAGTTTGATCCGTTCAATGAAGAATGGCTGAAAGAGAATCTTGATGAAATCAACGAACAATTTAATAAACGTGATTCTTCAGACGATCCGACAGACGCATTTCAAGAATGGAGAAAAAGCTTTTTGTCGAAGATCAAGAAACCAATTCCTCCGGAAGCGCAAGTTGATTACATGCAGTACGTAAAAGAAAAGCCGCATGGAAAGATACTCAGCTGGATGTTCGTGCAGGATATTCACTGTGTGGCCATCAAGCGCGAACACGACATCCAATATTTCAATTCATTTATGAGTTTCACATCCCTGCCATTCTACGACGCTGCTGCTTTAACGAAGTTGAGACTGATCAATCGCTCAAACTATGCTAGAGCAACTTTGTTCGAAAAGAGATTGAGGTTCAATCGTCGAAACGGGTGGAAAGATGAACTATACAAACCGCAGTTTCCGGTCTATCAACAGATCAAGTATATACGTTAGATCCAGAGACCAACACGGGTCGATACAAGCTAATCTATCAGCAGCCGAAAGTCATGGATAAAATTCCGCTGATGCCGATTAAACAAAATTTCTTGGAGAATATGCGGTTATGGTGTTACGATTCGGATACGCATGAAGCGGTGATTGTATTTAAAGATCAGGAAAACTTCCGCTTGCTAGATACGATGTGGATTGTCAACATGTCTGCGGTTGTAACAATCCTCAATAAAACCGATACCCTTATAATTTTTACAATACCCTAGTATATTTTAAAATATCCCAATATGTCTTTAAATACACCCCGTATGTGAAAACCGAGCCCGAAATACATTAAATAGTATTTAAAATAAATAAAATCTGATTTTTAAGCTGAGGCGGGCCGCGTAGGCCCACCCCAACCCTTACGCGGGCGGTATCAAGGCTAAAGCCTGATTTCGTTGATTTTCTTAAGTTTAGGCGGGCCGCGTAAGATCAAGATAGTGGCACAGCCCGGTGATGACACGTGTCCTCATCGTGGAAAGTCTAGGCGATGACCCAGATCACCTAAACCCTACCCGACTTACGACACGGGCCGCGTAAGCCTTTGCTTACTCTTACGCGGGCCGCGTGAGAACCAGTTTCAGCAACTATATAAGCAGGCCATCGGGTTCAACCAGAAATCGTTCATTTTCTTTTCTCAATCTCCAATTTCTGAATATAGGCTTTATAAAGCTGGTATTATACCCCCTAATTAGCGAGGTTCTGCTCTATTGTAAGTATTATAACCCAAGTTTCGTAATAGATACGCTGCCCGATTGATTTAGGGTTCCGTAACAACTGTCGTGGTTCTGCCCGACGTAGTTGTTGGAATACCGTCTCGGGGAGGGTATCATTAATATTTTCAAAGGGTTATTATACTAACCTATGTACATTTGTGTAAATTATAGATTAATCCCAGGAAACCCTTACGCGAAGTTTAAGATAGCAATGTGAGTTTATCCAATTTTTGTTAACCTTTTTTTAATATTTTTACAAAACCTTAAATGTTTTACAATGTGATTAAGCGGTGATTGAGTCTTTGTAGTTCTTCAATTACTGCCGGTATGTTGGGGTTTTGTATACAAAATTTACTACACTGTGAGTAGTAAGTCGGGACGACAGTACGTTACCATTGGACAACGAGTTAGCCAATGTGTAATATGACCCACAAGTCAGGATTGACAGTACTGAATGAGTAATTGTGTAGAAATAAATAATGTGATTGCTCTCAATACTGTTTTAATTGATAAAATGTTTCTTGATTAAACTGGGATTCACTCACCAGTATTTCCCACTGACAAATGTTTTTAAAACGCATTTCAGGTAACACAATGTGACAGCCAATTAGTAAAAAGCCAGCTGGAGAGCACTGAAGGCTTGGGAAAAATGTGGCTATAAAAGTTACGTAAAAGACGATGTTTTAAATTCAATAAAATAGGGTTTATCCCTATAAACGTATTGTAATAAGAAACTTGGGTTTTACCCATGTGATTATTAATATCAAATAAGGTGGTTTTACTCTGATAAACATTTCCTAACTACGGTCCTGATGTAATTTCCGTTGCCAAATTAACCAAGTTATACCACCAAAATTCTGAGTTTGCGTCCGCCCGTTCCCGGGACAGATAAGGGATCGGGGGTTGCGACAGAAGGTGGTATCAGAGCCCAGCCACTGGTCTAAGCCAAAGAAGTGTTCTGCTGTCACTTAAAATCTAAATTTTTGTGTTAGGAAATAATTTATGTGATTATGTGTTTTGTGTTATTTGACTGTTTGTTAGTTTACAGTATGAGTGATCAAGGACCCTCAGACACGTGTCGTCAGTTGTCTGATTCACCTAGGAGTGAAGGTACCTCTTCACAGCATGCCCTTTCTGGGTATTTTGCTGATCAGGATGAAGGGATGTTTGCCTTTAAAGCTCAGTCAGAAGAGCCATTCCCTCATAAGAAAAGAGGATGGTTCAGTAAGGAAGCCTTTGCACGTAGAAAAAGAATACGAAAGTTGCAACAGCAAAGAGCTCTAGCAGCTGCTATGCGAAACACAGATGCCCAATCACAGGATATGCTTAATAGAAGCCTAGCTAATTTCCATATCCTAGCTACAACTGCTGCTGACCCAAGTCTGGAACAACTAGTAGCCCCACAACCCTTACCTGTGATTCCCACTCAACCAATGGAGATAGAAAACCCTGAAAACCAAGTAGAGATGCATGAGTTCAATCCAGAAGAAATCCCTAGGGTACCTGCACCAAACCCCCTAGACCCAAATTATGACCCCTGGTAGGACGACAATAGGGACTTTGTGCAACGTTACCCTATCCATGAAGACACACCCATACAGAACATAGGAGCCTACCCAGGTATGGACCCTTTAGATCCCTATTACCACGATGAATATATTAGGGAGATCTTAGAAGATCCTTACTGATTTCAGGCACTTTCACCCCCATATCAGGAACCCGCACCCCAGATTCCGAACCCAGTCCTAGAACCTGCACCCCCAATGAGTGCAGAAAACGTACAAGAACTTAGGACATTTGGTGATGAAATTCTAGAAAGTAGTGAAAGAATGCGACAGGTGGGAGAGCGCCTCGTATAGAAATACGATGAGCGCAATATGGATTTTTGGATAAATCCATATCCGTGATGTGATGGAGGAGACGGTAATAGTAATAATAATAAAATAAAATAAAATATGTGTGTACGCATGCCTACTATTATTAGTGTAATTTCATTTCAGTCGGTATTGTAATTTTTATTTCGGTACTAGTGTGTAATAGACGGTTAGTATATAAATAGAGTATAGTCGCAATGAACGACGCTTTTGGAAAAAATGCTTGTCATGTGATTGACTATATTAATATTATTTTGTGATATAAATACGGGGTAAATGTTTAAAATTCAGATGGCCGACGAAGGAAATCAAGGAAATCCGAATAACGATAACCAGAGTAACATTAACGTGGTTAATGAGAATCCGAGCATCAATAACAATGGAAACCAAATGGATAATAGTGCCGTCCAACATATAGTGGCACAAGGAATCATAGATCCAATGGCATTTATTATTCAAACGATTCAAGAAGCGAATAATAAAAGTAAGCATAGCAGTAAGCGACCAATCGAACCAGAAAACAGTGTGAACAATGGACCGGTACTTCAAATGCCCATTCCCAAAAGGAGAAGAACCGTGTCTTATGGTTGTTCTTATAAAGAATTCTGGTCTTGTAAACCAATGGAATTCTCGAGCAACGAAGGGGCAATTGCAACCTTAAGCTGGATAGAGAAAACTGAGGCAGTCTTAAGGATAAGCAAGTGTGCTGAAGAAGATAAGATAATGTTTGCTTCTAATCTGTTTAAGAATTCAACATTAGAATGGTGGAACACTATCCTCCAATCAAGAGGAAGTGATAGAACTTACAATATGGAAAGGGAAGAATTTAAGGACAAGGTAGAAAGGACATTCTGCCCACCCAATGAGAAGGAGCAGATAGCAAACAAATTCCTAAACCTTAGGATGACTGGTGTGGATAGTAAGGGATACACTAAAATATTCTTCGAATATGCTAGAATAGTGCCAACTCTTGCTTCACCAGAACCAGTATTAATCTCCCATTACATTTGGGGATTAATCGGGGAGATAAGACACGTAGTCAAGGCAGCTAGACCTCAAAGCATAGAAGAAGCTGTAGAACTAGCAAATACCTTGACAGATGAATTAGTCCGTACCTGAGAAGAGGATCAAATGAGGAACTTAACCCAGAAGTTGACTCAAGAATTCCGTTCTGGAAATTCTAACCGTGGGAAAAATATAGGTTCTACTTCTACACCCTATTGTAGGTATTGCAAAAGAAAGCATTCAGGAAGATGCTCTATATACTGTAACTTTTGCAAAATATCAGGACACAAGGAAGAAAACTGCAGGAAGAAAGCTAACAACAGGATATGTTACAATTGCGGAGAACAAGGTCATATCAAGCCTAATTGCCCGAAATTAGCTCCAGCTATAGACAACAAGAATACTAAAAATGCTAGAGCATTTGTTCTGACTGTAGATGAAGCCAAAATGATTCCAGATGTCATAGCTGGTATGTTTTTAGTTAATGATATTTTTGCTAAAGTATTATTTGACTCTGGTGCGAATCAAAGTTTTATTAATACATCATTTTGCAAATTTCTAAATCAGTCATTAACTAAACTACCACAAGAATGCTTAGTAGAGACAGCTAATGGAGAAACTGTTAGGATTTCTGAAATCTTGTAGGGAGCAAACATAGAAATTTTAAATCAAAAATTTATTGCAAACCTTTATCCCATGAATCTGGCAGGATTCGATGTTGTTTTAGGAATGGATTGGTTAATAGCCAATAAAGCCAGTATTTTATGTGATCAAAAGTCAATTCAAATAAATTCACCAAAAGGTAAAATGATCACAATTAAAGGAGATAAATCATCTAGATCCACAAAATTTATCTCTGTGATGAAAACTGCAAGTTATATAAGAAAGGGTTCTATAGTGTATTTGATTTCCATAATCACTAACACTAAAGGAAAGGATTTAAAAGATATTCCAGTAGTATCTCAGTTTTCGTATGTGCATTGACTACCATGAATTGAACAAAGTCACGATTAAGAACCGGTACCCATTACCAAGAATGGATGATCTGTTCGATCAACTGCAAGGAGCTCGACTTTTCTCTAAAATCGATTTAAGGACAGGATATCATCAATTAATGGTACAGGAAGAGGACATTCCTAAGACCGCTTTCAGAACAAGGTATGGTTATTATGAATTTACTATCATGCCATTTGGTTCAACCAATGCCCCAGCCGCATTTATGGACATGATGAACCGAATATGTAAGCCATATTTTGATAAATTCATAATTGTTTTCATAGATGATATTCTAATTTATTCTAAGAATAAAGAGGATCATGCAAAGCATTTGCACGCACTTTTAAGTCTATTAAGAAAGGAAAAGCTTTATGCTAAATTTTCTAAGTGCGAATTTTGGTTAGAACAAGTACAATTTCTCGGACACCTAGTCAATCATGAAGGAATTCATGTGGATCCAACAAAAATCGAGGCGATTACTAAATGGAAAACCCTAAGTCACCAACTGAGGTTAGAAGTTTCTTAGGATTGGCCGGTTATTATAGAAGATTTATTCAAGATTTTTATAGAATAGCCATTCCTTTAACTAAGCTAACCTGTAAATCTGTTAAGTTTAAATGGGGATTAAAACAAGGAGAAGCCTTTAGAATCCTTAAGCAAAGACTAACCCACACACCTATATTAGCGTTACCAAAAGGAACTGAAGACTTTATAGTCTATTGTGACGCTTCTAAATTAGGTTATGGATGTGTATTAATGCAACGTCAAAAGGTTATAGCTTACGCATCTAGACAACTTAAGAATCATGAAGAGAATTATTCAACCCATGATTTTGAATTATGAGCTATAATTTTTGCTCTTAAGATTTGGAGACATTACCTTTATGGTAGTAAGTTTACCATATTCACTGATCATAAGAGTTTAAAGTATGTTCTTAAGCAAAAGGAGTTGAATATGAGACAAAGAATCTAGATGGAGATGCTTAGTGACTATGATTGTGATATCCAGTATCATGAAGGAAAAGCAAATGTAGTAGCAGATGCTTTAAGCCAAAAGTATCATGAAAAGGCAAAAAGGGTACATTCTCTTAAATTAAATCTGCAAGTAGATTTAAATGATCAGATAAGAGAAGCACAAGAATCAGTAATCAGGGATGATACTGAAAAATTAAAAGGTATGCTAAAAGAATTAGAACAAGGAACTGATGGAATTTGGAGATTCCATGAAAAGAGAATGTGGATACCTAAATTAGGAAACCTACGTCATCGTATATTAGAAGAAGCCCATAAGTCCAAATATACGATACATTCAGGAAATGATAAAATGTACCAGGATTTAAGGAAATTTTTTTGGTGAATAGGAATGAAAAAGGACATAGCAGCCTATGTTTCTAAATGTTTAACTTGTTCACAAGTTAAAGCTGAACACTAGAAACCCTCAGGTCTATTACAACTGTTAGAAATGCCAGTGTGGAAATGGGAATTGATAACAATGGATTTTTTTACCAAATTACCCAAAACAAGGAAAGGTAATGATACAATCTGGGTGATTGTAGATAGGCTAACCAAGTCAGCTCATTTCCGACCAATGAAGGAAACTTCCAGTATGGAACAGTTAGCTAAATTATATGTAAATGAAATTGTTTCATTACATGGAATACCTTTATCAATTGTTTCTGACAGAGATAGTCGCTTTACCTCTCATTTTTGGTCAAGTTTCCAAAAAGCCATGGGAACCAAGTTAAAACTAAGCACAACTTATCACCCTCAAACAGATGGACAAAGCGAAAGAACGATTCAGACAATGGAGGACATGCTTAGAGCTTGCGTAATTGATTTCGGAGGTAATTGGGACGATCACTTACATTTAATAGAATTTTCTTATAATAACAGTTATCACACCAGTATAAATGCTGCACCATTCGAAGCACTTTATGGACGAAAGTGCCGAACCCCAGTCTATTGGGCAAAAATTGGGGAAAAGCAACTATCTGGACCTGAGATAGTACAAGAAACAACCGACAAGATTATTCAAGTCAAGGAACGATTGAAAGCAGCACGTGATCGACATAAGAGTTATGCTGATAACCGACGCAAGCCATTAGAATTTCAAGTAGGAGATAAAGTATTATTAAAGGTCTCTCCTTGGAAAGGAGTTGTAAGATTCATCAAACGGGGAAAGCTAAATCCCAGGTATATTGGACCTTTTGAGATTATTAGAAGAATAGGACATGTAGCTTATCAGCTACAACTGCCAGAGGAAATGGCATGAATACATGATGTATTTCATGTATCTAATCTCAAAAAGTGTTTAGCTGATGAATCACTAATAGTACCTCTTAAGGATATAGAGGTAAATGAACAACTCAAGTTTGTAGAAAGGCCTCTACAGATTGAAGACAGGAAAGTCAAGAATCTCAAGCACAAGAGATTAATTCTGGTCAAAGTGAAGTGGGACTCCAAAAGAGGATCTGAGTACACATGGAAGCTTGAATCTGAGATGCAAAAGAAATATCCGCACTTGTTCCAGTAGATCTCGAGGACATGCTCTAAAACAAGGTGGGGAGGATGTAACAATCCTCAATAAAACCGATGCCCTTATAATTTTTCCGACACCCTAGTATAATTTAAAATATCCCAATATGTCTTTAAATACACCCCGTTTGTGAAAACCGAGTCCGAAATACATTAAATAGTATTTAAAATAAATAAAATCTGATTTTTAAGCTGAGGCGGGCCGCGTAGACCCACCCCAACCCTTACTCGGGCGGTATCAAGGCTAAAGCCTGATTTCGTTGATTTTCTTAAGTTTAGGCGGGCCGCGTAAGACCCCCGTTTAGTTAACATGGGCCACGTGAGATCAAGATAGTGGCGCAGCCCGGTGATGACACGTGTCATCATCGTGGCAAATCTAGGCGATGACCCGGATCACCTAAACCCTACCCGAGCTATGACACGGGCCGTGTAAGCCTTTGCTTACTCTTACGCGGGCCGCATGAGAACCAGTTTCAGGAACTATATAAGCAGGCCATCGGGTTCAACCAGAAATCGTTCCTTTTCTTTTCTCAATCTCAAATTTCTGAATATAGGCTTTATAAAGCTGGTATTATACCCCCTAATTAGCGATGTTTTGCTCCGTTGTAAGTATTATAACCCCGGTTTCGTAATAGATACGCTGCCCGATTGATGTAGGGTTCCGTAACAACTGTCGTGGTTCTGCCCGACGTAGTTGTTGGAATACCATCTCGGGGAGGGTATCATTAATATTTTCAAAGGGTTATTATACTAACCTATGTACATTTGTGTAAATTATAGATTAATCCCAGGAAACCCTTACACGAAGTTTAAGATAGCAATGTGATTATCCAATTTTTGTTAACCTTTTTGTAATATTTTTACAAAACCTTAAATGTTTTACAATGTGATTAAGCGGTGATTGAGTCTTTGTAGTTCTTCAATTACTGCCGGTATGTTGGGGTTTTGTATACAAAATTTACTACACTGTGAGTAGTAAGTTGGGACGACAGTACGTTACCATTGGACAACGAGTTAGCCAATGTGTAATATGACCCACAAGTCAGGATTGACAGTACTGAATGAGTAATTGTGTAGAAATAAACAATGTGATTGCTCTCAATACTGTTTTAATTGATAAAATGTTTCTTGATTAAACTGGAATTCACTCACCAGTATTTCCCACTAACAAATATTTTTAAAACGCGTTTCAGGTAACACAATGTGACAGCCAATTAGTAAAAAGCCAGCTGGAGAGCACTGAAGGCTTGGAAAAAATGTGGCTATAAAAGTTACCTAAAAGACGATGTTTTAAATTCAATAAAATAGGGTTTATCCCTATAAACGTATTGTAATAAGAAACTTGGGTTTTACCCATTTGATTATTAATATCAAATAATGTGGTTTTACTCTGATAAACATTTCCTAACTACGGTCCTGATGTAATTTCCGCTGCCAAATTAACCAACTGATACCACCAAAATTCTGAGTTCACGTCCACCCATTCCCGGGACAGATAAGGGATCGGGGGTTGCGACAGCGGCCGACATCAACAAACTGTTTCGGCATGATATCTTCTATGAAGACGAGTACGCTCAACAAGCTTTAATGTTCTAATGCGTTGCTTGTTTCTGCTTTTATCGTGGTATTCATGCCGGAAGCACCTGGTCCGCAAAACACTGAAGATTGAAGACTCAAAGAGCGAAGACCAAGCAACAGACAAGGGGGAGTTTGTTAGTGCATTTTTGTGTCTGTAACTTGTCTTGTTTCGTTGTATGTTAAACGGTCTTTTGTTATCGATTCTGTATGTTCTGTCATGTCTACCTAGTCGAATATCCTCCTATCCTACTTGGTATGACGTCTGTCTCTATTGTATGTTTAACATAATGCAAGTGTGCATTGATGTTGTGTCTTTACTTGTTATCATACTCACACTGTAAAACACTTAGAATATATTCTGTCTTGTTTGGTTTTGACGAAATCAAGTGATTTCGTCAGGAATTTTTCGGCGAAATCCATTTTTGTTTTCATCATATATATGTGGCGAAATCCCTGATTTCGTCACATATGTTTTCGTCCAAAGGGTTTTCGCCAAAGGTCAGTATATATACTTGGTATGTTTCACAGTTTAGTTCATGAGAGCATAGAGAGAAATTGAGAGTTTATCGTCAAGCGTTGTGTGTATGTGTTTGCAGTTTGTTCTCATCCTGTTAATCTAAGTGAATCTTTGATTATCTGTTTGTGTTATACGCTTTACATTTGTTTGGTTTGCACCTTTACGGGGATTCCACACCCGTGATAGTGTTTGTGATAAACAAGGATAGGTTACGTATCAGATCCTCCGAGAAAAACAGACCTACAATAGATACCTTAACTTTGTGAGCAGATGAAGAACATCCAATATGATCACTTGTGTCGACAGCTTAGTCAGCATTTCCCTTAGTCCTATTCTTGACCGTCTCCTTCCTCTCAGAAGTAACTTTACCTTTCTTCTTAACCTGTTGTCATAGAGTAACTATAATAACCATAGTAATATAACAATCTTTAAGATGGTAAACTTACATCTTGTGTTTTATTCAATCGTGAAGACATGCGTCTCTTCGACGTGCATTCGGCATTGGTTGGTAAGTTCTTCTAAATAATACATTATTGAATAAATGTAACATCAGTAAACAGCATTACTAATAGTTGTAAAAACATTAAAGTCTTATATGTGTTAAATTAAAAATAAATATAAATAATTTTAATAATTTAGTAAGTACCTGAGTAATGGTTCTTCCTTCACCTACAGACACAACTTCTTCATCCTCATAGATGTCCTAGTCAACATTAATGAAATAATTAATATAATGATAAAATAATTAAAACTTTTACTGCTAATGCTAAATACATACGTACCTTGAATGCATTCTCAACATAATCAGCCTTCGATATCTCAAGTACACTATCATCGTCAGATTCAGGTTTCTTCGAAAAGCAAATCTCAGTCTCATCTCTATAAACTACTACCTCAAAAACAACATCATCAATTCTACTAAACACAAGCAAATCATCCTCAAGTATCCCAACATCTTTGCACATTTCAGGCCATCCTCTAGCAAATACAAAGTTTGTATCAACCTTAGACACCTCAACATTCCAATAGGAACCCTTATAACATATTTGAAATTTGCCACTTGGTGGGCTGTTTACGTAAAATTGTTTAATGAAGAAGTCTTCGATTACCTGCATAAAATTAAAAATAATGAATACTATACGTGAAGTATGTAACTTATGAGAATAAGTGTTAACACATTTAAGATGCAAAAGGATTGAAGTTAAGATCAATAGTCATACCGTAAAACCAAATCTTACATAACGATTAAACATGAAATAAGATTCACCACACATGCCATCAACAAAACATGAAAGTTCAAGCCCAAAATCAACTAACGCTTTGAAAACCAACAAAGTATCCCTACGCAGATTGAGATCTTTAATAACATTGTACCAACCGTCAGTTATTATTGGTGTTGAATTTTCTGTTCTGACCATCACAACCCATTTTTTACCAGACTCATGATAGATTCGCAACTTATTTTTTTGCCAACAATCTCCCCACTTTTGATTAGCAAAGGCTATAGGTACATCCTATATATAATTTTTAAGTAGTGTAAGAAAATATAAACCATAACAACTGTTAAATATATATCTCAATAAAAATAAATTATGTATAGAAAAACATGTCATACCAGTTTCAAAGATTCTGGGTTATCAAGAAACTTGACAAATGTAGTATACATGATAAAACCTGAATCAGTAAAGAAGTTAAAAGATTGAAATTAAAAAGTTGGCTTCGAAGATGAACATTAACTTTTTGTATTAACAGAGTATCTACTGAAATTAATCATAGAAACAGAGCACGAGTTAAAAATTTTCTGCAAATAATAACTATTTTAATATGTTCTCAACAAATGATTCAAACACCTAACTAAACTCTTCTTGAATGTATAGCAATAAACATTTAAAATCGTATTTGTAGCAAGATAGGATTTGAATTAAAATCGGTTAAACAATATAAAGTTCATTACAATATGAATGTACATACCAGTTGCTGAAGAAAAAACAATAAAACCTCCAGTGATTGAAGTGTAGAAGACGGAGAATAAGAAAGTTGAAACCCTAGAAAATGACTGGGAAGAAGAGATTTTTGAAAGAAGTCAGATGATAGATGTTTGATGTGTAATGATGCTAAAGAAACAATGACGGTTGTGTTTTCGTTTCCCATATTTTCAACAAATGAAAAATATTTACACATACAACCCTTATTGAATTTGTTATTTACATGTCTAAAAGATGTCTAACAAAATGTGTTTGGAAACCTCTGTTAGTCGTTGGGAACAGTGTGAGTCAAACAGTGGTTTGATAAACAGAAGTTATGAGACTAGATGATAACTTTCAGCAGTTGTTTAATTTTTAGCTAACATCTGTCCACGTCAGAATCTCTGTTGTCATAATGGATGACAGTCAGCAGTATAGTAAATCAATAGTTATTAGGATAAACAGAAATTATAACAACAGACGGTACCATTTAGCAGTGGATGTATTTTTAGGCAAGCATAAGTTTCAAAACCAGTTGTTTTCAATCGGTGTAACTCAACAGTCGTAAGTCTAACATCTGCTATTAGCCCAACCACTGTTAGTATCAAATCCTCTGTTAAACATTTTAAAACTGAAAACACACCTTTTATAACAGCAGATGCTCTTTTTTTTTTTTTTTGTCAGACTTTAGCTACAACACACCTTTTATTCATTTAGTTAACAGTGGTAAATCAAACAGTCGTTAGCATACACAGTTGTTTCATCATCAGCAGATGTTCTCTTTTACCAAACTTTAATTACAACAGACCTTTTACAACTACAAATATTGACTCTCTGTAAGTTTGCAGGAGCACAGATTCTTCAAAAAACTACTATCAATGATCAAATTCTGAACATTTGTTTTATCTTTGTACTCATCTGTTCACCATCAAACCAACCCTTGATACTATTAAACCTCTGTTGACTTACCAAACAGATGTTCAGACACAAGTCAACATCAACATAATATAAATAAAACTCAAACACTAAATAAGTAAAACTAAAACGCAAAGTTCAAATCTAACAATAACAGCAAGAATTAAGAAACTTTAGCTTCAACTCCATTGATTGCTGAACCTCTCGATGTATGTCCTTCAGCATCGCCATGAAAACATCTCTTCAACTCTTGAAGAGTAGCCCTATCTTCATACACATTCAAAGCTGGCCCACATTCAAACCACTGCCCATTCAAAACCTCTGTAATAAAAAAACCACTATCCATTCAAGCCACTGATGATTCAAAATCCAAACCACTGTAATCAAACCACTGATGATTCAAAATTCAAACTTCAAAACCTCTGACGATTCAATATTATTGCTCCAAATTCAAAATTCAAAATTATGGCTCCAGGTATATAACATATCATCTTCTTCACCTGTTCCTCGATTTGCCTGACAAAACGCTGCTTTAAAACATCTGATTTTGCATTTGTGAATGGCGCCATTTGAATAAACTATATTACTCGACTTTCCTGAAATTTACTACAAAACAGGTGAAGTGACTATGAGTTTATATACTGAAATTTATAATTGTGAAAACGTGTAGATTTAATATAAACATATTAATGTATATTTCAAAACAGCAGTCTTTTAATGCAAAAACCTTTTCAAACCCCAACTTTTATGGGAAACTTCAGCTTCTACCACTGGTCAGACACCAGCGATGTTAAAACACAGTTCTCCATGTGTTCTCTCAAAGAACAAAGAACAGGCGAAGAACTAAACAGAAAAGTCAACATAATCAACGATACTAATTACAACAAAACCTGCAACATGCTAACTGACCTGAAATTCAAAAGAGAGCATGAAATAACATGGAGAAGGTTGATGTGTGATGGGAAACTTCATTGAAACGACGATGTTGGAACAATGATATTGGAACGATAACATGTAAACAGAATCATCAAAATTCGGACAAATAGATCGGACGGAGCGCCGGCTGATATATTTACATACCATTGAATGAGTTGAGCAACTGGAAGTGATGCCGGTGTGATTTTTACCTTCTTGCGTTTAAGAAACATACTGGAGAGAGAAAGTGAGTTTTAGAGAGAGAGAGAGAGAGTTGAGAGAGAAATTGATTAGAGAGAGTAATTGATTGAAGAAGATTATATGTTATATACCTGGAGCCATAATTTTGAATTTGGAGCCATAATATTGAATCGTCAGAGGTTTTGAAGTTTGAATTTTGAATCATCAGTGGTTTGAATTTTGAATCATCAGTGATGTCACTTTGAGCTCGCCGGAGATTCTCCAGATATTGACATTTCTTTAAAAGCCCATCTAATAATTTCTCACAAGTTGGATCATCATCAACAGCAAGAACTCTCATCCCTGTGGGAAATCTATCAATTTCATTATTATTAACCCAACAGACTCTCTAATTTCCTCTACTGTCATCTTGTTTCTTGAATGAAATCAGCAATTGTAAAAAGAAATAACAATAAGATGATTAAACAGTGATATTGAAATGACAGTGATATTGAATGAGATGAGATTAGATTAAACTTACAATGATATTGAAAGAATGAATTCAAGTGGAAGTATGAGATGTTGAGATCTGATTTGAACACGGTATGAAGATTTCGGCATAAATCCGATGTTGAGATCCTCCACCGCCACAACAACAGCACCACAGGACGTCGTAGAATCGGTTTCAGTGATGTCACTTTGAGCTCGCCGGAGATTCTCCTGAAACTGACGGATATTTGAGAGAGAGAAATTGGTGATGATTTTGGGGATTAGAGAGAATGGATTGAATTTTGAAAGTGAAGCCATGATTACCCTTTTTATACATCTGTTGTTTAAATTTTGAATCTGGAGCCAAAATTTTGAATGGGCAGTGGTTTTGATTACAGAGGTTTGAATTTATAACATATGTTGAAGTTTGGAGATAGGCAGTGGCAGTGGTTTGGAGGGGCAGTGGTTTGAAAAGGTGAAAATGGGCCAACTTTGAATTTTAAAGTCTTTATATATTAGCCTTTATGATGCAATAATGACATAAGAAAAGCCTTGTTGGACATGCTCTCAAGCTGACACATCAGCTTTTCTTATGTCACTGAAGTTTCTCCTTTTATAGAAAGTAAAAATATATAACATGCATAAGCAAATATAATAATATCTCTTCGTTTCAAAATGTCCTTATCGCTTCTGGTAGGAATGTTAATTATTTTTGGAGAATGAGGTGGATTCTAGGAAATGTGGTAAGTGGTAAGCATAGCTATATTCATACATGATAAGATCGTATACATGTAAACATGGGTTATATTGTTGCGTAACTAAGAACGGGTGAATGTAATTAAATTGATATAATTGTAAATTGTAGATATTATTATATTAGAGTAAACTGCCATTTTGGTCCCTGTGGTTTGGCCAGTTTTGCCACTTTAGTCCAAATCTCAAACTTATTACATCTGGGTTCCTGTGGTTTGCATTTTGTTGCCATTTTAGTCCAAAATCCAAAAACCCTATTTTTTGACTGTTGCAACCTCCTATTTTGTCCTGTAGTGCAGGGGCATTTTGGTCATTTTTTTTAAATTTCATTTGTTTTAGTTTTTTTTAACAATAATATATATTGAGGATGATGATGAAGATGTTGGGGATGATGATGATCAAAATGGCAGTTTACTCTCTCTCTCTCTTCTCTGGCAGTTTACTCTCTCTCTCTCCCTCTTCTCTCTCTCTATAGCACCACAACCGCCACCTCCTCCCTCTCTCTCTCTTCGTGAACTCCACCACCACCACAACCGTGAACTCCACCACCACCACCACTGAAACCCTAAAGCGCCACCACCGCTGTCACCATCAAAACCGATACTGAAACCCTAAACCGCCGGAAGTTTAGCAGATCTGGAACCTTCTATGTTCGATCTACGATGGTGTAACAAAATTAGGGATCTCTGTTTTACTTTTGACTCGGAGAATGAGGCAGAGAGGAGCAAGGGTTTCTGAGGGTGGTTGCCGCCTCTTTCCGCCAGTGATTTTGATTATCTTCAACAACCCTCCGTTATATATGTATATGTATACATATCTCTGTGTTTTTTTTTTGAACGGTAAACTTCTTTATACATATCACACATGTATATGTATTGAGAGAGAGAGAGACAGAGAGACAACTGTTCTTTCGTGGTGTGTGTTGTTACTTATTCTGTTATGCTTGTTCACCATGAGGCTGTGATGATTTCACCTAATCCGAGTCAAAATCGGGTCAACATTTGAGATTTTCCGCAGCTTGGCGTGGCAGAATCGGAGGAGGGCAAGTGCGCTTGCGACCTCTATTTGCAGCCATGGCGGTTTTACAAATCGGTTTTTGATTTTCTTGAAGATGATGTTCTTGATTTTCTGGATTTTCTGGGTTTTGATGATGATGTTTGATTATGTTCTTGAAGATACAGATCTGAGCCTCGTTTCTATTTACAAATCGGTTTTTGTTTTGATTTGTTGTCTGTATTTTGATTTTTGTGATGGTTTCTGGTTTTGTTCTGGGTTCTTGATTTTCTTGAAGATGAAGTTCTTGATTTTCTGGATTTTCTGGGTTTTGATGATGATGTTTGATGATGTTGTTGAAGATACAGATCTGAGCCTCGTTTCTTTTTACAAATCGGTTTTGTTTTTGTGATGGTTTCTGATTTTGTTCTGGGTTCTTGATTTTCTTATAGATGATGTTCTTGATTTTCTGGGTTTTGATAATGAAGTTTGATGATGTTCTTGAAGATAGATGTTATTAATTACTGAAATGTTATAATAAATTAACATGGACCAAAATGCCCCTGCACTACAGGACAAAATAGGAGGTTGCAACAGTAAAAAAAATAGGTTTTTTGGATTTTGGACTAAAATGGCAACAAAATGCAAACCACAGGGACTCAGATGTAATAAGTTTGAGATTTGGACTAAAGTGTCAAAACTGCCAAACCACATGGACCAAAATGGCAGTTTACTCATTATATTAAGAAAAAATGTTGAAATATGAATTCAAGTTTGAAACTTTTTGTTATTTGTTGTCTACGGTTTACTTTAATCATACAAAATAAACTGTTGTAATTTTGACCAATGGGCAAGGTTTGGATAAAAGTTTTCATGAACCAAATTAATAAATCATTTGAATCTATACGTGTTG
Organism: Helianthus tuberosus; assembly: GCA_030545235.1. NCBI lineage: Eukaryota > Viridiplantae > Streptophyta > Magnoliopsida > Asterales > Asteraceae > Helianthus > Helianthus tuberosus. The sequence goes on from CM060416.1 coordinate 29,926,684, forward strand.
TTGTGTGTACTCTATTCATCTCTATCAGTTCTCAAAAAAAAAAAAAAAAAAAAAAACAAAAACAAAAACAAAAAAAATTACTATCTTAACCAATAGGTTTAATAACAATCAATCAGTATTTGACAAGTACCAATAAGTTTAGTAACTGAGTTAATATTAGCCAAACATATGCATTTCTTACCACATGGAAATCTACTACACAAGGTCAAAATTTGTTATCCGGGCATAACATGATGTCCCATGACAAAACTTCTAGTTTACCTAAATTTCTTAATTAAATGTAAGAAAAATAATTATGTTTATTTACATAGTTATTTTATAATTTATTTCTGTTTCTTATATGTAACTTTATTTTTTTCTTATATTTAATTTAGTTTTTGTATTTAATTTTATATATTTATTTATTTAAGTGTAACAGTCTAACCCGAATTCTACAATATTTTAATAAATGTGGATGATTGGTCCCAATTTTTTTTAAACATAGAACTTATACATTTGGGTTAATTGATAACTTAGACGACCCGACATAACAGACTATTACAATTAATCACAGTTTAAATGCTTTAATATACGGTTGAGGCCCTTTCTCATCATCCTTTTTTGGATTAGCTTTAAGAATACCCTTAACATCAACCCCTTTTCATTTTAAAAGTACTACAAATACAAAAGAATCATAAACAAAATATAAAATAATTATAAAACTTAGTTATAAAAAAGTATGGCATAACTAACCAGCCACCTTGTGCCTACCCTGTTTAGATGCTACCACATACTCTTTCAAAAATTTTTATCATGCGAGTTATTCTAGATTTTGGTCTGTCCTTGCCACGTAGATATTACTGTTTGAAATCGCTTTATACAACATAAAACAAATAATAATTTGAAACAATAAATCTTTAAACTTATAGTAATAAGTAAAACTAAACTATTAAAAGAAAGATTAAGATGTTTAAAATGTAAAGTGTTAAAACAGTAACAATTACATATAAAAAAGAAAACGAATCATACATTTAAAATCTAACAAAAGAAACTAAGAAATTTTAACTTTGACTTCATCGAGTACTTAACTTCTCGGTGTATATCCCTAAGCTTTGTCATGAACTACAAATCTCTATCACCACATTCTAAGTTACTCGCAAAACACAAGTCACGAACTAGTGGTTGGCATTGCACTCAAATTTTTGGAAACCTGGTGTCTTGTAAGCAAGACAAGTTGTAATCCATCAAAACACCTCATCAACTCTTGAAAAGTAGCATTGTCTACGTAAACTTGCTCTTCGGTTTGTTTAATAAATCCCTGCTTCAAATCATAGAATGGACATATGTTGATGTCATAGTTGTCTTTGAACTATGATGCAAAATTATATATGACAATGGTATTATATAGAAAAATCAAAATTAAATGTCTAACAACCCAAAGGCTTGAACTAAATGCAAATATTAAATAAAAATTAATATTAAAAATGTAAAAGACAGACCGAAAGTTTGAAATCTGTGTACATTCAATGATTTAGGAGGGAAATTATTAAAATACGCGTAAATATACTTTCAAAAATGAGTTTTCACTCGAAACTAAATAGAATTAAAATATGCGATGTACTTGAATAAGGTTTAGGCCCAATACCTCGAGTATGACCACGCCTCGAACCTAACAAATTTTCGAGGATTGCAACATCATCCGGTTGTGAAGAACTACCACCTTCTTCACACGAGCGTTGGCTCAAAGCCTCATACTATAACACTAACTGGCGTTGTATTTACAAAGATGATTTTATATACATATATATATACATATATATATATACATATATATATATATATAGGAAAAATGTAAAATACAATATGGCTTAACGTACATCACGTACGACAACGTGTGTGATTATGTGTATAATGTGCGTGATTAATGTTTTCATCATACGTGAATAATCTTTTCCAACATGCGTGATTTGGGTTTTTTAGTTTATAACGTGCGTGATTTTCAAATGAATGTGCGTAATTATCTGTCGTACGTGATGTATGTTAAGCCGTATTGTACGTTAACCGGCCTCTCTCTCTCTCTCTATATATATATGTATGTATGTGTGTGTGTGTGTCTGAGAATTACACATTAAATAAATACCTACATAATCCTCTTTCGCTACCGAGGTGGAAAAATTCCCATCTTTATCGGTATGGGTTTTATAGAACATTTCGAGTCGTTGCAAACTCTGTTTAACATCACAACTTTAACTAGATATTAAATGAACACTATACATATACATACATACATACATACATACATACATACATACATACATACATACATACATACATACATACATACATAATCTTGAGATTTTAATTCAATGGCATGATGGTATTTATGGGGTTAATTTTAAATATTTAATTAAACTGAAAATGGCATTATTGTACATGTACATCGTAAAAAAAGGGAACCAGGGTAACTGAAAAGGTTAATTTTATTGAATATATCATAATCCCTCAATATACGCACTTTCAACTTTATTTCAAGATCATTCATTTTCTCTTTCATTGATTATCATTATCAAAAAAGAAGAAGGCAGAGCGACTTCTGCCGACGAAGAAGAATCACTGCCGTCGAAGAAGAAGAATCACTGTCGTCGACGTTAGTTTTCTCTTTCATTGATTATCATTATCAAAAAAGAAGAAGGCAGAGCGACTGCCGCCGACGAAGAAGAAGAGCTGATGTCGCTGCCCCTGACCCCACCCCGGGAGCGGGCGCCGCGAACACGAGACAATGGTATTGGTTTTTATTTATTTTACAGCGGAATTAAATATCAGGATCGTAGTTAGGAAATAAATTCAGATTTTTCAAAACACCAACTTTTATATTAAACAAATGGACTAAAACCCATATTCCATTGATAATGTAATTATAGGGATAAACCCTAGTTGCTGAAAACATAATTTCCTTCTTTTATTCAGGTAACTATAAAGCCACTTTATTTAAGACTTCAATGCTCCATAGATGACTTATAATAGCTTCACATCAAGTTACCTGAAACGCGTTTAAAAAATTTTTATCAGCAAGAAATACTGGCGAGTTCATTCCATTTTATAAAAAAGACACATTGTTATAACTTTACAGCATTAAGAGTTTAACATTTCTTTATATCTAACAATTTCTCAAACAGTATTTCTACTGAGGCACAATTCCCCCGTGCATGTGGTCATTCTATTATTGGCTAACCCTTTGTCTAGGTAACGAGTGTCAACTAATGTATACAAAACCCCGTATACCGATAGTAATTACAGAATACAAAAACTTAATCACTGTAAGTATAACTGATAAATATTTAGGATTTTGTAAAGCATTTTAAGTAAAGTGGCTCACAATATTGTGAGAAAAAGGAGAATGACTCACTTTGTAAACTTAAGTTTTATTACAGGCTTCCTGATGATATTTTCTGATAATTTTCTTAAGTTCTTATTAAAAATAAACAATGCACGCGTGTTAGTATAATAACCCAATTCAGCTTTATCAATACGTCACGAGATAGAACACCAACTTAAGTTACAAAGCATAGCCTTTATCAGGCGGCGCTTTGACATCAGTTGCTGGGTTCCAGATCGATCGGACAGGGTATTGAATTAGTGATCAAGGGTTAAAACACTTACAACTTGGCAAAGCTTCGTGATTTTAGGTATTATTTTCGTTCAGAATTGTAAAGAGAAAGAAAGAAATTTGAGCGGATTGGAATGTGCAGACTGAAGCTCAATTTATAGTTGTTTCCGCATCCCATCGCGCCCCGTGACACACGAGCAAAGCCCGTCGCGGCCCGTGAGCGCCCATAGCTACGGCTAGGGTTGACTGGTCACTATGTAGACGTGATACGTGGGTGACACGTGTCACAAAAGGCATCCAACAAGTCCTGGCGCCATCGCGCCCTGCGACCGGTTTAAGGACGTCTGTCGCGGCCCGTGACAGACGTGTAAACTTTATTTTTTTCAATTTTTTATAAAAATAACAATATGCGGGTTCGGTTTTTCGATTGCGAGGTGTTTTAGGGCACTTTTGAGGGTTGTTACAGCTGACGTCCATGAAGAAGAATCACTGTCTTTGAAGATTTAGATTCGCCGGAATCTACAAACGTTATCCAGCCACCAAGGTACACTGATATCATCATAGAATGAGTATGTTTGTTGTCGTTCCTAGTGCCGAAATATTCAATCTAGGGCTTGTATTCAATATCCGTATTTTTTTGTTTTTATGATATATTGGGGTATTAGGGTTCCGATTTAAGTTGTTTAGTGTTTAATTTTTGCAAAAACTTGTTTCGATCATGTGGAGGTTGAGTGTGTATGTGCCGTCGAGACCGATAGGGGGTTAGGGTTTAGTTTCGTGTTTGAGGTGGTTGTACACATGTGTATTCTAATGATTTTTTTTTTTGTTTAGGTGAAAATGTTAATTTCTTTGAATGCTAATGATATGGGTGAAAGTATAAGCGTGTACACATGTGTATATTTATTAAATGCGAAGGTATTAGTGTGTACACATGCGCATGTGTATATTAATTTTAGTTCCGTGATTCAGATGAGTATACGCATGTGTATTTTCATGATTGATGTTGTTTTGTTAAAACTGTTAGTTTCATGATTGATGTTGTTTTGTTAAAACTGTTAGTTTTTTTTATGGTTGTGAGTTCGTGTTAGGATCGATTCCGATACACCGTTGACTACGTAGATCTCGTATCATGTGCGGAATCCAAGTACGAGAGTGGATCAGACAAGAATAAGCTAATTATAAGTTGTTTTCTATTGATGATGAACACTTACAAAAACCACGAAAACAAATGAGCAGAGCTTCGCCTCTCTGTCACTCAAAGATACAAATGAATAAGACATCACTAGTATTTATAGGACATGTTGATCCACGCAAACACTAGATGCGGATGGAAAAAGTATTCACGGACGCACTCTTATATGCGGATCAATAATACTGGTACGGACTTGGTTGGTTCGTGTGGATGTGCAGCCAATGCAAACCCTAATTGTGCGCCATCCCTTGGTTCGTGCGGATACATGTGTTTTCCATCCGTGTAGACCGACAACTTCTGTTGGCCCATGTAATCAAGCCCAGAAGAACAGATGATATGAAAAGCAAAAACTGGTTCTCAAACAGTTGATCGCAATAAGCAGTACATGTCCTAGATTCTCCCCAATGACAGTGTTTTTCTATCAGTTGATGACTCAAAGTGATGATCTCCACAACAACTGTTAATCAAAGAACTGCTGAGGTATAAAGACTGATGTCCTAGCAACTACTGCTTCTCAAGTACTGATGAATACTAAAGCACTACTAACGCAAGGTCTGATCACCCTTGAAGAAAGCACTGATCTCCAACATCAGTGCTTAGGCAACAACAGTAGGAAGCTGCATCAGTGTTTATATAATCAGTTGTTTATTGTATCAGTGTTTTGCATATTTCAGTTGTTAGAGTTTTTTAGTCTGTTAGATGTCACTATCTAGGTGACGTTAGCATTAGATGCTCAGTGGTTTGGGATGTACTATAAGTAGAACAGTACCTGTACTGTTCTATTATCTCTTTTGCACCAATCATCTTCTACGAACAAACTATTGAGCTCAGGCTGAGGGAGAGTTTAGTGTTCATGCATGCATAGTTAAACTTTTATAATTCATACAATCTTTTGACTAATGAAATCATGTATGATGAAAACTATTCTTCTTTGATTGTGTTATAAAGTTTATTTTCATTTCCGCTGCACATCATTATCTGTTTCATCTTTCATTTTGTTAAACAATACAATCAAAAGAAACTCAGATCCTAACAATTGGTATCATAGCACAGGACAGTCAAATTCGATGTAACAATCAATTTGACATAAAAGTTCAGCTTAAATCTATTGATACTTAAAATTGTTTGTATCAGTTGAAAAAACAGAGTAAAAGGTAATCACGTACAAAGTTGATTATTTGAAAACTTTTGTAAAATCAACCAAGATGACATCACAATCACACGACCCTCACAACACTGGAACACTATTCAAGCCACCTATGCTTGTCAGATCCGAGTACAATATCTGGCAACGAATGATGGGCCATGTGTTAGCTCAGCAAAACATCGGCTGCTGGAAGTCAGTCATCTTTGGAACACACGTTCCAATGGTACTGTACTGAAAGGCTTTGTGCCTAAAGGCTTTGAAAACTACTCAGAACAAGAATTTCAAGAAAATTGAATTAGATGCAAAGGCTTTTAGCATAGTAGCCTCAGCTCTTCCAAATGACATTTATGCTGGACTGTTACATTGTAACAGTGCCAAAGAGCTGTGGGATGCTCTAAAAGAGCAGTTCGGTAGAACAGAAGAGGTTATCAAAAATAACAGGGAGGTTTTGAATCAACAATATGAAACGTTTTTCCATGTCAAAGGAGAATCACCTAACACAATAGTTTGAATGTTTTAGTTGTCTGATTAGTGAACTTAAACTTGTTAATGTTGAATTTGCAAAATCAACTCTAAATAGTAGGTTTCTAAGATCACTACGTGACAAATGGGACACAATTGCTTTTGTGACTAGAAATTATGTTGGATTCAAAGAATTAAGTCTGACCCAACTTTATGGTTGACTCCTCACTTATGAGAGAGTGAGTTGAACCAGAAAAAGAAGTTACAGGAATCTGGGAAGGTTGCTGATGATTACACCTTTGGTAACACAACACTTCTGGGTCAAGAAGAATTTGGTAGTAGTAACGATCATAGTTATGATCATTACATTGACATAACTGCTAGTGGAGCTTTTAACAACTCTAATTCTTACTCACCCAACTATGCTTTTACAGAAATGGGAGAAAACCAGAATTCTGACAACTTATCCTTTGAACTCAATGATCTCCAGCATTTTGATCCAACTGATCTGGAGGAAATGGACATTTTGCACCAATTGGCATTGTTGAGTGTAAGAAACAGCAAGTTTTATAAGAGAACAGGAAGAAAATTTCCAGGGTTACATGGGAATCTAAAAGTGGGTTGGATAAATCAAAACTAAAGTGTTACAAGTGTAACAGGCTAGGACACTTTGATAGAGAATGTAGAAGTCAAAATAGTGGACCAATCATAACACATCCTAGCCCTAGACCTCAAAACACACAAAACACTGTGCACTATTCCCAATATACCCCTGCTGCTCATTTAAACACTGATCATTATGCACACCCTGTAACACATGTTCCAGTGCAATATGTTCAAGTCCCTGTCCCACAAATTCAATATGTCCAAGCCCAACTCTTTTAGCTCTAAGTGCAACAACCTGCACCACAACATGCTGTACAAACATCTGCTCTAGCAGAGGCCAGTCAGCAAAGCTTCTTTACCTAAGGCTTTGTTGATTGGAGTAGCATGCCTGATGAGTTAAGTGATGAAAACTTTTCTCTATTTACTAAGAGTGATGCTCTTTGTGATGAATTAGATTCAATTTCTGAAGGGCTGGAGACTAAGGAAGGGGAATCTAGTGCTGAAACAGTGGATGAAATTGCTGAAGCAGTGGTTACTGCTGTTGTTGGTGAACAACTATTAGAGAAGGAATCAAAACCACTGTTAGAACGTCTTGCTGATCCATGGTGTAAAGATGAAGTAAAGGAGAACACCAATGCTTGTGAAAATGTCTGTGACTATGCCATAATGGCTGCGGCTATGGTATTACCTCAGGTCCTTAAAAACCTATGTTCAGGCAAATGTATCATAGCATTTGCTAATGTTGAAGAGGAAAATGAAAACCTTAGGGACAAAATTTTAAAAGATGAAGTACAATTTGAAAAGTCTGTTAAAGAACTGAAAAATAAATTGTTTGAAAAAGATAATGAAATCTGCAGTCTTAAACATGAACATAGCATAACCAAGGACCAACTTCAAGCCATGATAGAGAAATATCATGCTTGCAAAAAGGGGTTAGAATCTACCCAAATCACTTGTGAAAAATGGGTGAATCCTACAAAGGTTTTGAACTGATGTTAGATAAACAGATCAAAAGCAATGTAAAATTTGGCATAGGTTTCAGGAAAAATGACCAAGTTGAAAACACTTCTGTAAATGAGTCTGGGTCTGTTGAGATAATTCCAACAAATATGGATGGTCAAGAAATTAAAATCACTGATAAAAATGGTAAAAAAAATCATTTTGGAAAAACCAGAGGGGTCATCGACCTTTGAGGAGATTGAAAAATATCAATTCAAACCAACCTGGTCAGATGAATGTGACATCCTTGAGAATTTCAAACCCATGGATTTTTCCACAGTTGAAGGTGTGAAAGCACCTAAGGCCAAAGTAATTTCTCTTAAAGACATCCCAACAATGGTTCAAAACACTATTGCAAAGGAAGTTGAAAAGAGGAAGAAGAGAGAAAAAGTTAAAAATTTGTTTTGTCACTTTTGTGAAAAGAAAAATCATTCCACAAAAGACTGTTTTCATTTAAAAGCCTATGACATTAACAAAACAAGCATAGTTGAGCCTGCAGAAAGCTACACCATCTGTGGAAAAACCAACCATCTTATTCATGAATGTGTGTACCTCAAAACTTTTGAGGTTAAAAGAAAAGAGTACACATCAAAAACATCTGTGAGTTCATCAAAACAATCCATCATGAAAAAACAACCATTTGTGTCTGTCCAAACAGCTGTTACAAAACAGTTAAATAAAAACTTTGCTACCAGAGATGTTCAAGTAACAGATGCACCTCTTGCCAACCAATTCCAAAGAGGAAGAGGTCAACCTCTATACCAAAGGATCCCACATGTTTATGAGACCTACAAAAGGCCTTCTAAACCAAAAGTGAACAAGCATCCTTTTGGATTTCAACATCTGACAGGAACTGGTCCACAACAGGGGTTAGAGAAACACTACTAAAAAACTATTCAAAACCCAGAGCTAAAACTGTCCATGTTCCTGGACTTGAGACTGACTCTGACTCTCCTGAACTAATTGTTTACTTGATGTGCAGGGAGCTTCTGCATGCTTAGATAGTCTTTGGTATGTAGATAGTGGAGGATCTAGGCACATGACTGGATGTAGAGCCTAACTGTAACACCCCGTGTTTCAAAAGTCGAAGTCAAAGTCAAGATTGAACTCAAAGGAAGAAAAGATTTGCTAATTGCGATCTGTCACTCCTTGCTCAACTACTGTTTTGACTTCTTTGACTTGTAATCGATTATATTATTTATTTGCTTTAGTTGTATTATGTGGAGTATCTATTAATAATCGAGGTTTAATCGTTGTTTAATCGCATGTTTAATCGCTAATCGACTTATCACTATCGCATTCGCAACTCGAATTATGTGTTCTGGATATTGTTTTACGTGTGTGTGCTATTATGTGTTAGTTGTGCATGTTATGTTATGTTTATGTTGAGGTGTTTAATCGCAATCGCAATTCTATCATATCGCAAACGCAAAACGCAAGTTATTTATAGTGATTATTGTCACACCCCGACCGCGTAAAACAACAAATCGCGGCAGAAACATCGGGGCGTGTTGCAACAGAATTAATGTTTCATAACCATGGATATCAAAAGTGTTTCGTTTTATTAAACATTGAGTAATTACATCGTCTGGAAATCTAAATACACTATTTAAACATAGTCTATCATTGTTATTGAGTCACTAAGGCCTTGTCCAGTCCTATGTGAGCATGCATCTTATCAATCGATATCATCCAACAATACCTGAAACATATGTGAAAACGAGGTCAGCAAAGAAATGCTGGCGAGATACATAGGTTTTGTGAAAATAAGATTCATGACTTCTGTTTTAAGAAAATGTTTAGTCATGAACCTTGTAATTTGCTTTGTCTTTGTAAATCATTTGAAAAACAATTAGTTCAGATGATATGTATAAATAAGAAAATAATGCATGATTAAATGAATAACCATGTAAAATGAGTTTGTGTAAGATAAGTTGTTTGTAAATCAATGTCTTGTGAAAAGTATGTTACTTGTATAAAATGTTCTATGTCTCAAACTGAAATGATTCAAATAACGCTACAATATGTAATACCATACAAACACTTATATATAGGAAGTACCAGCGGCGTATCCACCATGCTTGTATCATATTACACCCGCATCGTTACTTAATCATTTACTCAAACCAAACCAACCAATGTAAGAAGTCTATGTTTAAATCAATTGTCAAATGTATTGGGTAATATGTCAAAGTGTTCATGTCAAGATGTAAATCATATCAAAATGTCTATGTTAAATATCCATGTCAAATGTCTACGTCAAAATGTCATGTATGGCAAGTGAAATGTCTCAACTAAACCATATGCACAAAAACAAAGTATTGAAGTAAAACTTGGTTTAAATCAAAGTTATGTTTTGTGGGAAATGCATGATCAAATGTCAATCATGTTAAAATGTTTACCCAATCGTTAACCCATTTTGTAAAATCGTTCTAATCGTTCTTGTTTTAACAAACCCTTACCAAAGGGTAAGTTAATATTTTAATTGTGAAACTACTTTATGGTCGATTCTCTAATAACATTCAAACCTTCTTGACGCGTTCCTCGCTCCATCTCGCTCTCGCTCTCGTTCTTAACAAACCCTTACCAAAGGATAAGTTAATATTTACAGATTCAGTCGCTACCCACAACCCCCACACATAACAATGGGTGCAGTAAATAACGGGATTTGTCAGATCCTATGGTACCATAACCTAATACTGGTCGGCTTGATCATTGCTAATGAATGTCATCGGTCATGTAAACTACAACCAACAAGTTTGTTCACTTTTTGAAATTGTTATTAGTTTTTGAAATCATTGTATTCGTTCTTGAAATCATTGTTAGCGTTCTTGAAACTATTGTTATCGTTCTTGATACTACATTGTAATTGTTTTTGAAACCATTGATAAAACATTTAGCACATATGAGTCACCCCAAAACAGTTGAAAACAGTAAAAGAGGGGAATAATGTACTCGCCTGGGAGTGCTTAGGAGTCTTGAACAACTACCAAGTAAGCTAGAGGAGTCCCGGAAATCAAACGGTACCTAATATAGGTAACTACATAATTAACCCGGACCTAAATCGGAAGACTGGGTAGCAGGAGGGTTTGTAAACCAAATGAGTGTAGGAACTCATATGATATGGTTTAACAAAGCCTACATACTAAATGAAACTTAACCTAAGTATTATCGACCCATCGCGACCCATTAAGGTAACTTATGCTACTTTAACGCGTCGTGCGTGTGAAACGCGTTCGGACCGTCTAACTAGTCCTATGACAAGTGTTATATGCCTAAACATGTTACATAATCAGTTATGTGACAAAAGTTTAGGTTACATATGCTTAATTACCAATTATACATGAAAAGGGTATTCTGGTAATTTACCTAAGGCATATAAACTACTTATCATACAACTACTTAAACGATGTGACCATAGGGTATAACCTCGGAAGGTTATGCCCTATACTAGGGTCACCTAATGTATTTGGTCGGATCCTAATGATCGACCAAACTGGGTCGGGTTCGAGGTATAAGCGATTCATCAGATCGCTTACCCTACGACCCTAGACAACGTGGTAATCAGTGGGCATAGTCCCAAGGGACTATGACCAACGTGATTACACTCACGTTGCGAAGTTCAAAAGAACTTCGCATTGACCATTACTGGTCAACGCTGAAAGTCAAACAAAGTTTGACTTTCGGACTCGAAAAGCAATAAAATAAGGAAAAGAACGAAAGAATACTTACGAAGGGTCCCCGAATGCTAATCCCGATTCAAGAATCTCAGGTATGAAACAATGGTTTCAACTTAGAGGTTCTCAAATCAGAATTCTAGTAATTTTAGCAATGGGGGGTATGGGGTATTTATAGGAATACCCGAACCGTTAAGATCGTTTCATGGAAAACGTGCCTTAATCCCATCCGTACATGTGTTGAAATGTCATGGTGTTTAGGTGTTTAAATTCCATCCATACATGTGTTGAAATGTCATGGTGTTTAGGTGTTTAAATTCCATCCATACATGTGTTGAAATGTCATGGTGTTTAGGTGTTTAAATTCCATCCATACATGTGTTGAAATGTCATGGTGTTTAGGTGTTTAAATTCCATCCATACATGTGTTGAAATGTCATGGTGTTTAGGTGTTTAAATTCCATCCTTATCCGCTGACTAAGCAAGTTAGAATGTGTGGTTGTGAATTAAACAACGGCTAATACATCGAATCTGGTCCCGAATGCGAAAAACGATCCAAATGACGTGACGAATGGATTTTTCTTATGGCGAACACTAAAATAAAATATTTTAGTGCTAACATAGTTTTTTGGATGTCCGGATGTATTCAGAACGTAAGTTATGCGCGAAAATGCAAACTTGTGCACTTTTTGACACTTTTAGTCCCTGAATGACCCAAAAGTTTATTTTAGCACACCGAACCCCTCAAAGCCTATTTCTAAGCTATGTAAAGGATATTTATGGTATGTTTAACTTATGGTCATGTTCCGGAAGGTCTGTTACAGTTCAAATTGGCATACTTTCGCAGTTTGTCAACTTTAGTCCCTGTAAGCGATTAAACTTGATTTCGGCATACCAAACCTTCCAAAACTTATTTCTAAGTTATGTAAAGGTTATTTAAGGTATGTTAATCCTATGTCACTACTCCGGAGTGTTTGTTGCATTAAACTGGTTATATTTACGCATCAGTGCGCGTATAACCTTCCAGAAAGCGATTTAGAGTTTGAAATTGAACAAGAATTGATATGTGCAAATGATACACATATTTTTACAAATCCCAAGTATGAAATATAATATTTCATTGGTTCGGTATTTGTTTGATGGCCGTGAAGGTACAGGTGTTACAGTCTCCCCTACTTTAGGAAATTTCGTCCCGAAATTTATTTAGAGGAAACTTGTGGGAGCTTGAAAACATGAAGTTGAAAAGATCGAACAATATTGGTTAGGGTTCTTGAACTTCTAGTAACCTTAATAACATTATGTTTTCAATGTAAGAGGGACACTTATATACAAGTATATGAAGCGTCATTGGTGCGTCCACCGTACCTCCATTACATCGTTCCCATTTCGTTATTGTTGTCACTATCGATTCTTACACATAATAAATCTTACTGGGTTTCTGTGCACTAAATTTCTTAATTATGTACGCGTCCATAATTAGACAATTCCTTGCACAGTTCACACAGTCTATTTTAAAATGTGCAGGGGAAAACCAAATGAACAATCCTGTGATGAGTGTGACTAGACCGCCATAGAGTCCTTTTAATTAAATCAATAATTGATCTAAATAGACTATCAAGGAGTCTATCCAGCTACATCACTAGATGTCGTTCTTTAACCAAATTGTGAATCAATCTTTTTTATTAGACCTCTAAAGGGTCTCTTATGAATCAAGGAGTAGTACTATATAATCCAAGGGTCTTAACTATTACATAGAAGCCCATTTAGGATTTAAGGTAGTACCTTTTTTAATATCCTGCTACGAATCCATCATATAAAGATATGAAAGATTCTACGAGGATTTGGATAACGAATATCCAGAGTATACAAAAACATAAAATGCATAAATGAAAACTCAAGATAAATAAACACATAGTCACATATCCACAAAATTGTTTAACTAGAAGTTTGTTCTGCTAACAGAGTACATGTATTTAAAGCACACTAGGAATCCATCTCGTGGATTTCATTTGGTACTTTAAACATTATCAAGAATCTAACTATAAAGATAGAAAGATTCAAAAAGAAAATTCGATTTCGATTATAAAGAATCGAAATGTTCGAATTAAGGTACATAAGGAATCCAATTAAGGACTCTGATTTGAATGATGATTATCCACAAGGGTCTAATTGTGGAGATAAAAAGATCCCATATGGATTTTAGAAGTTGGAGATGTTTTGAAATCTTGCACGGGATGTGCTTAAGTCAAAACATGAAGTTGAAATGCTTATGAAGTTGAGATGCTAGATATGTCAAGGCGACATATGAAGCAAAATTTTGAAGGTTAAGTCAATGTATGAGGAAAATATTTTTGAAAACTATGCATGGGGTTCTTTTAAGAAAAATGTGTTTAACGTTTTTGAAACCTTATATATAATACTTTTGAAATCATAAAGTAGGTGTATTAGATAGATATATTTACAAAAATGTTTTAAAATCATGCGAGATGAATTTTGAAATTATGTATAAGGTTTTTGAAAGACATGAATGATGCTTTTCGAAATCATGCACTTGATAATAAAATGTATTGTGTTAATATTGTCTTCAGACTATATGAAATATTTTGAAATTAGGAAGGTTGGTTTTGATAACATGGTCAATGTTTTTGAAATAATCATAGACAATGCATCTAGAAAAATTGTTTTCAAACTATATGAAATGTTTTGAGATCATGAAGATTGTTTTGAAATACTGGTACTGTGTATGTTGAAAAAAATCAAAACGGAATGGGTATGAGATTTGAAAATACCCTTAGTTATCTAACCAAGGATTTAAAGGCACAGATGTGCGAAAAGCACGATTACTCATAATGTCACTTAATTTTCTGTACTTTGTTTCTTAGAGTGAAACGAGTACTTAAAAATTTCGAGGGAATCATGAGCGATCATGGCGAAGTTCTGAGAAGCCTTTCGCTTCTTTGACTTCTTAGGGGATCGTTCATCCATGGTCTTTGATTCCTCGATTGGTTTCTTGGCTGACGGTGTTGTCGCCTGACTAGGTCCTGCCTGTCTTGGTGACTCTTGAGTGGCTTCATCCTGGAGATGATACATGGCAGTAGCTAATTCAACAGTCTTCAGGACTACTTCGCCTATTCGCTGAGCGAATTTGGCTGCTTGCTCAGATATCTGGGCGTCATTGTGATGAAGAGACATTCTTGAAGAAAAAGAAAGGCATAGGGAGAAACAGGTGAAAGATTATTGGACAATCAAAACAGAGTGATAACGCATGAAAATTGCGATCATTTGTTTGTTACCTAAGGCAAACAAATGAGACGGTGGCTGATCAAAGTAAACGGGTCAAAAATAATGTATCGCGAAGACATGCTCGCCTATAAGTGAACACTCATCCCAAGAATTCCCAGGTAAGCACAACTGGTCTCGCGTCTGATGAGATGTATACGAAGTGCTTGCCTAGACAGAAAACCCAGAATACAGGCATTCACCCTTCCAGTTTGCACGTGTTCACATCATTTAAAACCCAAAACCTTGACGAAGTTTTGAAAACTCAAAGGGGTTCAAAACCATATAATAGAGAGTTCAAAACCTTACAATAGAGGGTTCAAAACCTAGAAATTAATCATCCTAGAACAGATGATTAGTTTTCAAAAGCGGTTTTGAAATTTATGTTCTTGTTGTGGTCGTCACCTAAGGATAGGTGACGGTATTGTTTTATGACTAAACGCAAGTAAACTCGCGTTAGGGTCCTAAGAAGGTTATAGACTAGGTCAAAGCATTACTAATAACCTAATTCCCTATAACCATTGGCTCTGATACCATCTTTCTGTCACACCCCGACCGCGTAAAACAACAAATCGCGGCGGAAACATAGGGGCGTGTTGCAACAGAATTAATGTTTCATAACCATGGATATCAAAAGTGTTTCGTTTTATTAAACATTGAGTAATTACATCGTCTGGAAATCTAAATACACTATTTAAACATAGTCTATCATTGTTATTGAGTCACTAAGGCCTTGTCCAGTCCTATGTGAGCATGCATCTTATCAATCGATATCATCCAACAATACCTGAAACATATGTGAAAACGAGGTCAGCAAAGAAATGCTGGCGAGATACATAGGTTTTGTGAAAATAAGATTCATGACTTCTGTTTTAAGAAAATGTTTAGTCATGAACCTTGTAATTTGCTTTGTCTTTGTAAATCATTTGAAAAACAATTAGTTCAGATGATATGTATAAATAAGAAAATAATGCATGATTAAATGAATAACCATGTAAAATGAGTTTGTGTAAGATAAGTTGTTTGTAAATCAATGTCTTGTGAAAAGTATGTTACTTGTATAAAATGTTCTATGTCTCAAACTGAAATGATTCAAATAACGCTACAATATGTAATACCATACAAACACTTATATATAGGAAGTACCAGCGGCGTATCCACCATGCTTGTATCATATTACACCCGCATCGTTACTTAATCATTTACTCAAACCAAACCAACCAATGTAAGAAGTCTATGTTTAAATCAATTGTCAAATGTATTGGGTAATATGTCAAAGTGTTCATGTCAAGATGTAAATCATATCAAAATGTCTATGTCAAATATCCATGTCAAATGTCTACGTCAAAATGTCATGTATGGCAAGTGAAATGTCTCAACTAAACCATATGCACAAAAACAAAGTATTGAAGTAAAACTTGGTTTAAATCAAAGTTATGTTTTGTGGGAAATGCATGATCAAATGTCAATCATGTTAAAATGTTTACCCAATCGTTAACCCATTTTGTAAAATCGTTCTAATCGTTCTTGTTTTAACAAACCCTTACCAAAGGGTAAGTTAATATTTTAATTGTGAAACTACTTTATGGTCGATTCTCTAATAACATTCAAACCTTCTTGACGCGTTCCTCGCTCCATCTCGCTCTCGCTCTCGTTCTTAGCAAACCCTTACCAAAGGATAAGTTAATATTTACAGATTCAGTCGCTACCCACAACCCCCACACATAACAATGGGTGCAGTAAATAACGGGATTTGTCAGATCCTATGGTACCATAACCTAATACTGGTCGGCTTGATCATTGCTAATGAATGTCATCGGTCATGTAAACTACAACCAACAAGTTTGTTCACTTTTTGAAATTGTTATTAGTTTTTGAAATCATTGTATTCGTTCTTGAAATCATTGTTAGCGTTCTTGAAACTATTGTTATCGTTCTTGATACTACATTGTAATTGTTTTTGAAACCATTGATAAAACATTTAGCACATATGAGTCACCCCAAAACAGTTGAAAACAGTAAAAGAGGGGAATAATGTACTCGCCTGGGAGTGCTTAGGAGTCTTGAACAACTACCAAGTAAGCTAGAGGAGTCCCGGAAATCAAACGGTACCTAATATAGGTAACTACATAATTAACCCGGACCTAAATCGGAAGACTGGGTAGCAGGAGGGTTTGTAAACCAAATGAGTGTAGGAACTCATATGATATGGTTTAACAAAGCCTACATACTAAATGAAACTTAACCTAAGTATTATCGACCCATCGCGACCCATTAAGGTAACTTATGCTACTTTAACGCGTCGTGCGCGTGAAACGCGTTCGGACCGTCTAACTAGTCCTATGACAAGTGTTATATGCCTAAACATGTTACATAATCAGTTATGTGACAAAAGTTTAGGTTACATATGCTTAATTACCAATTATACATGAAAAGGGTATTCTGGTAATTTACCTAAGGCATATAAACTACTTATCATACAACTACTTAAACGATGTGACCATAGGGTATAACCTCGGAAGGTTATGCCCTATACTAGGGTCACCTAATGTATTTGGTCGGATCCTAATGATCGACCAAACTGGGTCGGGTTCGAGGTATAAGCGATTCATCAGATCGCTTACCCTACGACCCTAGACAACGTGGTAATCAGTGGGCATAGTCCCAAGGGACTATGACCAACGTGATTACACTCACGTTGCGAAGTTCAAAAGAACTTCGCATTGACCATTACTGGTCAACGCTGAAAGTCAAACAAAGTTTGACTTTCGGACTCGAAAAGCAATAAAATAAGGAAAAGAACGAAAGAATACTTACGAAGGGTCCCCGAATGCTAATCCCGATTCAAGAATCTCAGGTATGAAACAATGGTTTCAACTTAGAGGTTCTCAAATCAGAATTCTAGTAATTTTAGCAATGGGGGGTATGGGGTATTTATAGGAATACCCGAACCGTTAAGATCGTTTCATGGAAAACGTGCCTTAATCCCATCCGTACATGTGTTGAAATGTCATGGTGTTTAGGTGTTTAAATTCCATCCATACATGTGTTGAAATGTCATGGTGTTTAGGTGTTTAAATTCCATCCATACATGTGTTGAAATGTCATGGTGTTTAGGTGTTTAAATTCCATCCATACATGTGTTGAAATGTCATGGTGTTTAGGTGTTTAAATTCCATCCATACATGTGTTGAAATGTCATGGTGTTTAGGTGTTTAAATTCCATCCTTATCCGCTGACTAAGCAAGTTAGAATGTGTGGTTGTGAATTAAACAACGGCTAATACATCGAATCTGGTCCCGAATGCGAAAAACGATCCAAATGACGTGACGAATGGATTTTTCTTATGGCGAACACTAAAATAAAATATTTTAGTGCTAACATATCTTTTTGGATGTCCGGATGTATTCAGAACGTAAGTTATGCGCGAAAATGCAAACTTGTGCACTTTTTGACACTTTTAGTCCCTGAATGACCCAAAAGTTTATTTTAGCACACCGAACCC
The DNA here is from genome assembly GCA_030545235.1 of Helianthus tuberosus. Classification (NCBI taxonomy): domain Eukaryota; kingdom Viridiplantae; phylum Streptophyta; class Magnoliopsida; order Asterales; family Asteraceae; genus Helianthus; species Helianthus tuberosus. Next base: position 29,945,137 of record CM060416.1, read on the forward strand.
CTCAAAGCCTATTTCTAAGCTATGTAAAGGATATTTATGGTATGTTTAACTTATGGTCATGTTCCGGAAGGTCTGTTACAGTTCAAATTGGCATACTTTCGCAGTTTGTCAACTTTAGTCCCTGTAAGCGATTAAACTTGATTTCGGCATACCAAACCTTCCAAAACTTATTTCTAAGTTATGTAAAGGTTATTTAAGGTATGTTAATCCTATGTCACTACTCCGGAGTGTTTGTTGCATTAAACTGGTTATATTTACGCATCAGTGCGCGTATAACCTTCCAGAAAGCGATTTAGAGTTTGAAATTGAACAAGAATTGATATGTGCAAATGATACACATATTTTTACAAATCCCAAGTATGAAATATAATATTTCATTGGTTCGGTATTTGTTTGATGGCCGTGAAGGCACAGGTGTTACAGTCTCCCCTACTTTAGGAAATTTCGTCCCGAAATTTATTTAGAGGAAACTTGTGGGAGCTTGAAAACATGAAGTTGAAAAGATCGAACAATATTGGTTAGGGTTCTTGAACTTCTAGTAACCTTAATAACATTATGTTTTCAATGTAAGAGGGACACTTATATACAAGTATATGAAGCGTCATTGGTGCGTCCACCGTACCTCCATTACATCGTTCCCATTTCGTTATTGTTGTCACTATCGATTCTTACACATAATAAATCTTACTGGGTTTCTGTGCACTAAATTTCTTAATTATGTACGCGTCCATAATTAGACAATTCCTTGCACAGTTCACACAGTCTATTTTAAAATGTGCAGGGGAAAACCAAATGAACAATCCTGTGATGAGTGTGACTAGACCGCCATAGAGTCCTTTTAATTAAATCAATAATTGATCTAAATAGACTATCAAGGAGTCTATCCAGCTACATCACTAGATGTCGTTCTTTAACCAAATTGTGAATCAATCTTTTTTATTAGACCTCTAAAGGGTCTCTTATGAATCAAGGAGTAGTACTATATAATCCAAGGGTCTTAACTATTACATAGAAGCCCATTTAGGATTTAAGGTAGTACCTTTTTTAATATCCTGCTACGAATCCATCATATAAAGATATGAAAGATTCTACGAGGATTTGGATAACGAATATCCAGAGTATACAAAAACATAAAATGCATAAATGAAAACTCAAGATAAATAAACACATAGTCACATATCCACAAAATTGTTTAACTAGAAGTTTGTTCTGCTAACAGAGTACATGTATTTAAAGCACACTAGGAATCCATCTCGTGGATTTCATTTGGTACTTTAAACATTATCAAGAATCTAACTATAAAGATAGAAAGATTCAAAAAGAAAATTCGATTTCGATTATAAAGAATCGAAATGTTCGAATTAAGGTACATAAGGAATCCAATTAAGGACTCTGATTTGAATGATGATTATCCACAAGGGTCTAATTGTGGAGATAAAAAGATCCCATATGGATTTTAGAAGTTGGAGATGTTTTGAAATCTTGCACGGGATGTGCTTAAGTCAAAACATGAAGTTGAAATGCTTATGAAGTTGAGATGCTAGATATGTCAAGGCGACATATGAAGCAAAATTTTGAAGGTTAAGTCAATGTATGAGGAAAATATTTTTGAAAACTATGCATGGGGTTCTTTTAAGAAAAATGTGTTTAACGTTTTTGAAACCTTATATATAATACTTTTGAAATCATAAAGTAGGTGTATTAGATAGATATATTTACAAAAATGTTTTAAAATCATGCGAGATGAATTTTGAAATTATGTATAAGGTTTTTGAAAGACATGAATGATGCTTTTCGAAATCATGCACTTGATAATAAAATGTATTGTGTTAATATTGTCTTCAGACTATATGAAATATTTTGAAATTAGGAAGGTTGGTTTTGATAACATGGTCAATGTTTTTGAAATAATCATAGACAATGCATCTAGAAAAATTGTTTTCAAACTATATGAAATGTTTTGAGATCATGAAGATTGTTTTGAAATACTGGTACTGTGTATGTTGAAAAAAATCAAAACGGAATGGGTATGAGATTTGAAAATACCCTTAGTTATCTAACCAAGGATTTAAAGGCACAGATGTGCGAAAAGCACGATTACTCATAATGTCACTTAATTTTCTGTACTTTGATTCTTAGAGTGAAACGAGTACTTAAAAATTTCGAGGGAATCATGAGCGATCATGGCGAAGTTCTGAGAAGCCTTTCGCTTCTTTGACTTCTTAGGGGATCGTTCATCCATGGTCTTTGATTCCTCGATTGGTTTCTTGGCTGACGGTGTTGTCGCCTGACTAGGTCCTGCCTGTCTTGGTGACTCTTGAGTGGCTTCATCCTGGAGATGATACATGGCAGTAGCTAATTCAACAGTCTTCAGGACTACTTCGCCTATTCGCTGAGCGAATTTGGCTGCTTGCTCAGATATCTGGGCGTCATTGTGATGAAGAGACATTCTTGAAGAAAAAGAAAGGCATAGGGAGAAACAGGTGAAAGATTATTGGACAATCAAAACAGAGTGATAACGCATGAAAATTGCGATCATTTGTTTGTTACCTAAGGCAAACAAATGAGACGGTGGCTGATCAAAGTAAACGGGTCAAAAATAATGTATCGCGAAGACATGCTCGCCTATAAGTGAACACTCATCCCAAGAATTCCCAGGTAAGCACAACTGGTCTCGCGTCTGATGAGATGTATACGAAGTGCTTGCCTAGACAGAAAACCCAGAATACAGGCATTCACCCTTCCAGTTTGCACGTGTTCACATCATTTAAAACCCAAAACCTTGACGAAGTTTTGAAAACTCAAAGGGGTTCAAAACCATATAATAGAGAGTTCAAAACCTTACAATAGAGGGTTCAAAACCTAGAAATTAATCATCCTAGAACAGATGATTAGTTTTCAAAAGCGGTTTTGAAATTTATGTTCTTGTTGTGGTCGTCACCTAAGGATAGGTGACGGTATTGTTTTATGACTAAACGCAAGTAAACTCGCGTTAGGGTCCTAAGAAGGTTATAGACTAGGTCAAAGCATTACTAATAACCTAATTCCCTATAACCATTGGCTCTGATACCATCTTTCTGTCACACCCCGACCGCGTAAAACAACAAATCGCGGCGGAAACATTGGGGCGTGTTGCAACAGAATTAATGTTTCATAACCATGGATATCAAAAGTGTTTCGTTTTATTAAACATTGAGTAATTACATCGTCTGGAAATCTAAATACACTATTTAAACATAGTCTATCATTGTTATTGAGTCACTAAGGCCTTGTCCAGTCCTATGTGAGCATGCATCTTATCAATCGATATCATCCAACAATACCTGAAACATATGTGAAAACGAGGTCAGCAAAGAAATGCTGGCGAGATACATAGGTTTTGTGAAAATAAGATTCATGACTTCTGTTTTAAGAAAATGTTTAGTCATGAACCTTGTAATTTGCTTTGTCTTTGTAAATCATTTGAAAAACAATTAGTTCAGATGATATGTATAAATAAGAAAATAATGCATGATTAAATGAATAACCATGTAAAATGAGTTTGTGTAAGATAAGTTGTTTGTAAATCAATGTCTTGTGAAAAGTATGTTACTTGTATAAAATGTTCTATGTCTCAAACTGAAATGATTCAAATAACGCTACAATATGTAATACCATACAAACACTTATATATAGGAAGTACCAGCGGCGTATCCACCATGCTTGTATCATATTACACCCGCATCGTTACTTAATCATTTACTCAAACCAAACCAACCAATGTAAGAAGTCTATGTTTAAATCAATTGTCAAATGTATTGGGTAATATGTCAAAGTGTTCATGTCAAGATGTAAATCATATCAAAATGTCTATGTCAAATATCCATGTCAAATGTCTACGTCAAAATGTCATGTATGGCAAGTGAAATGTCTCAACTAAACCATATGCACAAAAACAAAGTATTGAAGTAAAACTTGGTTTAAATCAAAGTTATGTTTTGTGGGAAATGCATGATCAAATGTCAATCATGTTAAAATGTTTACCCAATCGTTAACCCATTTTGTAAAATCGTTCTAATCGTTCTTGTTTTAACAAACCCTTACCAAAGGGTAAGTTAATATTTTAATTGTGAAACTACTTTATGGTCGATTCTCTAATAACATTCAAACCTTCTTGACGCGTTCCTCGCTCCATCTCGCTCTCGCTCTCGTTCTTAACAAACCCTTACCAAAGGATAAGTTAATATTTACAGATTCAGTCGCTACCCACAACCCCCACACATAACAATGGGTGCAGTAAATAACGGGATTTGTCAGATCCTATGGTACCATAACCTAATACTGGTCGGCTTGATCATTGCTAATGAATGTCATCGGTCATGTAAACTACAACCAACAAGTTTGTTCACTTTTTGAAATTGTTATTAGTTTTTGAAATCATTGTATTCGTTCTTGAAATCATTGTTAGCGTTCTTGAAACTATTGTTATCGTTCTTGATACTACATTGTAATTGTTTTTGAAACCATTGATAAAACATTTAGCACATATGAGTCACCCCAAAACAGTTGAAAACAGTAAAAGAGGGGAATAATGTACTCGCCTGGGAGTGCTTAGGAGTCTTGAACAACTACCAAGTAAGCTAGAGGAGTCCCGGAAATCAAACGGTACCTAATATAGGTAACTACATAATTAACCCGGACCTAAATCGGAAGACTGGGTAGCAGGAGGGTTTGTAAACCAAATAAGTGTAGGAACTCATATGATATGGTTTAACAAAGCCTACATACTAAATGAAACTTAACCTAAGTATTATCGACCCATCGCGACCCATTAAGGTAACTTATGCTACTTTAACGCGTCGTGCGCGTGAAACGCGTTCGGACCGTCTAACTAGTCCTATGACAAGTGTTATATGCCTAAACATGTTACATAATCAGTTATGTGACAAAAGTTTAGGTTACATATGCTTAATTACCAATTATACATGAAAAGGGTATTCTGGTAATTTACCTAAGGCATATAAACTACTTATCATACAACTACTTAAACGATGTGACCATAGGGTATAACCTCGGAAGGTTATGCCCTATACTAGGGTCACCTAATGTATTTGGTCGGATCCTAATGATCGACCAAACTGGGTCGGGTTCGAGGTATAAGCGATTCATCAGATCGCTTACCCTACGACCCTAGACAACGTGGTAATCAGTGGGCATAGTCCCAAGGGACTATGACCAACGTGATTACACTCACGTTGCGAAGTTCAAAAGAACTTCGCATTGACCATTACTGGTCAACGCTGAAAGTCAAACAAAGTTTGACTTTCGGACTCGAAAAGCAATAAAATAAGGAAAAGAACGAAAGAATACTTACGAAGGGTCCCCGAATGCTAATCCCGATTCAAGAATCTCAGGTATGAAACAATGGTTTCAACTTAGAGGTTCTCAAATCAGAATTCTAGTAATTTTAGCAATGGGGGGTATGGGGTATTTATAGGAATACCCGAACCGTTAAGATCGTTTCATGGAAAACGTGCCTTAATCCCATCCGTACATGTGTTGAAATGTCATGGTGTTTAGGTGTTTAAATTCCATCCATACATGTGTTGAAATGTCATGGTGTTTAGGTGTTTAAATTCCATCCATACATGTGTTGAAATGTCATGGTGTTTAGGTGTTTAAATTCCATCCATACATGTGTTGAAATGTCATGGTGTTTAGGTGTTTAAATTCCATCCATACATGTGTTGAAATGTCATGGTGTTTAGGTGTTTAAATTCCATCCTTATCCGCTGACTAAGCAAGTTAGAATGTGTGGTTGTGAATTAAACAACGGCTAATACATCGAATCTGGTCCCGAATGCGAAAAACGATCCAAATGACGTGACGAATGGATTTTTCTTATGGCGAACACTAAAATAAAATATTTTAGTGCTAACATAATTTTTTGGATGTCCGGATGTATTCAGAACGTAAGTTATGCGCGAAAATGCAAACTTGTGCACTTTTTGACACTTTTAGTCCCTGAATGACCCAAAAGTTTATTTTAGCACACCGAACCCCTCAAAGCCTATTTCTAAGCTATGTAAAGGATATTTATGGTATGTTTAACTTATGGTCATGTTCCGTAAGGTCTGTTACAGTTCAAATTGGCATACTTTCGCAGTTTGTCAACTTTAGTCCCTGTAAGCGATTAAACTTGATTTCGGCATACCAAACCTTCCAAAACTTATTTCTAAGTTATGTAAAGGTTATTTAAGGTATGTTAATCCTATGTCACTACTCCGGAGTGTTTGTTGCATTAAACTGGTTATATTTACGCATCAGTGCGCGTATAACCTTCCAGAAAGCGATTTAGAGTTTGAAATTGAACAAGAATTGATATGTGCAAATGATACACATATTTTTACAAATCCCAAGTATGAAATATAATATTTCATTGGTTCGGTATTTGTTTGATGGCCGTGAAGGCACAGGTGTTACAATTATATGTTAGATATAGTAGTTAAGTTATTTGTGTAACTAATGGGTAACACTATCGCATCGGTCACTCGAATCGCATCGCAACACTCAACTCGCGAATCGAAACGACAAAACTCAACACGCCGGACACCAGGATCGAGTGGCCAACCGATCGAGTGGCCATCAGGTCGGATTGCCATCCGATCGGGTTGCCATCCGATCGGACTGCCATCCGATCGTTCTGCCATCCGATCGGACTGCCATCCGATCGATGACTGATGTCTGTCGTTAGTGACAAGCAAAAACCGAAATAAACTAGTAGCTAGAGTAAGTCGGATATCGAACCAGAGGAGGATTGTGGAAAGTGTCGTAATGAAAAGTATTAACTAATTACTACTAAATTGGAAAATAAGTTTGATTGGTTATAAGAATTATCTAAATTAACGAACAAAAAGTGTGATTTAAATCAATAGGAGAGAAAATGGTTCCTCCAGATTTCAGGTTTTACAGTTAGTTTCCACTATGTGTTTAATCATAACCTACATAGACATAGGTATTAAACTTGATTAATTAATTGTGAAAACCAATGACTAAGTACTCCGGTCAATACATAACGGGAGGTTATCGAATGATTATCAATTACAATTTACAAACCCTAACCCCATGTCAAATATATCCCAATTACTAGAACTCTCGGGAACTGAATGCTTAGAAATTAAGGTTTAAATAAACGTAACTGTTTACAACTAATAAATAAAATCAATGATGAAAAGCATCGAATGCTTAGATCAACAAATTACAACGATTATATCAAACACATAGTTTCACCTAACTTACAACAACCCTCCATCCGGAAGAAACCAAAAGAGACTAGCCGCTCATGTGGTAAGATTGATCTTCGTAGGCTTCTCTATCTTCGTGCCCCTCTATGTCTCTGCATAAGAGACTTGTTGTTCTCTTTGCCTGCCATCAAATATGATGATCTGTTGTTGACTCCCTCCAACCTAGTTTGTCCGCTGCCGAAAAGAGTCCAGCCCTCAAATGATGTTGGATGATTAAAATAATGGGCCTTGTATCCCCAAGGAGTCCACTTCTCCATGTAAAATCACGTGCATCCCCTCTTTAGTGTCTCAAGTCCACCAGCTGCCCAATCAGTGCGGCCCATCACGTAACTGATGATAATGATTGTATATTGGTCCAATAAAAACAACCATTCAATTAATTCCTCCCCTCAAGTCACGTGAATGTTTGATGTTATTGACCTACTCAATTCAGCGCATGTGTGTATCTCTCCTATTTCATGTGACTACCTGCTGTTGTCGGCCCACTTGTGATGTTTCATCCACAATTCTCCAAGCCCATGTGCGGCCCAAAGTCCAATATGTCGGCCCAAGTTAAATGGGTAAATGGTTGATGTGTCTTGGGTTTTTGTTGACTGCCCTCATCTAGGTCTATTGATGATGATGATTTCCTTAAAACAAAACTTCCACTCACCTCCAAATATGCGTGATGATGATAGATCTCCTCAAACAAAACAAAGCCTCTAAACAATTAATATCTCCCATGTGATATTGTTTAATGTTCCAAGAATTGACTAATGTGTCCCATCAAAAGTCTGCCAACATGTGCGTGTATATATGAAGTAGGGTTTTCAATCCTTTTTCTTTTACTCTTCAATAAACATCGCATGCCAATTTTTTTCAACCGTAAGTTACGGTATTTAGAATGTCAGCTACGGTACAAAACTTCTCTGAACAGCTTCTTATTCACTTCATATCAACCGCAACTTACAGTTAACACCCGTAGGCTACGTCACAACTTAAACTCCATCTTATATCATGCATACAACTTTCATGTATTGACCATTTACCCCATGAACTTCCATCTTTTATATTTCTTGAGTTCCAACCTTATATCTTGACCCGAAACACGTCTAAAACATCGCCGTTCACCTTGTTTATCATCTTTGAGTGTTCCTCTTCATCTTTAACCATTTTCACTTCACCGAATTACACGGTTGACCTGCAAAACCACAAACTTTCTTAGTGAACATATTCCAAACGTATAATCATGTAAACGGCAATAAATGACACAAAATACGCACGTTAACACTCGGGTTTCACACCCTCCATCACATCCCCACACTTAACATTGATTGTCCTCAAGCAACCATTACAAACATTACTCACCTTATTAACACATCACCATTAAATCCCTTACTGAATTAACAATTTAAGGTCCCAAGTCATACCCGTCCCATAGACTGACACAATCAAGATTGACAATCTGACAGATAAATGATACGCATTTAAAACAACTTAAGACTTGGCTAACCAAAACTAACATGCTTATGATACTACACACATGCCACACGCCCCTCACAATGATCACTCCTTTCGGCTTAATCAAGACTAGCGTGTAATGTGCTAGTATATATTATGCTCAAAACCAAATATACTACTTTGCAATCATAAGCTTGTATAGCAATCACACCTCCACTGTATCAAATAACGTAACACATATCAAAAGGAGTTTTTGGGTTTTGGGTTAAGGGTAAAGGTAGGGAAGTGTTTACGGATTCTTTATATTTAATAGCAAACACAAATGAATATACCAAACCATGACAACTTATTCACAAGAACACTAACACTTGGGTGATTTTCGACCCATTTATTTAACACGAACATAACAAAGATTTTTTTTCTTTTTCTTTCATTTTTCTTTTTTTTTCTTTTTTTTCTTTTTTTTCTTTTTTTTTTAACAAATATCTAACACACAATTGTCAATCATGGTTGGTAATCAAACGGGTCAAACAAGGTGTAACAAACGAAAGGTATAAGGCTCAACATGGTTAACTAAGGTGGGATGGATAAACAATCAACATATAACACAATAACGGGATCCTAATGCCTTTATCATATATGTGCACATGCTAAAGCATAGTCTTGGCATGTATCAAAGCACACAAGTTCTAATACAAAGCAACATATGGCCTACACTCAACTAATGAACATTTATTGCAATTCAACTAACAATCTAGTAGGCTCAAATATCTCACCGAACAAAAGGAAATTGGGTTGCCGACACATAGCATCTGTAATTCCTAAAGCATGTTACTCCTAGTTAGGCATCTCTTCTCATTGATTTTCTAAAGCTTGTTAGAAATACTCTCATGAAACTTAAAGGGACAACCATGACTAGGGATCTAAGTTAGTTTAATATCAGTAGGAACCGTTTAGCGATAGAAAATGTTGGTTTTCATGTAGTTCATGAATACTTGAGATAAAAAAAATTAATTTTTTTTTTTCAATTTTCATCAATTTCAGCCCTTCAACCATTTAAGATCACAATCTTACCAACCCTTTTCTCGAGTTACCGCATCCCCACACTTGGGATACATTGTCCCCAATGTATGGTGCAGTTTATAATCTAAACTCGAGAAATACCACCACAAACCATGAACGGCTAACACCTAGACGACTCAACACAAAGAAACCACACCCGACACAAAAATTTCACACCACCAAGTACACGAAAACCAAGAAAACACATGATAGATAAACACATGCACCTGATCAGAAAACAAGTGAGTGTTTGTAGTGGTGTAGCTGCTGCGATCTAACCGGAACATACGCCCTTCAAAGATTCTTTGAGATCTCAACGGGGATGTTGCCAAACATCCCCACACTTGATTCATTGCATCCGTGAAGATGGAATGTAGAAACCTGTCAAAACACAAACACACTAAAACGAAACCAAACCAAAATACAATACAATACTCTACATCCTCGGGCTGCCTCCCAAGAGCGCTAAGTTTAAAGGTCTTCAGCCAGACCGTACCTGATATGCGCTACGGTGGTCTCAATGCACACTTACCCAAAACATTTCCAATGAATGCCCGAAAATTTACATGCCATCTCCATAGGTTTGTAAGTATAATTGGCATGTTCAGACTGCACCTGCGGGTTTCGCTAATCCACTTCACGAGATATACCTTGATGTCGTGTTGTTTCACCCTTCTCATCTTCTTCCTCGAACCCTCTTCCCCACACTTATTAATTTGAATGATTGATATGGGGAGAGGTTCGGTACACACATTCATCTCATCAAACTTCTCTGCCTCCTCATCCTCACACACCATCTGATCCACCAGTGACTCTTCATCAGATAAAGGATTCATTGGTGTGGTATTATCCTCCACAACCTCCTCCTCCATGTGAGAATAATCTCCAATATCATCAGGTAATGGTGGGAGATGATCTTCTATTTCTATCTTCATTTTTAACTTCTGACACTTGGAAACTAGACAACTGATTCGATCTTCATCGGAAAGGTTGGGTGCTGATAAATACTGCTCGATTTTGGACAAAGTCACTTCCAACATAGGAAGCTTTTTCTCCTCCTCGGTCTGATAAGCATAGACACCCTCGGGCTTAGAATATTCCTCGGGATGATACTGTCGGTATCCCTGATACAGTCTTGAGATGTACGCATCCATCATTTTTTTATTCCAATACTCTGGATTTTCCAAATACACTGCGCACACATCATCATAATCATAATTATGATTACGACCGCAACAGAAACATTTTCCATCCGTCCTTGGCTCATAATAAGCATCCTCGTCCCGATCCCATCCGTCAGAGTAATAACCATCCTCCACCGTTGTATCAGAATCATAGAAATATGGTGGAGGGGAAGGATTATAATAGCAAGGCATCGGTGGTTCTTCCCATTTCGCGTTTTCCTGTCTAAATCGGGCCTCGTAGCAACCGATACACGGGTGAAGTGGTTCCCCGCACAAAATGCATGTAGAAGAGCCGAAAAATATAGTAAGATCTGTCATCTTGCACAAACACAGCTCAACTACCCACGTAAATCACGAACAAATAAGATAACAAAATAAAAACAAAAATTCTTTTAGTTTTTTTTTTAACTCAAACTTAACACTAAACACTTTGCGCACGCCGCCCCGGCAACAGCGCCATTTTGATGTCTGTCGTTAGTGACATGCAAAAACCGAAATAAACTAGTAGCTAGAGTAAGTCGGATATCGAACCAGAGGAGGATTATGGAAAGTGTCGTAATGAAAAGTATTAATTAACTACTACTGAATTGGAAAATCCGTTTGATTGGCTATAAGAATTATCTAAATTAACGAACAAAAAGTGTGATTTAAATCAATAGGAGAGAAAATGTTTCCTCCAGATTTCTGGTTTTACAGTTAGTTTCCACTATGTGTTTACTCGTAACCTACATAGACATAGGTATTAAACTCGATTAATTAATTGTGATAACCAACGACTAAGTACTCCGCTCAATAAATAACGGGGGGTTATCGAATGATTGTCAATTACAATTTACAAACCCTAACACCATGTCAAATATATCCCAATTACTAGAACTCTCGGGAACTGAAAGCTTAGAAATTAAGGTTTAAATAAACGTAACTGTTTACAACCAATAAATCAAATCAATGATGAAAAGCATCGAATGCTTAGATCACCAAATTAAAACGATTGTATCAAACATATAGTTTCACCTAACTTACAACAACCCTCCATCCGGGGGAAACCAAAAGAGACTAGCCGCTCATGTGGTAAGATTGATCTTCGTAGGCTTCTCTATCTTCGTGCCCCTATATGTCTTTGTATAAGAGATTTGTTCTTCTCTTTGCCTACCGTCGAATAGGATGATCTGTTGTTGACTCCCTCCAACCTAGTATGTCCGCTGTCGAAAAGAATTCAACCCACAAGTGATGTTGGATGATTAAAATAATGGGCCTTGTATCCCCCAAGGAGTCCACTTCTCCTTGTAAAATCACGTGCATCCCCTCTTTTGTGTCTCAAGTCCACCAGCAGCCCAATCAGTGCGGCCCATCACGTAACTGATGATGATGATTGTATATTGGTCCAATAAAAACAATCCTTCAATTAATTCCTCCCCTCAAGTCTCGTGAATGTTTGATGTTATTGACCTACTCAATTCAGCGCATGTGTGTATCTCTCCTATTTCATGTGACTACCTGCTGTTGTCGGCCCACTTGTGATGTTTCATCCACAATTCTCCAAGCCCATGTGCGGTCCAATGTCCAATATGTCGGCTCAAGTAAAATGGGTAAATGGATGATGTGTCTTGGATTTTTGTTGACTGCCCTCCTCTAGGTCTATTGATGATGATGATTTCCTTAAAACAAAACTTCCACTCACCTCCAAATATGCTTGATGATGATAGATCTCCTCAAACAAAACAAAGCCTCCAAACAAATTTTTTTTTGAATAGCAAAATCACTTTATATATGAATATAAAGAGCCAACAAGCATCTGGGAAACAAAACAACCGAAAAGAAAACAAACAACCAGACGACACTACAACAATTCCAAAACTTGGAACTTCACCCACTTATCCCAAACCGGACTCATGCCTCTAGCCATATTACTTATCCATAAAAAGGAATCCTCTTTGAAAAGATCCAAAGTCTTGTTGATCGGAACGAAGCAATCTTCGAAGACTTTAATGTTTCTTGCACTCCATATCCTCCAAACTGAAGCCATAACTATCATATAAACAATTCTTTTCCAGCTCCTGCCACCCGGTCTCTGCGTAACATACTAAAAAAAAAATCCCGAAACGAACCGGAAATACCTGGGAACGAAACCCGGATCCAAGCCAAAACGTTCCACCAGATGCATTTCGCCCATAGGCAATTGATGAAAATATGGTCTGTAGTCTCGACCTCGAGGCCGCAACGAGGACAATAATCATCAACGATCTGAATACCACTTTTTTTCAGCCCATCCCGAGAGGCAACGCGATCCAAAAGCACCCTCCACAACAGCATATTAGCTTTTGGTGTGGCCCAATAATTCCAGACAAACGGCTGATCATTAAAAGAACCGTTCAGCTTAGCACTTTCGATATCAAATCGGACTTGCTTAATAGAAAAAGGTTCACCTCCATCGTTCCTCCAAACCCACGATCCGTTGTCTTTAACCAAATTATGCTGCAAGCTGATTCCGAGCTTAGAAAAAACCGCCTCCATGTTTCCTATACCTTTCCACATACCGGAGATCGAGCTTTTTAGCGGGATGAGCAGCGAGTAAGAATTGTTACTATTATTATTGTGGACTGCGGCTATTGTTTTGGCCCATAGTTGATTCGGGTTTGACTTAAACCTCCACCACCATTTTGAAGGCATCGCGTAGTTAAAGTCCGCAATGCTACCCACCCCCATTCCACCTTTTTTCTTAGACTTCAGCAGCAACTCCCACCGAACCCATCTAACCTTTTTGATTCTGTCTGAAATTCCCCAAATAAAGTCTCTACGGATCTTTTCGAGCTTCTTTAACACACACTTTGGAGCAGCAAATAAGGATAGGTAGTATGCAGGAAGGCTACCCAGAACTGATTTCGCTAATGTTATCCGCCCCGCGAATGACAAGTGTCTTGCTTTCCATTTAGAAAGTCTAGCATTTAACCTATCAACCACCGGTTTCCAGTTCTTTGCCCGATTCATGTTCGCTCCAATAAGGATACCAAGATAAATGAAAGGGAAGCAACCCACCTCACACTTGAGTTTAGAGGCCATCCGAGATACCTCCTTGTCATCCAAACCTAACCCGAAAAGCTTACTTTTGCTATAGTTTACTTTTAAACCCGTAACCAAATTGACCCATCTTAGTAAACGACTTAGAGTATCCACATTTTGGTCCGACCATTTACCAATAAACAACACGTCATCAGCGTAACAGAGATGGGAAAGTCTCGGGCCTCCATTCGGAAGATCAACACCATGAAAAAAACCGAGGTCCAAGGTCCTTTTCATAAAAAGATTGATGGCCTCCATCGCTATAATAAAGAGGAAAGGGGATAAAGGATCACCATGTCTTAAGCCCCTTTTGTATTTGAATACAGCCGTTGGGGATCCGTTCACCAGAATCGACCCCATTCCAGACTCTAAATACCCTTTTATCCAAGCGATCCATTTACCGGGGAAGCCCATAAATTCCATCATGCGGAGAAGGAATTTCCAGTTTATAGAGTCGTACACCTTCTCAAAATCGACTTTGAAAATTAACAACTTTTCTTTATTTTTCTTAGCCCAAGCAATGGTTTCGCTCATAATAAGAGGGCTATCGAAAATATTCCTCCCTCCTACAAAAGCCGATTGCGTCGAAGAAATCACATCCTTTATGGCCGGTTTCAACCGATTCGCCAACACCTTTGGAATGATCTTATAAATCGAACCGACTAAGCAAATCGGCCGATAATTCCCGATCCATTCCGGGTCTTTTTGTTTCAGAATAAGAGCCACAAACGACGAATTACATCCTTTACTAATAATCCCATCTCTATGAAAATCCTTTACAGCTCCCATAATAAGATGTTTTCGATCCTCCCAGTAATGTTTATGGAATTTCAAAGTAAAGCCATCCGGACCCGGAGCTTTCCCTCCATTACATCTTTTTAGCACATAAAGCACTTCGGATTCCGTTCCGAGATCCTAGAAAGACCAACTCCGCTAAACATGGGCCTTCTCCTAATCGGTTCCGAGAACAATTTTTTGAACCAAAGTCTAATAGCTTCTTTGAGATCCGACGGGTCCGAGACCAAGCTGCCCCCAAATCTAAGGCCATTAATTCTATTGGAAGCGATATTAACGTTCAGAATCCTATGAAAATAAGAACTATTTTCGTCTCCGAATTTTGCCCAATTAATCCTCGCCTTTTGTTGGAAGTTTTTGGCCTTAATTAGATCCAACTTGGCAATTTTAGCCTTTAGGTCCATTCTCGTTTTTTATCAATCTCCGATATGGGCCCGTGCTCCGCTTTACTTTCTATTATTTCAATGGTCTTCATCATCTCATTAGCTTCCAGATTATCAGCTGCATTAACTTTTTTTCTCCAATTTTTTATCTCAACTTTAATTTTCTTCAAGACCCCAGCTAGCAATATATCAAATTTACCACCCACTAAACTGGACAAGGTGACATCTTTGACAATCTTAGACAAGTCTTGGTCCCCTACCCAAGCATTGAAAAATTTACACGGAATCAGCCCAAACTCGGTATAGTTGCAAGATAACGAAACCGGGCAATGATCGGACAAGCCCCTAGGTTGAACTTCAACTTTAGCACAAGGCCACCGGTTCAGAAAAGCGTCATTGACCAGAAACTGGTCTAATTTACATAATTTCACATCCGAATGCCCAGAAAAATAAGTGAACTTTCCTCCCGACATGGTAGATTCAAGGAGCCCAGCCCTGGATATAAAAGCGTTAAAAACATCAGCCGCTCCTCCATCAAATCTGGAGTTCACCCTCTCTTCAGCTGACCGCACATCGTTGAAGTCTACAAAAAGAACCCACAGACCTGCAAATCGGTGAACCAGATCCGTCAACTCATCCCACAGGTCTTTCCTATGTCTGGCCTCGTTAGGAGCCTCCAAACAATTAATGTCTCCCATGTGATATTGTTTAATGTTCCAAGAATTGACTAATGTATCCCCTCAAAAGTCTGCCAACATGTGCGTGTATATATGAAGTAGGGTTTTCAATCCTTTTTCTTTTACTATTCAATAAACATTGCATGCCAATTTTTTTCAACCGTAAGTTACGGTATTTAGAATGTTAGCTACGATACAAAACTTCTGTGAACAACTTCTTATTCACTTCATATCAACCGTAACATACAGTTAACACCCGTAGGCTATGTCACAACTTAAACTCCATCTTATATCATACAAACAACTTTCATGTATTGACCATTTACCCCATGAACTTCCATCATTTATATTTCTTGAGTTCCAACCTTATACCTTGACCCGAAACACGTCTAAAACATCACCGTTAACCTTGTTTATCATCTTCGAGTGTTCCTCTTCATCTTTAACCATTTTAACTTCACTGAATTACACAGTTGACCTGCAAAACCACAAACATTCGTAGTGAACATATTCCAAACGTATAATCATGTAAACGACAATAAATGACACAAAATACGCACGTTAACACTCGGGTTTCACACCCTCCATCACATCCCCATACTTAACATTGATTGTCCTCAAGCAACCATTACAAACATTACTCACTTTATTAACAGATCACCATTAAATCCCTTACCGAATTAACAATTTAAGGTCCCAACTCATACCCGTCCCATAGACTGACACAATCGAGATTGACAATAAATGATACGCATTTAAAACAACTTAAGACTTGCTTAACCAAAACTAATGTTGATGCACAAGAATGTCTGTTGACTTCGTGTGATGATGTTTTAGGTCAAAGTTAGTCAACATAGGGTCTTAATTGTCAAATTAGGGTTTTATGGTTGATTTCGCTTATAAGGTCATTAGGGTGATTTCGCTTAGACGGTCCAAGGTTGATTTCGCTTTAATGGTCACATGGGATTTCGCTTCAGTGTCACTGACACATAAGCGAAATCAGGACAAGTATAAATAGCTGAACATGTGATTCATTTTAGGGACATTGGAGCGAAATCAGATCATTAGTTTGGTAACAAAACTCTGTCAAAATTGATTCAGAAAGCTAATAAAGAGAAGAAATTGAATGAAACAGCTGTTGTTACGTTACGTATTCTGATTCCGCCTTTATACGTGATGATGAACTGCCTTGACTGATCGTTTAGGGTCACGACACGGTCCAACAAGTGGTATCAGAGCTTCAGGACGAGGAGTTCATACTACATCAGCTGATTCGACACTTTTCTCATCTTTCTACTCAATTTCTTTTTTATATTTTCGGTTTAAACAAGTTCCTACGGACAAAATGAGTTGAAAGTTAAGTATATTGAGCGAAACTAGTTGTTAAACAATCCGTAAAAGTATCAGCCTTTAAAACAAAGTAAAACTCATTCAATTTTATCAAAAACACGATCGGTTCACGAACATAATTTTCAATCTCAGATCTGAAACGAATTTGCGGTAAAAATTGAACAATAATCATATCATCGTGATCGGAATTAAGTGTATTACAATCCTTGAAAGTATCAGATTGAAAATCAGCGTAAATATGAGTAAAATTGTGATTTCGCTTTTACGTACATCAGTTGATTTCGCTTTTACATACATCAGTTGATTTCGCTTTTACGTACATCACTTGATTTCGCTTTTGTGTACATCGAGAGTGAATCAACTGATTTCGCTCATACGAACAAGGTTAATTTCGCTCCAAGTGACAAAATCTAATTTCGCTTCAAGGGACAAAGTTTGATTTCGCTCTTAAGTCAAACTTCAGATTTCGCTCGAGTGAACATTTGTGATTTCGCTCGAGAGGACATTGTTGTTGATTTCGCTCATTAGTTACTATTAGTGATTTCGCTTCAGTGTCAGTATTTGTTTAAAACTGATTGTTTGTTTGTTTGTTTGTAGGCGACCTGAGGTGATTTACAAGGTGTAAATACCGAGAAGTTGAAACATTGTGAACTTTGAACTAACAATAATTTTTAATCATGTCATTTAACGAAGAAAGGGTGGTTAAAATGTTTGACGAAAATGAAAATGATAATCTTGAAAGATTGAATGATTGGTATAATAGATTTTGGTTTAACGCGAGAGAAAATGGGAATAAGCATGTTTGGGTTAATAGACTTGAAAATTTTTGTTGCAAGAAACATGAACCGTTGAATGAGTTGGTAACACGGTATGATCAATTACTTGCAAATTTAAAAATGAATGAGATAAGAATGTCAGATGCTGAACAGATATCAAAATTTGCAGATGTATTACCGGCTGAATGGAATGAATTCTTGACTAACCTGAAAAAGGATTATAGATTTTCAAATTTGAGTCTAAGAGAATTCATCGATAAAATTAAAACACACAATTATGAAAATGAAAAGAAAAAGAAGAAGTTGATAGATGAAATAAACGAGGATTTAGGAAAGATAGATTTGGATGTGATCATTGAAATGAGAAAACGAATCATTGTGTGTCTTGCAGCAAAAAATGTTATGAGATACGATATTAAGAGGGGTTGTTATATTGATGAAAATATGAATCCTCTTGATTTTGTTAAAATTTTTTGTGCAGGAACATACAAGATGGAAACAAAGAAAGAAGTTGATGATGGAAAGATGAATGGAAAATGCTCGAAATGCGAAAAATCAGAAATAGACAATGTCAAACTTCTGAAGAATGTAGAAAGTTTAACATTGGAAATCAAAAGCTTGAAGGATGAGAAAGAATCTGATAGTAAACAGATTCTTGAAATGAGAGAAAATTGTGAAAAGTTGATGTCGGAAAATGTCAAACTGTTGAGTGGTTTGGACAGTTTGACATTGGAAATTAAAAATTTTAAAGAAAAAGAAAATGTTGTTGAAAATGAAAAATTAAAAATTGAAAAAGATTTTCAAAATCAAATAAAGATTTTAGAAGATGAGAGAGATATTTTTGGTAAAGATAATCTTCAAAAACAAATTGAAATCAATTCTCATCTTGCTAAAATCATTCAGCTTGAAAAAGAAGCTGAAAAAGCTCGGATGAAAATCAAAGAGCTTGAAGTTAAATTGAAAGGTTTTGTGACTTCGGCACCATATGAGTGTCCAAAACCGATCAATTCTGTTCCAATAAGTGACAATGTCACAAATTTTGACAAAGTCAAAATTGAAGATTGTGATGAAATATCTGATGATGAAAAAGAAAAGAAAAGAAAAATATTTTTAGATTTACAAGAAAAATTTAAAATTACTGTTTTGCAATCTACTGAAACAGGTGAATGTTCGAAACAAAAACCTGTTAAGAAGAGTGTAGAACAGAAACAAAAAGATAAAAATTTTAAAAATTTTAAAAATGAAAATAAAAGCTCATCAGATAAGTCATCCAATCATTATCAAAAATCACAAAAATCTAAAAATGAAAACTCACAAAATGTTGGTAATAAGTGGTGCAGGTTTGACCACAGTGCTTCAAAGCCAAAACAAATTTTCAAGAAGAGTGATGATCACCACAAAGCCAGACAATGTTATGATCTAAGAATATGGTGTGAAAGTGGTGAATGGTACGATAACAGAGTGTGCTACACTTGTGGTGTGAGAGGACACATTGCTGTTAACTGCCAGAATTGGAGTTATGAAACAAGAAGATGCTATAATTGTCATATCAGAGGACATATTGCCAGAGATTGCTCGAGGAAATCGATGGGAAGATCGAGGGTTGAATCTCAAAGAATGGCAAAGAAGCCAGTCAACGTCAAGCCCCATGAACAGAAGGTTCTAAAACCTAAAGTTCAGGATCAGACAATTCAAGAAAAGAAAGTTAAACTTTCACAAGGGCAGAAAGACAGACTGCGAAAGAAAAGGAAGAAGGCGAGAGAGTATCTCGAGAAAATTTTGTCTTCGGGTTCAAAGAACAGATTGAATAAAAGTTCTGATGAATCAATTCACTCGACTGTAAAGCCAAGTAAATTGAATTCTTCAGATGCAAATCTGAAGACAAAAGAGAAAAAGGAGAAAAAGAAGGTTGTCGGCGATGAATCTGGCTCCTCAAAGTCAGACAAGCCACATTCAGGCCATGATTCTGGTTCATCAAAGCCAGAGGAGCCTAGTGTTGAGGTAAAATCTGAGAATTCAGGTTTAACAATGGATGATGCAAATTTTCCACCATTGTTGAACAAGAATTCTAAATCACCCAAAGATAGTCAGGCTTGGGTGAAACTTTTCAAATAGAAAAATCTGACTTGCCGGAGCTTCCAGGTTGGTAAGTGTGAAGCAGGTATCGGCATCATTCTTGAGAAATTCACAGGTTGGTAACTGTGATATTTCGACTTACAAGTGGTAAATCAGGGACATTAAGTTGTACTTGATTTTCTACTAGTGTTTGTGTTGATAGAATCTTGAACTGTTAAATCTTTCAAAATGGTTAAAGGAGAACAAGGTGATGAAGTAATCCCCGAACCAACAAGTGGTTTGTTAGCTCAACAAAACTAATTTTCCGGAAAAAACATTTTGATTAAAACAAACTTAAGTGTTTTGAAATCATAATGGGAAAATAGTTTGTTGTCAGGGGGAGTTCTGATTGTTAAGTCGAGTGAATG
The DNA here is from genome assembly GCA_030545235.1 of Helianthus tuberosus. NCBI lineage: Eukaryota > Viridiplantae > Streptophyta > Magnoliopsida > Asterales > Asteraceae > Helianthus > Helianthus tuberosus. Next base: position 29,965,630 of record CM060416.1, read on the forward strand.
GCGAATTGAAGTGATTTGATATCAGTTTGTCACGTTTCTTGTATAGTTTGTTTAAAATTTTCTCAGAAAATCAAAATTGAGATATATTTTGATTTTAGGGGGAGAAAAATTTAAAAAAAAATTAGAAAATTTGAAAATTTCAAAAACATTGAAATAACAAAAAAAATGAGTTTTGGTGTATAAAAGAGGAAATGATAGTACATCAGTAGACGATCACAGCATGCTAAAGATATGAAATGTCAAATGTGATAAACGGTCTCACTGATGATGTGTCAGTAGGTTTTTGCACATTTAGTAAATTGTGACGAGATATAAACCTAAATTTCAAACTTGCTTATATCGTGGGTAACATCTCTCGGATATATGGGTAACCCCCGAAATCTTGTTTGAAAGGTCTCGTATTCTGATATACTAGGTTTTTATACTCAGTGATATCTGGGGTATTATTCCGGGACTTCTGCTGAACGGTGGTTCTGACCTAGTCCTCGAATAATACTTTCTGCAAATGCTTGAAACATAGCATCACCCTCAGCATAAATGATAAGACAATAAAATTGCTTAGCAATGCTGTTGTAAAAAAGATCCTCTAAAGGGGACACACTCAAAAGTTGAGTCATGATCTCTTTGCTGAACGGTAGTTCTGACCTGAGCTCTCATGATTCTTCATAATTTATTAACCCCTTACAGATATCATTTGTGTTATAATTGCCTGTAAGACTGAATATTGGGATCTGGATACGTGAGTATATTCTGAGGTGGGACACGTGATTAAGTTTAAGTATCTAAGACATTAAATTCGTATCTTGAAGCATTTGAAATGTGTGTGAAAATTTAAGTGGATCAGTATACTGATAATCTAAGTGAATCGTTTTGATCTTAAAATGTCTAAAGCTTAACGGTGCTAGTGATTTGTCTCATAAACTGATATGATCCTCTTACACAAACTCACAAAAATATTGTTTGTACATATTTGTTTACTGCATTTCTTTAAACTCAAAATTCAAAAATATTTTCGACAAACTGATGTTGAAGAGCTGATATTCAAAATTTCAAGTGCTAAATATGATGAATTGGGTTGGGAGAATATGTTGAAATCTTTAAGTGTCATATACAAATGTTTTGATAGACTGTGTAGTTAGTTTATCAAGGTCATTCATTTGAACTTGATATAACTAGTATGTTTGTTGTGTTAATGATTTCTACCAGTAAGTTTACTAAATTCAATTGTTATAAATTTGTAAAACTTATGTTGAGGTAGAGGATGTGCAGGTTAACAGGTTTGGATTTCATTATTCCCAATGGAAGCTAATTGTCAAAGCTTGAACCAGATATCTCAGATTCTAGCATATTGAGAGGGGAAGTCTGTGAAAGGGGGAGTCTGGATCAGCAGTCAAAGGGAAGATGGAAGTTAAAGACAAGTTGTGATTCTGAAGTTTGAAAAGACAGAGAGTTGGATAAAAGATTAAGACTGAAGACTCAGAAGCTGAAGACTACGTCAACATCTAAGGGGGAGTCTGTTGATGCACAAGAATGTCTGTTGACTTCGTCTGATGATGTTTTAGGTCAAAGTTAGTCAACATAGGGTCTTAATTGTCAAATTAGGGTTTTATGGTTGATTTCGCTTATAAGGTCATTAGGGTGATTTCGCTTAGATGGTCCAAGGTTGATTTCGCTTTAATGGTCACATGGGATTTCGCTTCAGTGTCACTGACACATAAGCGAAATCAGGACAAGTATAAATAGCTGAACATGTGATTCATTTTAGGGACATTGGAGCGAAATCAGATCATTAGCTTGGTAACAAAACTCTGTCAAAATTGATTCAGAAAGCTAATAAAGAGAAGAAATTGAATGAAACAGCTGTTGTTACGTTACGTATTCTGATTCCGCCTTTATACGTGATGATGAACTGCCTTGACTGATCGTTTAGGGTCACGACACGGTCCAACAACTAACATGCTTATGATACTACACACATGCCACACGCCCCTCACAATGATCACTCCTCTCACAATGATCACTCCTCTCGGCTTAATCAAGACTAGCGTGTAATGTGCTAGTATATATTACGATCAAAACCAAATATACTACTTTACAATCATAAGCTTGTATAGCAATCACACCTCCACTGTATCAAATAACGTAACACATATCAAAAGGACTTTTTGCGTTTTGGGTTAAGGGTAAAGGTAGGGAAGTGTTTATGGATTTTTTATATTTAATAGCAAACACAAATGATTATACCAAACCATGACAACTTATTCACAATAACACTAACACTTGGGTGATTTTCGACCCATTTATTTAACACGAACATAACAACGATTTTTTTTCTTTTTCTTTCATTTTTCTTTTTTTTTTTCTTTTTTTTTTCTTTTTTTTAACAAATATCTAACACACAATTATCATTCGTGGTTGGTAATCAAACGGGTCAAACAAGGTGTAACAAACGAAAGGTATAAGGCTCAACATGGTTAACTAAGGTGGGATGGATAAACAATCAATCAACATATAACACAATAACGGGATCCTAATGCCTTTATCATATATGTGCACATGCTAAAGCATAGTCTTGGCATGTATCAAAGCACACAAGTTCTAATACAAAGCAACATATGGCCTACACTCAACTAATGAACATTTATTGCAATTCAACTAACAATCTAGTAGGCTCAAATATCTCACCGAACAAAAGGAAATTGGGTTGCCGACACATAGCATGTGTAATTCCTAAAGCATGTTACTCCTAGTTAGGCATCTCTTCTCAATGATTTTCTAAAGCTTGTCAGAAATACTCTCATGAAACTTAAAGGGACAACCATGACTAGGGATCTAAGTTAGTTTAATATCAGTAGGAACTGTTTAGCGATAGAAAATGTTGGTTTTCATGTAGTTCAAGCACACTTGAGATAAAAAAAATTAATTTTTTTTTTCAATTTTCATCAATTTCAGCCCTTCAACCATTTAAGATCACAATCTTACCAACCCTTTTCTTGAGTTACCGCATCCCCACACTTGGGATACATTGTCCCCAATGTATGGTGCAGTTTATAATCTAAACTCAAGAAATACCACCACAAACCATGAATGGCTAACACCTAGACGACTCAACACAAAGAAACCACTCCCGACACAAAAATTTCACACCACCAAGTACACGAAAACAAAGAAAACACATGATAGATAAACACATGCACCTGATCAGAAAACAAGTGAGTGTTTGTGGTGGTGTAGCTGCTGCGATCTAACCGGAACATACGCCCCTCATAGATTCTTTGAGATCTCACCGGGGATGTTGCCAAACATCCCCACACTTGATTCATTGCATCCGTGAAGATGGAACGTAGAAACCTGTCAAAACACAAACACACCAAAACGAAACCAAACCAAAATACAATACTCTACATCCTCGGGTTGCCTCCCGAGAGCGCTAAGTTTAAAGGTCTTCAGCCAGACCGTACCTGATATGCGCTACGGTGGTCTCAATGCACACTTACCCAAAACATTTCTAACGAATGCCCGTAAATTTACATGCCATCTCCATAGGTTTGTAAGTATAATTGGAATGTTCAGACTGCACCTGCGGGTTTCGCTAATCCACTTCACGAGATATACCTTGATGTCGTGTTGTTTCACCCTTCTCATCTTCTTCCTCGAACCCTCTTCCCCACACTTATTAATTTGAATGATTGATATGGGGAGAGGTTCGGTACACACATTCATCTCATCAAACTTCTCTGCCTCCTTATCCTCACACACCATCTGATCCACCACTGACTCTTCATCAGATAAAGGATTCATTGGTGTGGTATTATCCTCCACAACCTCCTCCTCCATGTGAGAATATTCTCTAATATCATCAGGTAATGGTGAGAGATGTTCTTCTATTTCTATCTTCATTTTTAACTTCTGACACTTGGGAAACTAGACAGCTGATTCGATCTTCATCGAAAAGGTTGGGTGCTGATAAATACTGCTCGATTTTGGACAAAGTCACTTCCAACATAGAAAGGTTTTTCTCCTCCTCGGTCTGATAAGCATAGACACCCTCGGGCTTAGAATATTCCTCGGGATGATACTGTCGGTATCCCTGATACGGTCTTGAGATGTACGCATCCATCATTTTTTTAATTCCAATACTCTGGATTTTCCAAATACACTGCGCTCACATCATCATAATCATAAGTATGATTACGACCGCAACAGAAACGTTGTCCATCCGTCCTTGGCTCATAATAAGCATCCTCGTCCCGATCCCATCCGTCAGAGTAATAACCATTCTCCACCGTTGTATCAGAATCATAGAAATATGGTGGAGGGGAAGGATTATCATAGCAAGGCGTCGGTGGTTCTTCCCATTTTGCTTTTTCCTGTCTAAATCGGGCCTCGTAGCAACCGAACCACGGGTGAAGTGGTTCCCCGCACAAAATGCATGTAGAAGAGCCGAAAAATATAGTAAGATCTGTCATCTTGCACAAACACATCTCAACTACCCACGTAAATCACGAACAAATAAGATAACGAAATAAAAACAAAAATTCTTTAAGTTTTTTTTATACTCAAACTTAACACTAAACACTTTGCGCACGCCGCCCCGGAAACGGCGCCATTTTGATGTCTGTCGTTAGTGACATGCAAAAAACGAAATAAGCTAGAAGCTAGAGTAAGTCGGATATCGAACCAGATGAGGATTGTTGAAAGTGTCGTAATGAAAAGTATTAATTAATTACTACTGAATTGGAAAATTGGTTTGATTGGTTATAAGAATTATCTAAATTAACGAACAAAAAGTGTGATTTAAATCAATAGGAGAGAAAATGGTTCCTCCAGATTTCAGGTTTTACAGTTAGTTTCCACTATGTGTTTACTCGTAACATACATAGACATAGGTATTAAACTCGATTAATTAATTGTGATAACCAGCGACTAAGTACTCCAGTCAATTCATAACGGGAGGTTATCGAATGATTATCAATTACAATTTACAAACCCTAACCCCATATCAAATATATCCCAATTGCAAACTCTCGGGAACTGAATGCTTAGAAATTAAGGTTTAAATAAACATAACTGTTTACAACCAATAAATCAAATCAATGATGAAAAGCATCGAATGCTTAGATCACCAAATTAAAATGATTGTATCAAACACATAGTTTCACCTAACTTACAACAACCCTCCATCCGGAGGAAACCAAAAGAGACTAGCCGCTCATGTGGTAAGATTGATCTTCGTAGGCTTCCCTATCTTCGTGCCCCTCTATGTCTCTGTATATGAGACTTGTTCTTCTCTTTGCCTGCCGTCGAATATGATGATCTGTTGTTAACTCCCTCCAACCTAGTATGTCCGTTGCCGAAAAGAATCCAGCCCACAAGTGATGTTGGATGATTAAAATAATGGGCCTTGTATCCCCCAAGGAGTCCACTTCTCCTTATAAAATCACGTGCATCCCCTCTTTTGTGTCTCAAGTCCACCAGCAGCCCAATCAGTGTGGCCCATCTCGTAACTGATGATGATGATGATGATTGTATATTGGTCCAATAAAAACAATCCTTCAATTAATTCCTCCCCTCAAGTCACGTGAATGTTTGATGTTATTGACCTACCCAATTCAGCGCATGTGTGTATCTCTCCTATTTCATGTGACTACCTGCTGTTGTCGGCCCACTTGTGATGTTTCATCCACAATTCTCCAAGCCCATGTGGGCCCAATGTCCAATATGTCGGCCCAAGTTAAATGGGTAAATGGAAGATGTATCTTGAATTTTTGTTGACTGCCCTCCTGTAGGTCTATTGATGATGATGATCTCCTTAAAACAAAACTTCCACTCACCTCCAAATATGCGTGATGATGATAGATCTCCTCAAACAAAACAAAGCCTCCAAATAATTAATGTCTCCCATGTGATATTGTTTAATGTTCCAAGAATTGACTAATGTGTCCCCTCAAAAGTCTGCCAACATGTGCGTGTATATATGAAGTAGGGTTTTCAATCCTTTTTCTTTTACTCTTAAATAAACATTGCATGCCAATTTTTTTCAACCGTAAGTTACGGTATTTAGAATGTCAGCTACGGTACAAAACTTCTGTGAACAACTTCTTATTCACTTCATATCAACCGTAACTTACAATTAACACCCGTAGGCTACGTCACAACTTAAACTCCATCTTATATCATGCAGACAACTTTCATGTATTGACCATTTACCCCATGAACTTCCATCTTTTATATTTCTTGAGTTCCAACCTTATATCTTGACCCGAAACACGTCCAAAACAACGCCGTTCACCTTGTTTATCATCTTCGAGTGTTCCACTTCATCTTTAACCACTTTAACTTCATCGAATTAAATGGTTGACCTGCAAAACCACAAACTTTTGTAGTGAACATATTCCAAACGTATAATCATGTAAACGGCAACAAATGACACAAAATAAGCACGTTAACATTCGGGTTTCACACCCTCCATCAGTGACCAATCCAACACTTTGACACTTTCCTCTTTTGGAAACCCTATAAATACCCACCAGTTACGTCATTTGTGATGTGACAGCTCCATGTTCGACCAGCCGCACTCAAGCACTCATTTCTCTCGATTTCTCGCGATTCTTGTAAGTTTTTAACCTAAATCTTATACTTCTATGATCTACGCGCACTTCTTCATCTTTTTCACCTTTGAATCTTAGTTTTTAACCGTGAAATCATCGGATTTGAGTTGTTCTAGTGTGATGTCATCATGGAGTTCTTATGAGCTTCAAGGTTTGGCTTCATTCCACCAAGAACAACTTAGATCGGAAGGATTTCCGCATGAATAATCAATGTTTTCGCATAGATCTACACATATTCATGGTTAAAAGGATTGAAAGATGGTTTTCTAACTTTCTTTCAACTCTTTTACACTCAATGCACTCAAAACCGATAGAATGGGAGCTCGTTCTGACCTTCTACTCTTCCTTAGTGATGTATCAGCCCAAGATCTGAATTCTAACCAATGGACAACTGATTTCGGGTTAAACGTGAACAACCGTCTTGAACAGTGAACTTATCGGACTAGGGTGGTTCCTGTTCAATCGGATCACTTAGGTCATGATGGGGTTCCTGTTGTTCAGCACGTTATCGCACCGTCTTGATCAAAACTGCAAAAATTTAAAAACAATCAAGTGTCAAAGACGATCAGGTCGTTGGGACGGATTGCCATCCGATCGGACAGCCATTCGATCGGCTTGTACTTGGTTCCACACTTAAACTTTTATTTTCAACTTTTGAAGGATCTGAACGTCGAACGGATTGCCGTCCGATCGGATAGCCATCCAATCGAACGACCATCCGACCATGTGATGTTTGGAACTTCAACACTTAACAATTTTCAACATGTTTAATGCATAATCAGTTCTAACGAATTGCCACCCGATCGGTAGGCCATCCGATCGAGTGACAACCCTGCTGTAAACTTGTTCTCACTAAGTGTCCCAACAATCGAATCGTTATGCGATCGAACGACCGTTCGATCGATCGATCGACCATTCGATCGATCGACCTAAAGGGTAGAGATACTTCTCTGTTTTCAGAATGCTACAACGAAAACTTCAAAGCCATCATACACAAACACATCCTTACCAAACAAGGTGTCAATCAAATCGAATGGCCATCCGATCAGATTGCCATCCGATCGGATTACCATCCGACACTTGGTACTTTGCACCGTTTAACGGCCCGCTTATCATTTATGCTATCGTTAACTGTTCAAGCTAATCTCTCTAAGTGTTCCCTTCAATCCAAGAGAGTGTTTACTTGTTAAACACAATCTGTGAGTATACTCGATCTCTTTTTGCTTTACATACTTTTGGGTGTTACATACGTTACTTATTCTAAATCACATATATCATACAATGCAAACACTATTTATATGCTGACCATTACTGCATGATACGTGTTACTCGATGAATGCTTGTATGTTATGTTAACACAGTGATTGTTGCCTGGCGCCTTAGCAATGATAGTACTATTTGTTTGGACTTAGCACCTGTCATGGACAAGGGTTGTTAAGGTTACCTCTCACATGTCGCAGTGGTGATATATGTTGCGCATTCTACAACTCGCAGTCTAGTCTGTGCATATTTCATTGTCGATAACCTACTAGCTTCGCACTTTACATGTTACATGCTGGTTATGTGTAAACTATTTTCGAACTCTATTATGCTATATCAAACTTGTATGCTCACCTTTACACTATGTGTATTGACCTCTATTTTAACGTATGTGACAGGTGCTTAGGATGCTGTGCTCTATCTGCTTTTGTGGAATCAAGTAGGATGGGGTCTAGAAACAAAGACAATTTATTTATTTGAATCTGAGTTATCGGAACATGTTTTGTTTTGAGAATATCTATGTCTGTAATAATTAGATTACTTAATGGGTTATGGTGTGAGACATAATATTAACTATTTGGTAATTTAGTCGTTATGGAATTTCTCTTGACAATCTGTTTCACTCAGTGCCATGCCCCGATGTTTCCGTCATCGGTTGGGGTGTGACAGATTGGTATCAGAGCCATAACTATAGGGAATTAGGCAAGACTCGACCTAGTCCTGGTCGATGTCTTAGAAATGACCTAGTCTATAGTCTAAGTACCAACAGACCGACTTGTGCATGCCCTTTAAGGGTTTTGTACGAGCTTACTCGCTATTCTCGCTTGCACTACACTATCACTACACACTATTTTTCGAAAATGAACGAGTAATTTGGGTTGAGATTAGGTGTGAAAACCGCAAACTCTCAACCAAATCGCTTCTTCGACCCGCATTTTTATCCATAAATAGGAGAATTTGCGTTGAATCAGGAGTGAAATCCGTACTTTGACGCAAATTTCCCTCTCTATTTTATAAAAAAAAACTGGGACGAAGTTGTTGAGTCAGGGGTGAAACCCGAACCTTGACGACTTGTTCCGTTCTTATTTGGTTTTACAAAACTCTCACCAAGGTCTCGACGGATTCCAACGACTTGAAGCCACACTGTAACTGGAAGGATGCGTGCCGTTAGCCCAAAGTCAAGGCGAGATCACAATCCCGAAAGCCGAAGTGTGTATCAAAGGTCCTTGTGGATAGTCAAATCACTTTGGGTAGTCGACGTCTATCCAGCCTAAGATAATCTATATTCGATTTTAAGCTCGCAATCGATGATTTTATTTGTTTCAATTCTGAGCCCGCAATTGCTGACTCTGATATTTGTCGTTTTATGTGGGATTTTATGTGCTTTTATGCTTATTTGTTAATATTTTGAGATATTATTGGTTTTGATCTAACACTTTTTGTCCGCTTATCACACAACACACTACACAATCGTTAACAAATCGCTGCTACTTTTGGATAAACGCATGCTATACTGCTTGATGTGCACTCGCTAATCGCAATTGCTATACTTAATCGCTATACGTGCTGTGAAGGATAGGTGAATACGTGCAAAATATAGTATGGTTTCTGTGTTCTGATTGCCTTATGTGCTTCTGTGTCTTACGTGCTTACGTGCTCCTGTGTGCTTATGTGTCTATGTGCTATGTGATTCCGTGATTTTGTGCTTATGTGGATTTATGAATGGCTGTGTTCCTGAGCTTTATGGTGAATCATTAGACTATACTAGGAATAATCAAATAGCGTTTTGAATCCTATGGCACTGTCTGTTACAGACAATGTCATCATTTGGATCATTCCATTCTCGTTCAGCTCGCCGCAATCATGATGACAAATGCATCGCCACCCTCGTCGCTAAGCAAATGGCGAAAGTTATCCCTCGGATTGTTAGTGAGCTAAATGAAAACACTTGCAAATCTTCTGAAGAAACCAGGTCTGATGCTCCTAAAGCTGCTTTCAGCTTCAAGCAGTTCAAAGCCTGCGGCCCGAAAGAGTTTACCAGCGAAGATGGGCCTACGGCCATGTTCCAATGGTTTGATTCTATCGAAGTCACCCTACGCCAGAGTGGCTGTCCTAACAATCTCTGTACTCTGAACGCAACTGGCGACTTCCAATTCGGAGGTCTAGATTGGTGGACGGTTGAGAGAAACAAGCGCGGAAATGATGCAGCTTACGGGCTGACGTGGGATGAGTTGAAGGACGTTATGATGCAAGAGTTCTGCCCTCCCCACGAGCGCCAAAAGCTGGAGGACGAGTTCTGGTATATCAAGCAGAAAGCCGGAGATAACGCTGGTTTGACTGCTCACTTCAAGCAGTTGAGTATAATATGTCCTAGCCAAGTTACCACGCCTGAAATCACCATTAAGAAGTATATCCGTTCTCTTCCGGATTGTGTGGCTGATTTCGTTCAAGCCGCAAAGATGACGGCAATTGAGGAAACCTTTTTACTCGCTGTTGAGGTCAACGACAAGCGAGTCAAGTCTGGTTACTGTATAACAATCCTCAATAAAACCGACACCCTCATAATTTTTCCGACACCCTAATATATTTTAAAATATCCCAAAATGTCCCAAAATACACCCTATACGCGAAAACGGGCCCCAAATACATTAAATAGTAATAAAAATAATTAAAAACTGAATTTTTAAGTTGAGGCGGGCCACGTAAAGGACCCTTAACCCTTACGCGGGCCGCGTGAACTTAAAAACCTGGCAAAGCCCGGTGCGGCCACGTGGCCCAACACCTGGCAGACCTATGTGATGACCCAGCCCAGCTACGAGTTGACCTGGTTTGACGCGGGCCGTGTAAGCCATAGCTTACATTTACGCGGGCCGCGACAAAGTGAGAAATCAACACTATATAAGCAGGCCATCGGGTTTCATTCAGAATTCGTTCAAAATCAAAATCTCTCTCTCAAATCTGAATATTAGGTAATATAATCGGGTATTATACCCCCCCTAAATAGCGAAGTTCTGCTCCGTTGTAAGTATTATAACCCCTGGATACGTATTAGATACGCTGCCCGATTGATGTAGGGTTCCGTAACGGTTGTCGTGGTTCTGCCCGACGTAGTCGTTGGAATATCGTCCCGGGGAGGGTATTACTAATGTTAAAATGGGTTATTATACTAACGCGTGTGCATTTGTGTAAATTTTAGATTAACACCACGAAACCCTTACGGAAAATCTAAGACAGCAATGTGAGTTGATCCGCTTTTTGTTAACTGTTTTTACAAAACCTCATTTAATTAATTATATATTAAATAGTGAGTGAGTATTTGTAAGAATACAATTATCATGAGTATGTTGGGGTTTTGTATACAAAATTTGTTCCCACCTGGTCAAGGAGTAACATTTCCACAAGTCAGGTTTCACAGTACCATGGATGTTAATTGATATGTCTTGGAAACAAATGTAATTGCAAGATCGCCCTAAATACTGTACAATGGGATTTTATTTAAACTGGGATTCACTCACCAGTATTTCCCACTGACAAATATTTTTTTTTAAAAACGCGTTTCAGGTAACAAACTGTGAAAGCCAAATAGAAGCCAGCTGGACAGCACTAAAGGCTTGGAAAAGTGGCAATGAAATTACCTAAAATGAAATAGATGTTTTTATTAAATAAAATGGGATTTATTCCTATGAAATCGTGTGTACTATGAACTTGGGTTTTAACCCATTTGTTTAATGTTATGAAAATATGGTATTTTACTCTGATCCAATATTTCCTAACTACGGTCCTGAAGAAAATTTCCACAGCCAAATTAGACAATACGCGATACCACCGAAACTGGCTCGCGGCCGCCCGTTACCTGGGATCAGGGATCGGGGGTTGCGACAGAAGGTGGTATCAGAGCTAAGCCACTGATTCAGCCACAGAAGTGTTATGCTGACATCAAAATTTAAAGTGTTAGGAAATATATTACGGAAATACGTGCATAACTGTATTTATTGTTATGTGTTATTTGACTATTTGTTAGTTTTCAGTATGAGCGACTAAGGACCATCTAACGCATATCGTCAATTGTCTGGTTCGCCTAGAAGCGAAGGCACCTCCTCTTCTCAGCCTGCCCTCTCAGGGTACTCTGCTGATATGGAAGAAAGAATGGAAGAAGGAATTTTTGTGTTTAAGGCTCAGTCGGAAGAGCCATTTCCTCAGAAAAAGAGGGGATGGTTCAGTCGAGGGGCGCACGATCGTAGAAAACGTATGAAAAAGGTACAAGACCAGAGAGCACTAGCAGCAGCCAAGAGAGAGACAGATGCCTATGCCCAGGACATGATAAATAGGGGTATAGCCAACATCCACATCCTAGCAACCACTGCAGCTGACACTAATCTGGAGCAAATAATAGCACCCCAACCACAACCACAACTGCTAATCCCTGATCAACCCATGGAGATAGAAAACCCTGAAAACCAAGTAGAGATGCATGACTTCAATCCGGAAGAAATACCTAGGGTACCAGCACCAAACCCCCTAGACCCAAATCACGACCCCTGGTGGGACGACAATAGGGACTATGTGCAACGTTACCCGATACATGAAGACATGCCCATGCCAAACGTAGGAGCCTACCTAGGTTTGGATCCTTTAGATCCTTATTTCCATGATGAATACATTAGGGAGATTTTAGAAGATCCTTACCAATTCCAGGCACCTACACCCCCATACCCAGAACCCGCACCCCAGATTCCCAACCCGGTCCTAGAACCTGCACCCCCAATGAGTGCAGAAAACGTACAAGAACTTAGGACTTTAGGTGAGGAAATTCTAGAGAGTAGTGAACGAATGAGGCAGGTGGGAGAGCGACTCGTCTGGAAGTACGACGAGCGCATTATGGATTTCTGGATGATGGTGGAGACGGTAATAATGATAATAATATTATAATAAAATAATAAAATAAAAATAAAATAAAATATGTGTGTACGGATGCCTACTATTATTAGTGTAATTTTCTTTCTGTCGGTATTGTAATTTTTATTTCAGTACTGGTATGTAATAGATGCATAATAGATTAATAGCGTAATGTCGCAATGATCGGCGCTTTTGGCAAAAAATGCGTGTCATGTGATTGACTATATTAAATATTATTTTGTGATATTAATATGGGGTAAATGTTTAAAATTCAGATGGCCGATGAAGGAAATCAAGGAAATCTGAATAACGATAACCAGAGTAACATTAACGTGGTTAATGAGAATCCGAGGATCAATAACAATGGAAACCAAATGGATAATAGTGCTGTTCAACACATAGTGGCACAAGGAATCATAAATGCAATGCCATTTATTATTCAAACGGTTCAAGAAGCGAATAATAAAAGTAAACATAGCAGTAAGCGACCAATTGAACCAGAACACAGCGTGAACAGTGGACCTATACTTCAAGTGCCCATTCCCAAAAGAAGAAGAACCGTGTCTTACGGTTGTTCTTACAAAGAATTCTGGTCCTGCAAACCAATAGAGTTCTCGGGCAATGAAGGACCCATTGCAGCTCTACGCTGGATAGAAAAGACTGAGGCTGTTTTGAAAATAAGCAAGTGTGCTGTAGAAGATAAGATAATGTTTGCTTCTAATTTATTTAAGAACTCAGCCTTAGAATAGTGGAACACTATCCTCCAATCAAGAGGAAGTGATAGGGTTTACAACATGGAATGGGAAGAATTTAAGAATATGGTAGAAAGGAAATTCTGCCCTCCCAATGAAAAGGAACAGATAGCAAATAAGTTCCTAAACTAGAGAATGACAGGGGTAGATAGTAAGGGTTATACTACCACATTCTTTTAATATGCTAGAATAGTGCCAACCCTTGCATCACCTGAACCAGTATTAATCTCCCGTTACATCTGGGGATTAATCGGAGAGATTAGACATGTAGTCAAAGCAGCTAGACCTCAAACTATAGAAGAAGTTGTAGAACTAGCGAATACCTTGACAGATGAATTAATCCGTACTAGAGAAGAAGAACAGAGGAGAAACCTAACCCAAAGGCTTACTCAAGAATTCCGTTCTGGGAATAACAATCGTAGGGTTATGGGTTCTACCTCTGCACCTTTCTGCAAGGTCTGCAAGAAAAAACATTCGGGAAAATGCTCCACTCTTTGCAATTTTTGCAAGATGCCAGGACACAAGGAAGAAGATTGCAGGAGAAAATCCAGTAATGTACTGTGCTTCAACTGTGGAGAGAAAGGTCATATCAGGCCAAACTGCCCAAAATTGGCTCCAGCTGTGAACAACAGGAACACTAAAAATGCTAGAGCATTTGTTCTAACTGCAGATGAAGTCAAGATGATTCCAGACGTGATAGCTGGTACGTTTTTAGTTAATGATGTTTTTGCTTAAGTATTATTTGACTCTGGTGCAAACCAAAGTTTTATTAATACTTCGTTTTGCAAACTTCTAAATCAGTCATTAACTAAACTACCACAAGAATGTCTAGTAGAGACAGCTAATGGAGAAACTGTTAGGATTTCTGAAATCTTGCAGGGAGCAAGAATAGAAATTTTAAATCAAAAGTTTATGGCAAACCTTTATCCCATGAATCTGGCAGGATTTGATGTCGTTTTAGGAATGGATTGGTTAATAGCCAATAAAGCCAGTATTTTATGTGATCAAAAGTCAATCCAAGTAAATTCACCAAAAGGTAAAACGATTTCAATTAAAGGAGATAGACCATCTAGATCCACAAAATTTATCTCTGTGATGAAAACTGCAAGTTATATAAGAAAAGGTTCTATCATGTATTTGATTTCCATAATCACTAAAACTAAAGGAAAAGAACTAAAAGACATTCCAGTAGTGTTTAAGTTTTCAGATGTCTTTTCAGAAGAATTACCAGGACTACCACCGAACAGAGAAGTTGAATTTAGAATTCACCTACTGCATGGAATAGTACCAATTGCCAAAGCACCTTACCGTTTGGCACCAGCCGAAATGCAGGTACTGAAGAAACAATTAGATGAATTGCTGGAAAAAGGATTCATACAGCCAAGTTCATCACCATGGGGAGCGCCGATTTTATTCTTTAAAAAGAAGGATGGATCAATGCGTATGTGCATTGATTACCGTGAATTGAACAAAGTTACGATTAAAAATCGGTACCCATTACCGAGAATCGATGATCTGTTCGATCAACTGCAAGGAGCTCGATTTTTCTCTAAAATCGATTTAAGGTCAGGATATCATCACTTAAAGGTACAGGACGAGGATGTTCCTAAAACCGCATTCAGAACAAGATATGGTCATTATGAATTTACTGTCATGCCGTTTGGTTTAACCAATGCCCCAGCCGCATTTATGGACATGATGAACCGGATATGTAAGCCATATTTGGATAAATTCATAATTGTTTTTATAGATGATATTTTAATTTACTCTAAGAGTAAAGAGGAACATGCAAAGCATTTGCACGCACTTTTAAATCTATTGAGAAAGGAAAAGCTTTATGCTAAATTTTCAAAGTGTGAGTTTTGGTTAGAACAGGTACAATTTCTTGGACATTTAGTTAATCATGAAGGAATTCATGTGGATCCCACAAAAATCGAGGCAATTACTAAATGGAAAACCCCTGAATCACCAACCGAGGTCAGAAGTTTCTTAGGATTGGCTGGTTATTATAGAAGGTTTATTCGAGATTTTTCTAGAATAGCCATTCCTTTAACTAAGTTAACCTGTAAATCCATTAAGTTTGAATGGGGACCAAAACAAGAAGAAGCTTTTAGAGTTCTTAAGCAAAGATTAACTAATACACCCATACTAGCGTTACCAGAAGGAACTGAAGACTTTGTAGTCTATTGTGACGCTTCTAAGTTAGGTTATGGATGTGTATTAATGCAACGCCAAAAGGTTATAGCTTATGCATCTAGACAACTTAAGAATCATGAAGATAATTATTCAACCCATGATCTAGAACTAGGAGCTATAATTTTTGCCCTTAAGATTTGGAGACATTACCTTTATGGTAGTAAGTTTACCATATTCACCGATCATAAGAGTTTAAGGTATGTTTTCGGGCAGAAGGAGTTGAATATGAGACAAAGACGCTGGATAGAGATGCTTAGTGATTATGATTGTGATATCCAGTACCATGAAGGAAAGGCAAATGTAGTGGCGGATGCTTTTAGTCGAAAGTATCACGAAAAGCCAAAAAGGGTACGTTCTCTTAAATTAAATCTACAAGTGGATTTAAATGATCAAATCAGAAAAGCACAAGAATCAGTAATCAAGGATGATGCTGAAAAACTAAAAGGTATAATTAAAGAATTAAAACAAGGAACAAATAGAATTTAGAGATTCCATGAAAAGAGAATGTGGATACCTAAATTAGGAAACCTACGTCATCATACATTAGAAGAAGCCCATAAGTCTAAATATACGATGCACCCAGGAAATGATAAAATGTACCAGGATTTAAGGAAAAAATTCTGGTGGACAGGAATGAAGAAGGACATAGCAGCCTATGTTTCTAAATGTTTAACTTGTTCACAAGTTAAAGCTGAACACCAGAAACCCTCAGGTTTGTTACAACAGCTAGAAATGCCAATGTGGAAATGGGAATTAATAACAATGGATTTTGTTACTAATATTACCCAAAACAAGGAAAGGTAATGATACAATCTGGGTGATTGTAGATAGACTAACTAAGTCAGCTCACTTCCTACCAATGAAGGAAACTTTCAGTATGGAACAACTAGCTAAATTATATGTAAATGAAATTGTTTCATTACATGGAATTCCTTTATCAATCGTTTCTGATAGGGATAGCCGATTTACCTCACATTTTTGGTCAAGTTTCCAAAAAGCCATGGGAACCAAGTTAAATCTGAGCACAGCTTATCATCCTCAAACGGACGGACAAAGCGAAAGGACAATCCAAACAATGGAAGACATGCTTAGAGCTTGTGTAATTGATTTCGGAGGTAATTGGGACGATCACTTACCTTTAATAGAATTTTCTTATAATAATAGTTATCACACAAGTATCAATGCTGCACCATTCGAAGCACTTTATGGACGAAAGTGCCGAACCCCAGTCTGTTGGGAAGAAATTGGGGAAAAGAAACTATCTGGACCTGAGATAGTACAAGAAACAACCGACAAGATTATCCAAGTCAAGGAACGACTAAAAGCAGCACGTGATTGACAGAAGAGCTATGCCGATAACCGACGCAAGCCATTGGAATTTCAAGTAGGAGACAAAGTATTGTTGAAGGTCTCTCCTTGGAAAGGAGTGATAAGATTCATCAAAAGGGAAAAGCTAAGTCCCAGGTACGTTGGACCTTTTGAGATTATTAGAAGAGTAGGACCTGTAGCCTATCAGCTACAATTGCTAGAGGAAATGGCAGGAATACATGACGTATTTCATGTATCTAATCTCGAAAAGTGTTTAACTGATGAATCACTAGTAGTGCCTCTTAAGGACATAGAGGTAAATGAACAACTTAAGTTTGTAGAGAGGCCTCTACAGATCGAAGACAGGAAAGTCAAGAATCTCAAGTGTAAAAGATTAGTTCTAGTCAAAGTGAAGTGGGACTCCAAAAGAGGACCTGAATATACATGGGAGCATGAATCTGAAATGCAAAGGAAATATCCACACTTGTTCCAATAGATCTCGAGGACGAGCTCTAAAACAAGGTGGGGAGGATATAACAATCCTCAATAAAACCGACACCCTCATAATTTTTCCGACATCGTAATATATTTTAAAATAGGGAAAATGTCACGTAATAGTAACAAAGTTTCATGTTTGCTCCACTAAAGTCACTCAAACTTTTTTTGTGTCTCTCAAGTAACTCAACTTTCAATTCTTGTTTCAATCTAGCATAATTATCAGGTTAACCGGTTACCTTGATGATGTGTCAGGTAACTTTTCATTTTTAAATTTGTAATGCCTACATGGATTATACAAACAATGACATGGCCTTTTCAATTAAAAAGATTAATAGAAAATATGGATTAGTTTATTCAAAAAATAAAAAGTAAATAAATAACAAACGAAAAATTCCTAATTTCATAAACACATTTTCCATGGAACACCACATTTCAATAATTTGCAGGTTCAAGATTATCCACATAAAGATTAATAGAAAATATGGATAAGTTTATCAATAAAAAAAAGGAAGAAACGATGAATTCCTAATTTCATAAACACAATTTGCATGGAACACCACATTTCAATAATTTACAGATTCAGGATTATCCATATCTTGGCTGCAATTGAGCAAGATATCCGGTCTGTTGATGTTCATGCTGCGGTGCAACACCACGAACATACTACAAGAATTGATCGGAATTCTAGCTGATTCATTGTTGCCGGAATCGAGTTTGCCGGAATTAGGTTGAGAAGAAGATGTTGAAGTGGGCGGCGGTTCTTGGTGGTGTTGGATGCAAACGTGGCTAGTGGTTAGGGCTTAAGATGAGCATATAAATAATTACAAACAAAAATTAATAAAAATATGGTTTACCTTACACGTCATCAAGGTAACCTTTTAACCTGATAAACGCATAAGATTAGAACAAAAGTTGAAAGTTGAGTGACTTTATAGAGACAAAAAAAGTTTGAGTGACTTTGGAAGAACACATGTTAAACTTGGTTACTATTCTATAAAGTTACCCCTTTAAAGTATCCCAAAATGTCCCAAAATACACCCCATACGCGAAAACGGGCCCCAAATACATTAAATAGTATTAAAAATCATTAAAAACTGAATTTTTAAGTTGAGGCGGGCAGCGTAAAGGACCCTTAACCCTTACGCGGGCCACGTGAACTTAAAAACCTCGCAAAGCCCGGTGCGGCCACGTGGCCCAACACCCGGCAGACCTATGTGATGACCCAGCCCAGCTACGAGTTGACCTGGTTTGACGTGGGTTGCGTAAGCCTTAGCTTACATTTACGCAGGCCGCGATAAAGTGAGAAATCAGCCCTATATAAGCAGGCCATCGGGTTTCATTCAAAATTAGTTCAAAATCTCTCTCTCAAATCTGAATATTAGGTAATATAATCGGGTATTATACCCCCCCTAAATAGCGAAGTTCTGCTCCGTTGTAAGTATTATAACCCCTGGATACGTATTAGATACGCTACCCGATTGATCTAGGGTTCCGTAACAGCTGTCGTGGTTCTGCCCGACGGAGTCGTTGGAATGTCGTCCCGGGGAGGGTATTACTAATGTTAAAATGGGTTATTATACTAACGCGTGTTCATTTGTGTAAATTTTAGATTATCACCACGAAACCCTTACGGAAAATCTAAGACAGCAATGTGAGTTGATCCGCTTTTTGTTAACTGTTTTTACAAAACCTCATTTAATTAATTATATATTAAACAGTGATTGAGTATTTGTAAGAATACAATTATCATGAGTATGTTGGGGTTTTGTATACAAAATTTATTACCACCTGGTCAAGGAGTAACATTTCCACAAGTCGGGTTCGACAGTACCATGGATGTTAATTGATATGTCTTGGAAACAAATGTAATTGCGGGATCGCCCTCAATACTGTACAATGGGATTTTATTTAAACTTGATTAAACTGGGATTCACTCTCCAGTATTTCCCACTGACAAATATTTTTTTTAAAACGCGTTTCAGGTAACAAACTGTGAAAGCCAAATAGAAGCCAGCTGGACAGCACTGAAGGCTTGGAAAAGTGGCAATAAAATTACCTAAAATGAAATAGATGTTTTTATTAAATAAAATGGGATATATTCCTATGAAAACGTGTGTTCTATGAACTTGGGTTTTACCCCATTTGTTTAATGTTATGAAAATGTGGTATTTTACTTTGATCCAATATTTCCTAACTACGGTATTGAAGAAAATTTCTGTTGCCAAATTAGACAATACGCGATACCACCAAAACTAGCTCGCGGCCGCCCGTTACCTGGGATCAGGGATCGGGGGTTGCGACATACTAGGATAAAGCTCCCAAGAATCTACATCAAGCTACCACTGCTTCAACTACTGAAACCGCCGCCACACCGCAATCTTCGAAGCCCTCGCGCCGAAGAGGAAGAACAACAGCAGTTCCAGCAACAAGAACTGTGCTGTAACCACCGCCGCCCCGCTCTAAGCCGTTCCTGCTTAACCGCAGCCTCAACACCATCAAGTAGCGGCACCGGTCACCAACGCACCGCCGGCAAAGCGTGCGTATACTGGTCTTCACCCGGCTTGCCCTACTTGTACCTATCACCACCCTGTGGGAATCGCTTGCAAATACTGTGTGCATTGCAACATGTACGACCACTTCACCGCCAACTGCCGTACAGGTCCACGTCAAACCCCAACTCCAACACAAGGTCAAGCTCCTGCCCAACAAGCTCTACTTACTGCTCCTCAAGGCCATCAAGCAGCTCCTGCACCCGCGGCTCATGCTAGAGCTTCCTTTGCGTGTGGTGATCCCAACCACTTCGCAAACATGTGCCCTAATTGAGTGGTTAAGCAAGAGCCACAACATCAGCACCCCCAGCAGTAGCCTCAGCAACAGCAGCAACAACCAGCAGCCCGCGGACGTGCTTTCAACATTAACGCCCGCCAGGTTCAAGCAGACAACAATGTGGTCAATGGTACGTTCCTTGTGAATGGTATATATGCTTCGTGTTTGTTTGATACTAGAGCAGATAACTGTTTTGTATCGTTCGAATTCCAAAAGCTCCTTAATCATAAGCGTGCCCATCTCCCCTCGACGTTCGATGTTGAAGTTGCCACTGGAAGAACCGTCGCCATCAATTCTGTTTTACGTGATTGTACGCTCGAACTCAACAATCACGTCTTCCCTATCGACCTTATTCCGATGCAGCTTGGTAGTTTTAACGTCATAGTAGGCATGGATTTTCTTCGTGAGAATCGTGCTGAAGTTGTTTGTTTCGATATGATGATACGCTTCTTAAATTCATGTCGTGTGTCCTGGCTAGCAAGTATCTCCACAAGGAATACCAAGCTTTCTTGGCACACATTGTAGTAGCGGAGAAAAAGGAAGTTAAGGAGGTAGACCAGGTGCCTGTAGTTCATGAATTTCCCAACGTGTTCCCTGAAGATCTTCCCGGATTACCTCCCGCTCGTGATATCGATTTCCGAATCGATCTCATCCCTTGAGCAAACCCTTTTGCTAAAGCGCCTTATCGTCTCACTCCTTCTGAAATGCGTGAACTCTCGAGTCAGCTCCAGGAACTACTTGATAAAGCCGTTATTCGCCCTAGCACCTCTCCTTGGGGCGTGCCTGTCCTTTTCGTCAAAAAGAAGAATGGTTCGTTTCGGATGTGCATCGACTATCAGGAGTTGAATAAGCTGACCATCAAGAATCGCTACCCCTTGCCCCGAATCGATGATTTGTTTAATCAATTACAAGGTGCTACGTGTTTCTCGAAGATCGTCTACGCTCAGGCTATCACCAGTTACGCATTTAAGATGAGGATATTCCCAAAACCGCTTTTCGAACCCGCTATGGTCACTATGAGTTTGTTGTTATGCCCTTTGGTTTGACCAATGCCCCCGCAGTTTTCATGGATTTAATGAATCGAGTGTGCAAACCCTTCCTTGATCACTTCGTAATCGTATTCATCGACGATATCCTGATATATTCCAAGTCAACAACCGAACACTCGCAACATCTACGTTTGGTTCTTGAGTTGCTCTAGGGAAGCCGTCTCTATGCCATGTTCTCCAAGTGTGAATTTTGGCTAGAGGAGGTCCAATTCTTGGGTCACATTGTCAATAGTCAAGGTATCCACGTCGATCCCGCGAAGATCGAAGCTGTTAGGAGTTGGGTTACACCCAAGAATCCGTCTGAAGTCCATTCTTTTCTCGGACTGGCGGGTTATTATCGCCGATTTATCGAAGGTTTTCTAAGATCGCTGTGCCGCTTACTTCTCTTACGCACAAGGACAAACCTTTTGTTTGGGGAACTAAACAAGAAGAAGCCTTTCAAACTCTCAAAGCTATGCTTTGCAATGCTCCCGTGCTCTCACTGCCCGACGGAAACGACGATTTCGTAGTTTACTGCGATGCCTCAAACCTTGGTCTTGGTTGTGTTCTTATGCAACGAGACAAGGTTATCGTGTACGCTTCTCGACAGCTCAAGATCCATGAGAAGAACTACACCACACCACACACGACCTCAAGCTTGGCGCAGTTGTTTTTACGTTAAAGATTTGGCGACACTACCTTTATGGTACCAAGTGTACGATCTTCACCGATCATAGGAGCCTACAACATATCTTTGACCAGAAGGAACTGAATATGCGTCAACGCTGGTGGGTAGAACTGCTCAACGATTACGACTGTGAGATTCGTTACCACCCAGGCAAAGCAAACGTCATTGCTGATGCTCTCAGTCGACGAAGCTATTTGCATAGCATTTGTAATTCCCAAGCCCAATATAATCTCGAAGCTCTTATCCGTGACGCGCAGCATGCTTGTTTTACCGAGCGTACTTTGAAGAAGGAAAGGATTCTAAATGATGGCGCCCAACTCGAGAATAAATCGAATGGTATCTTTCATTATTTGGACCGAATTTGGATTCCCAAGCGTACGAACTTGCGACAACTTCTCATGGACGAAGTCCACAAATCTCGATATTCTATTCATCCCGGTGCTGACAAGATGAACCAGGACATGCGCTACAAGTACTGGTGGCCGGGCATGAAGAAGGATATCGCAATCTATGTTTCGAAATGCCTGACCGGTTCCAAGGTCAAGGCTGAGCATCAAAGACCCTCTGGCTTACTCGTTCAACCCGAGATCCCGATGTGGAAATGGGAGAGTATAGCTATGGACTTCATAAAGAAACTTCCACGTACTCAATCTGGTCATGATAGCATTTTGGTTGTAGTTGACCGTTTGACTAAATCAGCTCACTTCCTACCGATACGAGAAGACTTTAAGGTAGAAAAATTAGCCCGAATCTACACCGATGAGATCATTTGTCGACACGGGACGCCTCGTGACATCATCTCTGACCGCGATGGTCGGTTTACCTCGCGACTTTGGGAAACGTTCCAATCTGCTCTCGGACTACGCTTAATCTAAGTACCACTTTTCTTCCCCAAACCGTCGGTCAGACTGAAAGAACGATTCGCACCCTTGAAGACATGCTCCGATCTTGTGTCATAGATTTCAGTGGTAATTGGGACGCGCACTTACCTTTAGTCAAATTCTCGTACAATAACAGTTATCATTCTAGCATCCAAATGGCACCGTTTGAGGCATTATACGGAAGGAAATGTCGATAGCCTGTTGTATGGCACGAGATCGGAGACGCGCAAATTACCGGTCCTGAGCTGTTACAAGAAACGACAGACAAAATCCTCCAAATTCGAGACAATCTATTGAAAGCTCGGAGCCGACAGAAAAGTTGCGCCGATAGACGCCACAAGCCCCTTGAATTTGACGTTGGCGATCACGTACTCCTAAAAGTTGCACCTTGGAAGGGGGTAATCAGATTCGGCAAGAAAGGAAAGCTCGCACCTCAATATGTTGGACCCTTTAAAATTCGGGAAAGCATTGGGAAAGTGGCCTACAAACTCGAACTACCGGAGGAACTTAGCAATGTCCACCCGACTTCCCGCATTTCTAACCTCCGAAAGTGCTTGGCCGACAAGGAATTACATGTCCCTCTTGAGGATTTACAAGTGGACGAAACATTACACCTCGTGGAAAAGCCTGTCGAGATCATGGGACGAGAAACCAAGGTGCTCAGACGCTCACGCATTCCCATTATGAAGGTTCGCTGGGAAGGCAAACGCGGTGCCGAGTTTACCTGGGAACTCGAAAGTGACATGAAGACGAAGTACCCGCAGTTGTTTGTTATGGCTAAAGCCTAATTTCAGGACGAAATTCCCTTAAGTAGGGGAGGCTGTAACACCCCGTGTTTCAAAAAGTCAAAGTCAAAGTCAAGATTGAAGTCTAAGGAAGAAAAGATTTGCTAATTGCGATCTGTCACTCCTTGCTCAACTACTGTTTTAACTTCCTTGACTTGTAATCGATTCTATTATTTATTTGCTTTAGTTGTATTATGTGGAGTATCTATTAATAATCGAAATTTAATCGCTTTTTAATCGCATGTTTAATCGCTAATCGACATATCGCTATCGCATTCGCAACTCGAATTATGTGTTCTGGATATTGTTTTACGTGTGTGTGCTATTTTGTGTTACTTGTGCATGTTATGTTAATGTGGAGGTGTTTAATCGCAATCGCAATCGCAATTCTATCGCATCGTAATCTAAATCGCAAACGCTAAACGCAAGTTATTTATAGTGATTGTATGTTAGATATAGTAGTTAAGTTATTTGTGTGACTAATGGGTAAATATATCGCATCGCTCGCTCGAATCGCATCGCTCGCTAGAATCGCATCGCCACACTCAACACGTGAATCGAAATTACAAAACTCAACACGCCGGACACCAGGATCGAGTGGCCAACCGATCGAGTGGCCATCCGATCGGGTTGCCATCCGATCGGTGACCAATCTGACACTTTGACACTTTCCTCTTTTGGAAACCCTATAAAAACCCACCTGTCACATCATTTGTGATGTGACAGCTCCTTGTTCGACCAGCCGCACTCAAGCACTCATTTCTCTCGATTTCTCACAATTCTTGTAAGTTTTCAACCTAAATCTTATACTTCTATGATCTACGCGCACTTCTTCATCTTTTTCACCTTTGAATCTTAACTTTTTCACCGTGAAATCATCGGATTTGAGGTGTTCTATGGTGATGTCATCGTGGAGTTCTTATGAGCTTCAAGGTTTGGCTTCATTCCACCAAGAACAACTTAGATCTGAAGGATTTCTGCTTGAATAATCAATGTTTTTGCATAGATCTACACATATTCATGGTCAAAAGGATTGAAAGATGGTTTTCTAACTTTCTTTCAACTCTTTTACCCTCAATGCACTCAAAACCGATAGAATCGGAGCTCGTTCTGACCTTCTACTCTTCCTTAGTGATGTATCAGCTCAAGATCTGAATTCTATCCAAGGGAAAACTGATTTCGGGTTAAACATGAACAACCGTCTTGAACAGTGAACTGATCGGACTAGGGTGGTTCATGTTCGATCGGATCACTTAGGTCATGATAGGGTTCCTGTTGTTCAGCATGTTATCGCACCGTCTCTATCAAAACTGCAAAACTTTCAAAACAATCAAGTGTCAAAGACGATCAGGTCGTTGGGACGGATTGCCATCCGATCGGAGTGCCGTCCGATCGGACTGCCATCCGAACGGACAGCCATCCGATTGGCTTGCACTTGGTTCCACACTTAAACTTTTATTTTCAACTTTTCAAGGATCTGAACGTCGAATGGATTGCTGTCCGATCGGATAGCCATCCGATCGAATGACCATCCGACCATGTGATGTTTGGAACTTCAACACTTAACAATTTTCAACATGTTCAATGCATAATCAGTTCTACCGAATTGCCACCCGATCGGTAGACCATCCGATCGAGTTATAATCCTGCTGTGAACTTGTTCTCACTAGGTGTCCCACCAATCAGATCGTTATCCAATCGAACGACCGTTCGATCGATCGACCTGAAGGGTAGAGATACTTCTTTGTTTTCAAAATGCTACAACGAAAACTTCAAAGCCATCATACACAAACACATCCTTACCAAACAAGGTGTCAATCCAATCGAATGTCCATCCGATCGGATGACTATCCAAATGGATTGACATCCGATCGACTGGCCATCCGATCGGATTGCCATCCGATCATGTAGGATCGTGAGACGATCGAAACGAGTCTATCAGAAGAGTTCTCGGTCTAATCAGAGGCGGAATTCATTGATTAGACTTTGTAACAGCTTGATTCACACTTAATTGTCTTGTTTATTGATTTGACAACAATTACAGATCAGAAGACACGTCGGCAGCACTTCGGTACCGGAATCACGAACGTTACAAATGAATTAGCAAGACCCCTATATATAGGCTTGGTATTTCGCACGGAATAGGCAATTGCCATTTCGTGCGAAATGACAATTGTTCATTTCGTGCGAAATAGCATCTTGCTATTTCGTGCGAAATCAACCATCCACACACAAAACCTATTTTCCTCGTACAACGTGCCCTGATCTAACAATTCTATTACAAGACTCGATACAAGACGAAGTTGACAGACGTATGCACCAACAGACTCCCCCTCGGATGTTGACGAAGTCTTTGGTGTCGAGTCTTCACAATCTTCAGTCTTGATCAAACTTCGAGCTCTTTCAAATTATTTGACAGAGTAAGCATCCTTCATCCTCTCTTCTTTTTGTCTCCAGGATTTCCACCTGGCTCTTATCTCACTCTAATTCTCTTGATCAGATCTCTTGAGTCCTTAAGCTCTTCATCATCAGACTCCCCCTTAAAGAATGCTTGGGATCGCAGTCTGGCTTTCACAGATTTTAAAATCGCAACCTGGCTCTCTCATAGCCATAACCTGCATATTCTCTTCCTCAAAGTAAATTTCACAAATTTAAACTTTTCTGCTTGCAACTTGTATAATTAAATTCAAAACATCATCTTGTAATAATATGACATTTCACAAATTCTCTTAATCCACTTGTAGAAAAAACATTTTTCTTATAACATTCTCCCAAACCTGTTCATCATGTTTAGCACTTGGAATTTTGAAAATCAGCTTTCCAATATCAGTTGTCGAAAATCTTTATGTATTTTTCAAAATTTATGCTAAAACACTCTGAAAATCTTTTTGGATTTTTTGATATTAAAGAAATGCAGCAAAGAAATATTTACAAAGAATATTTTTGTGAGTTTGTGTAAGAGGATCATATCAGTTTTTGAAACACATCACAAGCACCGTTAAGCTTCAAACATTTTAAGTTCTAAATGATTCACTTAGATTGTCAGTATACTGATCCACTTAAATTTTCACACAAAGCTCAACTGTTTCGAGATACGAGATTAATGTTTTAGAGACTTAAACTTATACGCGTGTCCCACCTCAGAATATACTCCTGTATCCAGATCCCAATATTCAGTCTTACAGGTGAGTATACCTAGATGATATCTGTAAAGGGTTAAATGCGAGGGCCATGAGAGCTCAGGCTATTGCTTCCGCAAAACCAGAGAGATGATGGCTTCGACTTTAGGTGTGTTCCCTTTAGAGAATCTTTTCTTCAACAGCACATGATTAGAATTTTTCAATGTTTCATCATTTTTTATGCTAAGGGTGATGCTATATTTCAAGCAAGCGAAAAGTATTATACGGAGACTAGGCCATTGCTTCCGCAAAATCAGAAGTCCCGGGATAATACCCTAGATATCACTTAGTATAAAGACATAGTATCTCAGAAAGAGAGATCTTTCAAACAAGATTTCGGGGGTTACCCATATATCTGAGAGATGTTCCCCACGAAATAAGTAAGTTTGAAATTTAGGTTTATATCTCGACACAATCTACTAAATGTGCAAAAACCTACTGGCACATCATCAGTAAGACCGTTTATCACATATTGACTTTCCAATTCTTTAGCATGCCGTGAATGTCCACTGATGTACTATCATTTCCTCTTTTTTCAACAAAACTCATTTTAATTGCCATTTCGTGTTTTTGGCTTTTTCAAATTTTCAAATGTTTTTGGATTTTCTGAAAATTTCTTACTCCCCCTAAAATTCAAAACCATTTAAAGAAATTTAAAAACAAACTATACACAAAAAGTGACAACTGTAGTGAATTGCTTCAATTCGCCATCCACTTGGTATAAACAATCAGAACTCCCCCTTTCAACAAACTATTTTCCCATTATGATTTCAAAACACTTAAGTTTGTTTTAATCAAAACTGGTTTTTCCGGAATTTTTTTTTTGTTGATTTTACCACTTGTAAGATCGGGGATTCATTCATCATTTTGTTTTTCAATCACTTTGCATGAAAGTTAAAACAAGTTCAACTTAATGACCTTGATCAACCACTTGTAAGTAAAAACCTTCTTTAACCACTTGTAGGTTTACTTATCAACCAAAACCAATTGTAAATTCAAAATATAACAGCTTCAAGAAAAACTACCACTTGTACGTCGAAATATCACTTTCGTGAATTTCTCAAGAAAGATGCCGATTCATGCTTCACTATTACCAACTTGGGAGCTCCGACAATTCAGAATTTCAATTTGAAAATCCTGTCACCCAAGCTTGAGCAGCCTTGGGTGATTTTGACTCACATCTATCCCACCATCTTTTTTATTTGTAAAATTCTTTAACTCCCTTTACTTTTCCTTCAACCATCTTTCCAAAGATATGTTTAACTTTCCCATTGAAAGCCTTTTCAGCATCAAATTCTCCTTTACCAGGGAAGAATTGATCTGAAATTTCAATGTTACCAACTTTCAACTTTAAATTTTCCTTTGACAATGGCGGAAAATTTTCATCGTTCATTTCTGGAACTGAATTCTTCTCACTTTTCTCAACAAATGACTCCTCTGATTTTATGGAATCAGATTCATTGTCAGAACTATTCTCTAATTTAACAACCCATCTTTGTTTGTTCAAATCAACTTTTCTTTTGTAAAAACGTTTTGAAACATCACCAGTTTCAAAAGTTAAATTTTCAAACACTTTAGATTTCTCAGTTGATTTTTTCTTTTCATCAACACGTTCTTCTTTCAATTTTGAGTTAAAAGAAACTTCCTGTATATTGTTGAACTGTTGGCAATTCCAAGCAATGTGTCCAACTTTTTGACATTTGAAACATGTTCTTCTGTCAACTCTTGGTACAGATTTCTTCAAATTCTTCTTTCTTTCAACAAGAAATTCTTGGTTTGATTGTTTCCAGAATGGTTTCTTCTGTTCCTCTTCAGAACTTCCTCCTGCAACAAATTTTATTTTTGGTTTATAATTTTTCTCATTTTTATAATTTTCTAAAAAACTAAAACCTAAACCTTTCTTTTTGAAATTACTGTTATGGTTTGGTTTCTTTTGAAAACCATAACCAGAATCGTAACCCTTTTTCTTGTTCAATCTCTGTTGAACTCTTGAAGTGTACTTTTTAGGTTTTTCATGAAGATTTAAATCTTTTATTTCAGAAATATTAATTTCTGTTAATTTGAAAACTTGTTTGATCATTTCAGATTTGACACTTCTTATTGGAAATTCTTCATCAGAAAATAACTTGTCAGAATCATTCAAAGTATATGCCACTTTGATTGGTCCGTCATTCAAATGAGATTTTGATAACAAGAATTCTTTATTGTAAACCCGTTTGACTGATGAAATCGGACTCTTGTCTGACGAACTCGAACTTTCAGATTTAGACTCCGACTTTGACTCTTCATCCATATCCAACACCTGATCGACCACTTTCATTAACAACTCAGACTCATGATCAGTGTCAGACGCTGTGAATGTAACATCAATATTATCTGGTAACTCATCAATGGTTTCAGACTTTAACTTTATGTTGAGAGTCTTATTTAAACGTTCCTCGTTTGGTTTTCTAGGAGAATAACTTTCATAGATCGGGGGCGGACACTTGTTATACTTAGCACTTTGTTTCTTACCAGCATCCGTTTCTTCTTTCTTTTGTTCTTGAAAAGCTTCAAGACCTGCAACAGTAGGATAAACTCGATCAATCAAATAATCACACGTTGTATAACTCAACAACAATCTTTTGATTCTTTCACTTTCTATCTTTTCGAGTTCCAAATCCTGCTTCAATTTTGCACAGTCTTCAATATACTCATTGATGACCTTCTGCTTTGACATTAATGTTGAGCTCATTTTTGTCATAGCAATCTCAACTTCTGAATTTGTCTTTTTCAGACCATTTACTGTTGTGTTCAGCATATCATATGACTCCTTCACATACTTCACATCAAACAGCAGTTTTTCTTTCATTTCTTCAAGTTCACGAATCTTTTTATCTTTTTCTTCACAATCTTTGCAATTTCTGAACATTTCTGACAAGGTTTAAAGATCTCAACAATCTTTTCAACTTCGACGATTTTCTCTACTTCGACAATTTTCTCAACTATCTTTTCCACTTCAACAATCTTTTCAACTACCTTTTCTTCATCAACTTCTATTTTTATCTCAAATTCTTCATCTTCAACTTTCTTTGTTGAAATTTCTGCAACTTCAGCTTTCTCGGCTTCCAGTTTTTCTTTTTCGTCAGCAATTCTTTTTGCTTCCAACTCTCTCTTCAATCTAGCAGCCTTCTTCTCATTCAACATCTCTACCTTATCTGCAAAGAACAAATAAAAACTATCAGTATCCAGACCTTTTCTAGCTTTATTAATATACTCTTCTTCATCATCTGTATCTGCATCACTTCCTAATTCTGGAAAAATCGGTATTCTTTTTGGATGAGATTTGACTGATTCTGCTTCCAAGAATTGAGCAATAAGAGCTGATTTCTTTAAAAACTCTTTATCTGGCACATAGTTGTCCCAGTTGAAACCCTCTGCTAGTTTTTCATCATCTTGATTGACAAGAAAAGCTTTCTTCTTTCCATCCTCAAGAGCACGTGATGACGATGGTTGTTTTTGAGTAAGCTGATGAAAGATTGATTTTTGATAATCATTTTTTCCATCTTGTCTTCTAGTTGCTTCTTTATTTTTACACTCTCGTTTAAAGTGTCCTTTTTTTTGCAACGAAAACACGTAACTTTTGGTTAATCAAACCCTATCAGAGATGCACTCATTTCACGAAAATCATCTCTTCTGGTGATTTGTTGAAATTTTTCAGCTCTTCTTACAGCACTAGCCATACACCACTAGCCATACACCACTTGATATCCATCAACTTAAGTTCTACAACATCAATTTGATCATAATCCTCTTTTGTGAGCATCAGATTTCCAATTCGTCCAACAACTAAGCTTTCATATGACTCTAACATAGCAACCAGTGATGACGTGTGTTGCTTAGCCATTTCCAGAGAAAGATTTTGACCATTTTGAATGTTCAATGTAACATTACATTGCAGATTTGTTGAATTTTGTCGTTGAGGACTTGGTGTTGCACAATTTGGATCAAAACTTGAAAATGATGATGAATAACCTCCACTCTGAGTTGTAGTGCTAACATTTGGTCCAGAAGAACCATCAGCACCGAAAGCAGTCTTCATCTTAGGACTCGGAGTAGTTTCAAATTTATGTCCTCTGTAATACAAACTGACATCTTGTTGTGCATTTGGATTAGACATGATAGCAGTTTTCTGAATGTCCAATTCATGTTCTTCAATCTTCTGAATGAATTTTGCCAAGTTCATACTTTCAGATTTCCTCATATGTTTCAAGATCAGCAAATATGTTCCCATTTGTTATGTGGTAGTGCATCTGCTAACTTATCAACCCACTCATCGTCGTCTTTCTTTATCTCTAACCTTCCCATTTCCAGAACCAGATGACAATATCTATCGATGGTCGCTTTTGTTGTGTCACCTTCAAATGCTACGAACATATCAAATTATTTCTTTAATAAAGCCTTTTTGTTCTTTATCATATCAGCACTTCCCTTGAACTTTTGAATCAACGCCGTCCAAATTGATCTTGCAGTACCCTCATGCTGAAGCAAAACAAAGATATCTTCTTTAACTGCTTGCTGGAGAATACTAATCATCATTTTTTTCACTTGTATATTTTAATTTTTCACCATCTGAATAGTCACTAAAAGCTTTTTTAAGCCCACGTTCATTTTTCGGTTTCACATAATCCACCTCTAACGCACACCATGCGTCAAACTTATAAGCTTGTACCCAGTTTTCAAATCAATTGTGCCATCCTCTAAAATCTTCAATGTACATAAGCTTCGGCGGTTTTTGATAAGTTCCCGTCTCATTCTCACTGTAAAGAGTTTCAGGAGCCGTAACTGGAGCAACTGGTGTAGCAAACGCATTGTAAATTTCCTCTTCCATGTTTTGGTAAACTGTTTCACAAATTCACAACGTTCAAACAACAACGAAAGTTCACACGAAATGAGAATACACACGAAATAACACACTGATACGAAATCAGTTTGGTGCGAAATAGTAAATTTCACACGAAATACCAATTTCAAACAAAATACCCTGATTTCGTACGAAATGAAATCCTTTTAGGTGTGGAATGATTGATTTCGTATGAAATAGATGATTTTGTACGAAATAACAAGCTGATTTCATGCGAAATACCAAATCTGAGGTGATTTCGTGCAAAATAAACCAAATATAGTGATTTCATGCGAAATCAAGTGTATTTTTCAAGCGAAATAGCAATTTCAAGCGAAATCAATTGCCTATTTCGTGCGAAATATTGCTGACGTCATCATGTCGATCTGATTTTTGTAAAATTGACCAAGTTTTAAGCTGAATTAAGGTCTAATTCTTTCAAGGATTCATTAAAACACAGTATTCGCTTATAATGTGTGAAATTCAATCCATTTTAACCGTGAAATTTTGTTAATTTTGAAAAAGAAGGTGTAGAAGACAGATTTTTGAGCTAAAATGGTAAGAACTCTTCCTCCTGAGCTCTGATACCACTTGTAGGATCATGAGACGATCGAAACAAGTCTATCAGAAGAGTTCTCGGTCTAATCAGAGGCAGAATTCATTGATTAGACTTTGTAACAGCTTGATTCACACTTAATTGTCTTGTTTATTGATTTGACAACAATTACAGATCAGTAGACACGTCGGCAGCACTTCGGTACCGGAATCACGAAGGTTACAAATGAATCAGCAAGACCCCTATATATAGGCTTGGGATTTCGCACGGAATAGGCAATTGCCATTTCGTGCGAAATCAACCATCCACACACAAAACCTATTTTCCTCGTACAACGTGCCCTGATCTAACAATTCTATTACAAGACTCGATACAAGACGAAGTCGACAGACGTATGCACCAACAGATCGGATTACCATCCGACACTTGGTACTTTGCAGCGTTTAACGCACCGCTTATCGTTTATGCTATCGTTAACTGTTCAGGCTAATCTCTCTCAGCGCTCCCTTCAATCCAAGAGTGTGTTTACTTGTGAAACACAATCTGTGAGTATACTCGATCCCTTTTTGCTTTACGCACTTTTGGGTGTTACATATGTTACTTATTCTAAATCACATCTATCACACAACGCAAACACTATTTATACGCTGACCATTACTGCATGATACGTGTTACTCGATGAATGCTTGTATGTTATGTTAACACAGTGATTGTTGCCTAACGCCATATCAATGATAGTACTATTTGTTTGGACTCAGCACCTGTCATGGACTGGGGTTGTTAAGGTTACCTCTCACATGTCGCAGTGGTGATATGTGTTGCGCATTCTGCAACTCGCAGTCTAGTCTGTGCATATTTCATTGTCGATAACCTACTAGCTTCGCACTTTACATGTTACATGCTGGTTATGCGTAAACTATTTTCAAACTCTATTATGCTATATCAAACTTGTATGCTCACCTTTACACTATGTGTATTGACCTCTATTTTAACGTATGTGACAGGTGCTTAGGATGCTGTGCTCTATCTGCTTTTGTGGAATCAAGTAGGATGGGTTCTAGAAACAAAGACAATTTATTTATTTGAATATGAGTTGTCGGAACATGTTTTGTTTTGAGAATATCTATGTCTGTAATAATTAGATTACTTAACGGGTTATTGTATGGGACATAATATTAACTATTTGGTAATTTAGTTGTTATGGGATTTCTCTTGACAATCTGTTTCACTCAGTGCCATGCCCCGATGTTTCCGTCATCGGTTGGGGTGTGACACCTACTTAAAGAATTCAAAAATCATGGAGGGGGTGATATATCATTTGGTAACAATTCTAAGGGAAAGGTGTTGGGGTCTGGAACAGTTCAGTCAGTAAAAATCAAGTTAGAAAATTTAAATCTTATTGAAAATCTAAAGTTCAACCTCCTTAATGTGTCACAAATGAGTGACAAAGGCTATGGTTCATTCTTTACTAAGGAGAGTTGCAAGATTGTGGGTCCAGAAATGGTCAAAAAGATTGAAGAAATAATAGCCAATGGAAAAACTCAACTTGTTGCTCAAAGGAGTGGCAATGTTTATGTAGTTGATTTGTCAAAAGAGAGCCATATGACTGACGCCTGTCTGTTCTCAGCTGCCTCTAACAAAGAGACAGAATTATGGCACAGAAGATTGGGGCACACAAATCTCAAGACAATCGCTGCTTTGTCAAAACAAGGCCTTGTAAGAGGCCTTCCACAAAAATTATTTACTTGTTCAGAGCATTGTGTTTCCTGTTTAAAAGGTAAACAACATAAAAGCTCATACAAGTCCATTGAGGAGTCCAAAACAACCAAGTGTTTGCAAATGTTGCACATGGATTTGTTTGGCCCAGTAAAAATCATGAGCTTGAAAAAGAAAAGATACTGTTTGATCATTACAGATGATTTTTCTAGGTTTAGATGGACTTATTTCTTACATTCTAAAGATGAGACAATAGGCATTTTGCAAGACTTTGTCAAACAGGTTGAAAAGCAATTTGACTTGCCAGTAAAAATCTTTAGGAGTGACAATGGAACAGAGTTTAGAAACAAGGAGTTAGATGAGTTCTATGTGTCAAAAGAGATTTTAAGGCAGTACAACATCCCAAGAACACTAGAGCAAAATGGGTGGATTGAAAGGAAAAACAGAACTTTAATTGAAGCAGCCAGAACAATGCTTGCAGATTCAGGTTTACCCTTAACTTTTTGGGTAGAAGCTGTAAACACTGCTTGCTATGTGCAGAACACAATTTTGATCAACCCCAGGCATCAAAAGACTGCATAAGAAACTCTATTCAAAATTAAACCATTGATCTCATACTTCAAAATCTTTGGCTGCCCATGTTTTATCTTAAACCTAAAAGATTCAATATCAAAATTTGCAGCCAAAGTAGATTGTGGTTATCACTTGGGATACTCAACCACTACCAAGGCTTACAAAGTATTTAACACAAGGACTAGGTGTATGAAAGAGACTTTGAATGTACAGTTCAATGAACTTTCATCACTAAAAATCCCTGCAAACCCTGCTGAACTGTTTGACCTTGAAAAATTTACTTATGAAGATGTGTCTGTCAGGACTAACCCTGCAGGTACACCACAATCTCCATCACAAGACTATGGATATGAAGTTATAATTCCACAACACAAATTCACATCCACCATCAAAGCAGTAGATGTTCAACATAGCTGCCAAAGCTCAACCATTGCTGCATCAACAGTTGTTGATCAAATTAGCCCTTTAACCTCTGCCACCACATCATCCACAACCACTGTTGATAAAAATCTACCAACAGTGGATAAAAATAAACATTGTACCACACCCATCCCTCATATCCCTCCACCTCCATTTCAAACATATGTTGCATCATCAAAGTCACCAACAGATGTTAGCCCAGATGATTCCCATCTGCAGCCTTCACCCTTTAATGCCATTGTTCCATACAAGGGAGATCTAATCTTCCTGAAGTCTCATACACTAGATCAAATCATTGGCAACATCAATAAAGGGGTTCTAACTAGAAGTCAATCCCAAAACATTTGTCCTTTTGTTGGCTTTCTATCACTCCATCAACCAGTCAAGTACCAAGAGGCACTTAAAGACAATAGTTGGGTAGACGCTATGCAAGAAGAGCTCCAACAGTTCAAGAGACAACAAGTATGGGAACTTGTACCACTGCCAGAGGGTGTGAGTCCTATTGGCACAAAGTGGGTCTTCAAAAACAAAACTGATGAAAGGGGAATTGTTGTCAAAAATAAAGTTAGGCTTTTGGTTCAAAGCTTTAGACAGGAAGAGGGCATTGACTATGATGCAACTTTTTCCCCTATAGCAAGATTGGAAGCTATCAGACTATTCTTAGCTTTTGCTGTCAACCACAACATCAAGGTGTTTCAGATGGATATCAAATATGCATTCCTCTATGGTAAGATTCAAGAAGAGGTATATGTTTGTCAACCTCTAGGTTTTGAGGATCCATTTAATCCAAATCATGTCTACAAGCTAAACAAAGCTTTGTATGGCCTGAAACAAGCACCGAGAGCCTGGTATGAAACTCTTTCCACTTTTCTAATCTCTATTGGTTTCACAAGAAGTAAAATTGATAAAACATTTTTTTTAAAATGGAGAGAAAAAGACTTGATGATTGTCCAAATTTATGTGGATGACATCATTTTTGGAAGCACATGTAATAAAATGTGCAAAGAGTTCAGACAACTCATGACAGCTGAGTTTGAGATGAGTGAAATGGGTGAACTACAGTGCTTTCTTGGCCTCCAAGTTAAGCAACTGCAAAATGGTACTTTCATTCATCAAAGCAAATATGCAAAAGAAACTTTAACCAAATTTGAGATGAATAATTGCAAGCCATGAAGTACACCCATGGAAACCCCAAGATAGTCATGTCTGACGAGAAGGATGATTTGGTTGATCAAACCTTATATAGAAGCACGAGTGGATCTTTATTGTACCTAACTGCATCTAGGCCAGACATCATGTTTGCAACATGTGTTTGTGTAAGATCCCAATAAGCCCCTTTGAAGTCTAACCTCATTGCTATGAAAAGGATATTCAGATACATAAAAGGTGCTCCCACACTTGGTATCTGGTATCCTGCTGATCGAAATATTAAGCTTTCAGGTTTCTCAGACAGTAAATTTCCTGGATGTAAAACAACAAGGAAGTCTACCTCAGGTGGATGTCAATTCCTAGGCAATTGCTTAGTATCTTGGCAAAGCAAAAAGTAAGTAGCTGTTTCCACATCCACTGCTGAAGCAGAATACATTGCTTCTACAAATTGTACAACCCAACTGTTGTGGCTTCAAAATCAATTGCTGGATTTTGGTATAACTGCTTTAAAGACACCTCTCATGTTGGATAGTCAAGCAGCTGAATATATCATCAAAAATCCAGTCTCTCACTCAACCACCAAACACATTGACATCAGACATCACTTTGCGAGGGATTGCTATGAAAAAGGTTTGATTTCTCTGCATCATGTTCCAACTAAGGATCAACTGGCAGACGTGCTAACAAAAGCATTAGACACATCCACCTTTGAAAGCTTGATCTCTAGAATTGGCATGCTTAACATTGAATAACAAGCAAAATCTTGTTTAAGAGCATTAAAATGTTTTCAGAAAATAAAAAAAAATCCATCCTTAAAAATAGTAAAAATGAAAATTTTCATTAATCCTTAAAAGTCTGTACTATCCACTGATTGATTCAAACATCTGATTGTTGAAAATTATCCACTGCTGAAAGACAACATCTGTTTATTTATTTTTCTTGTTGGCCACTGTTGACCAAACATCAGTGTTTCAACCACTGATGTATATCCACTGATAGTTAAAATCAGCCACTGTTCTCATTATTCACTATTCTTAACCACTGATATTGTCCATCAATGGTTTCCAAACAACTATCTTCCACTTTCCATCAGAGGTTTCCATGTGGACAGTTCTTAGCCGTCCGATCTTTGAAACCGCTGCCACGTCAGCATTCTGATTTTCACTCACATAAAACCTTGATAAAACCCCAAACAGAGTTTTCACTGCCGTATCGAATACAAAAAATTCTTCAAATCGGTTTCCATCTCTTATTCATCTCTTCTCTTCGATCCATTCGCGATTTCTCAAAATCACCATGGCTCTCATCATCAAACACCCACACAATTACCTTTGTACACTTGAGAAAACAAGCAAAAACAAAGATTTCTATTCCATCATCTACACCCTTTCATCATCAAAGTACAAAACTTTGTTGACTTGCAATGCACCCATCTATCGAGATACCCTACGAGATTTCTGGGCACATGCTAAACTAGAAATTCAAGACAAAAAGCCATGGGCAATCTCATCAGAAGTAGGTGGAATTCTGGTTCTAATAACACCACAGGCCATCTCAGAAGTATTTCAGATGAATGACCTAGTAGGTAAAACTTGTTTCCCTAAGGATGAGTATCAAATTGACTTGATCGAAAGAGGATATGCAGGATAATTAACAAAAGCAACCATGCAAAAAGGAGAATTTCCACCTCCCATGAAATTCCTATTTCATACCCTGCTCACCTGTGTATCTAACAAAACAGCTGCTTTTAATGAAATTCCTCTGAAAATACAATACTTGGGGTATGCTATTATCGCTAAAACTGATTTCAATCACTCCTAAGAAATTTTCAATGATTTATTAAAAAATGTGAAAAACATAAAAGAAAAGAAGCCACAGGCCTTCTTATTATTTCCAAGGTTTTTGTGTTTTTACTTACAGTAGAAAATACCAAAAGAAAATGCACAAGTACTTCTACAAGGTGCACC
Organism: Helianthus tuberosus; assembly: GCA_030545235.1. NCBI lineage: Eukaryota > Viridiplantae > Streptophyta > Magnoliopsida > Asterales > Asteraceae > Helianthus > Helianthus tuberosus. The sequence goes on from CM060416.1 coordinate 30,003,801, forward strand.
TTTTCAAATAAACAGCCTGTCCGCTGAAAGTTTTACTCGCTTTGTGGATAATGAGTCAAAAGATTTGAAAACACAAGCAGGGGAGTCTGAGAAAATTTTGGATGAGTCCACATCTGCTCCTTAGACTTTAGCTGTTGAGCCCACTGCTCTTGTTGACCACAGTAGCACAACCACTGCTGTGCAACCCCTACCAAAAATTCCCAAAAAGACCAAGAAAAAAATCCACAAAGCCTACCAAACCCACCAAAAAGGGACTTCTGGAAGATGATATCCCAGAAGTTAACCCAGTGACAACACAAATGTCACCAATAACCACTGTTGCTACTTCCTCACAACAGATGGAAAGATCTCTACCCAAAGCCTCAACTCCTCATGCTTCCTGACAAAAGGAACATGTTGTAAGCACAGGGACACCTCATTATGAAGTATTATCCTCACTTGAGAATATGCTTAACAACCCTTCTCCCTGGGCAAATTCTCTTTCAACACCTATCCCCTCATCTCAACTTCCACCATCCATCATACCCCTGTTTGATGCCATTGAGATTCAGACTCAAAACAGCCCCTCTCGCCAACACATTAAAGAGAGTACAACTTCAACAATGGCTGTGTCTGAACCACCTGAATTGGTTATCCCCCAAACAGCTGAGGAGGTTACACCACTGGAATTTTATGAAATTCCTGTTGGTAGTTCAAGTGGTGCAGCTACTACATATGTTGGATCCACTGATCTACATCTGGAAAGTAGTTTCATAAGTAAGTCTCCCTTGAAGGCAACCACTGTTGATGCTATCAAGGTATCCACTGGTGTGTTCTAGTTAACCACTGGTGTAGAGGGAAGTCCCCAATACCAAGAAAAAGGGGCATCAGTTGATGAACAATTGGAGACTTCTCCTTGTTCAACAACTGATACAACTACCACTGTTAGGAAATCAGATGATCCCATTCATTTGGGTGAGGGTATACCAAGATTTGACGGAGAGGCTCTCTACAATGGAAACCACTGTTGCACACATCAATGAATCCATTCAGTTTTTGGTTCAGGCTTCCAAAAGTCAGCCAACACCACAACAATACTCCCAAGAGCTCTGGAATGCAGTTCAATGTATTATCACTTCTTAAAGGGAACTTCTAGAAATCCAACACAATAATCAAATGGCACTGATCAGAAACATGGTTGATGCGAGGTACAAAGATACTCAGGCTGAAATCAAGACAATCAAAGAGGCCTTGACAAAAATGACTGGCACTACCCCTGCACCTATCTACAAAGATGATGATGATGATGATGATTAAGATGATGCCAAAAAGTGGGAGAAACATGACATGAAGAAGTTTGGCAGACCTACTCCAAGGCAAAATCCAAATCAACAGCCAGAGTCTGAAAAGAAGTCTTCTACAACCACTGATGAAACATCTGCTAAAGAAAAGAAAAAGGGAATTGATGAAACCCTATTCAACAGTTGTTAGTCATCCATACACCTTCCAATTTCCTTCCCAAGCTATTTTCATTCCTATTTCCAAATCTCCAACAAAAACTCTCTCTCCTAGAAAAATCTATACAAGAAAAAGAAAGTTTCAAATGAATGATGATGATATACCTACACCTGCACCTACACCTTTATCATCTTCACCTTTCATTCAAACCAACCCTGAACCATTCAGTCCTCCATCATCACCATCATCAAACCCACTTGTTCAACCACAAACACTCGAAGGTCAAGATCCTTCAAGAACCATCCCATTGGCAGTAAATTATCCTTTGGAATTCCATGTACTAAAAGATGAAATGAGGCAATTCTATGCAGAGGATGATCCATCTAAAAGAAAGTTCCCATCCCTTCATGGTTTCAAACCTCCAAAGAACATGGAAGAGTATCTGAAACTCACAGTCAGGCAAGCTGAATATGTTGCTAAGTATGAAGGTAAAGGGCAAGGTGATAACAACATCTCAAGTCGAATGCAGCATGGGCTTAGTAAAGTCAAGAAATTGGAAGACTATGTAAGAGACTTAAGCAAAGAGATGTCAAACTTACCACCAATTGCTTATCTACAGAAGAAGCCGAGGAATGATCTCTTAGAGCTTATTATGAGAGATAAATTTTATCCTGCCAAAGTTGAACAATTTAAAGACTACACACTCACAGCTCTCAAAGCAGAAATAAATTGAATTGAAAGAGTAAAGAATGATCCTCAGATGAAGAGGTCTGCACCAGACTAGAACAAGTATAAGAAGACCAGTGCATAACTTACCTTAGAATACAAGAGGAAGAAAGCTGAGTTGGTTGCAGCTAACTATGGATCAGCAAAGTCCATCTCAAAATGGTCCAGGCAGTATACTGATATGGTCTATGATAAGCTGTAGAAACTTAGTGAGACAAATCCTATAGCACCAAAGAAACCAGCATACAAGAGCAAAACCACTGATGAGCCAAAGCAGCAGGCCTTCTCTATGAAAACATTGTTCACATCATCTGACTTATCCACCATTGTCTTAGATCAAAGAAAAAGACAAAAGCAGATGGAATCTGAGATCATGAAGGCTTCTATCAAGAATCAAATCACGTTTGGCTTGGATGATGCCTCATTAAAGCTTCAAGCTCAACTTGCTGCAACCGTGCATAGGCTGACAAGCAGACCTCCATTACCAAACTCTCATCAAATAAAGTCTCTCCTAAGAAATCCATTGAACTCAAAAATACTAAAGTGGAAGTCTGATAGAAAGACCCATATATTGATTTTGCTCAAGTCCAATGGAAGAGTTAAACACATTTCAAGGGAGGATGCATTAGGTCTGGATGCAGCTGACCTCCTAGATCTTTTAGACCTTCAACTCTGCAGGGATGTGGATGATGAAGACTCCTTGAACTTTGAATTACAATTCAAAGGGCAAATCAGGGAGAAGTTAATAAGAGAATAAAGATCAAGAATAAAGAAGTGTTTTGGCATCATCTGTTCTAGGGGAAGATTATTGGCCCATGTAATCAATCCCAGAAGAACAGATGATATGAAAAGCCAAAACTGGTTCTCAAAACAGTTGATCACAATACGCAGTGCATGTCCTAGATTCTCCCCAATGACAGTGTTTTTCTATCAGCTGATGACTCTAAGTGTTGATCTCCACAACAACTATTAATCAAAGAACTGCTGAGGTATAAAGACTGATGTCCTAACAACTGCTGCTTCTCAAGTACTGATGAAGACTAAAGCACTGCTAACTCAAGGTCTGATCACCCTTGAAGCAAACACTGATCTCCAACACCAGTGCTTAGGCAACAACAGTAGGAAGCTGCATCAGTGTTTATATAATCAGTTGTTTATTTAATCAGTGTTTTACATATATCAGTTGTTAGAGTTTATTAGTCTGTTAGATGTCACTGTCTAGGTGACGTCAGCATTAGATGCTCAATGGTTTGGGATGTACTATAAATAGAATAGTACCTGTACTGTTCTATTAGCTCTTTTGCACCAATCATCTTGTACGAACAAACTAGTGAGCTCAGGCTGAGGGGGCGTTTAGTGTTCATGCATGCATAGTTAAAATTTTGTAATTCATACAATCTTTTGACTAATGAAATCTTGTATTGTGTTATAAAGTTTATTTCCATTTTCGCTGCACATCATTCTCTATTTCACCTTTCATTTCTATTAAACAATACAATCAAAAGAAACTCAGTTCCTAACAACTTCACATATGAACATTATCTTTTACTTTGAAACCTTGTCTTGTTCCATTTGATTAGCTTAGATACGTGATTGACGGAAGCGATAGACATGTGCACTGACAGACTCCCCCTTGGATATTGCTATAGTCAATCTCGTAGCTTATCTTTAGCTTCTCTCTGAGTATTCTAGAAGCTTTGACAGATTTAGCATCACAGACTCCCATTGATGCTCTGAATCCTCAGTTCCCCCTTTCGCCAGACTCTCTCTCCAGGCTCCCCCTTGCTTTAATCTTTCGGGATCTAAACCTGGCTTAATATCTAAAACTTTGACAATTCAAACCACTTGAGAGAATTTCTAACTAACTTAGAATCAAGAACCTGGCTCTTTATAAACTTTATTTGACAATTAAAGGATATTTGAGATTTCCAGGATTAGTAACTTGGCTCTAAACACATATATTTTGACAATTAATTCACCCTAGGATCAGTAACCTGGCTCTTAACAGTATTTAACAATTTGTAATCACCTAGGATTACCCGAATCTATTCCCCCTATCAAATAACTATATATTTGGCATTCATGGTATCCAATTTCCTAAACCCTCTCAGATAATCAATTTCAATTCAATGAACTTGATTCATTGATTATCTACCAAGTCCAACTTAATGACCTTGGAGACTTTCACAAACTGTTTTTGGATTTTCATTAAAAACCTCAACTTTCAAATTAATGAACTTGTTTATTTTCTGAGACATGTTCAGCATACTTAGATTTTTGTAGGTCCCGGTTTTCACTCCGTTTCGATTGCGAACCGACCGTGCGACGTGCGGAATCCGTGCACGAACGAGATCGAAACACACGAGACGTAATATAATCTGTGATTCTATAAAAGATTTGATAACGTACAGCACCTTGAATCACGTACACAACACTTTCTCTCTCTAGCTTTCTCTCTCTAACACTAGAGCTCTCTAAAGTGCAAATAGCCAAAAGTTCTAAATGAGAACCCTAATGGTTCTATTTATAGGCCAAGGTTATAATGAGAGATCTCATTATTTACATAAATGCCACCTTGCCTTTCTAAACTAGATATCACAATAAAACCTAGAATTAAACAGTTTCAGCTACGGTCTTGAGATGACGGAGGCGATAGACATACTGCACTAACAGACTCCCCCTTGGATATTGCCGCAGCCAATCTCAAACACTTAGTTAAACTCATAGCATCTGGTCTTTTTCTCTCTAGCTTGAACAGAATCCCGGTTTTCACTCCGAAACGATTGCGAACCGACCGTGTGACGTGCGGAATCCGTGCACGAATGAAACCGAAACGCACAAGATGTAATATAATCTGTGATTCTTTGATTGATATGAAACCTTACAAAGAACCTGAATCACCTTTCTCTCACTAGTTTCTCTCTCTAGACTTCAAACTCTAAGATCACCAAATGAGCTCCAAACTAGCAAAAGTCCCTAAATGAAACCCTAAGGCTCCTATTTATAGGCCAAGGCTTATAAGAGCTTTCCTCTTATTTACAATATTGCCACCTTGCCTTTTCCTATTTATAACAAAATAAAACCTAGATTTAAACAGTTTCAGCTACGATCTTGAGATGACGGAGGCGATAGACATACTGCACTAACAGACTCCCCCTTGGATATTGTCGCAGTCAATCTCAATCATTGAGTCAAACTCGTAGCGCCTTTTCTTTCTTTCTCTCACTCAGTCTTACTTGTTTGAACAGAATCCCCGTGGATCTGTTTTCAGCTTTAGCTTCCTCTTTCAGTAGACTCTTCAGGCTCCCCCTTTCGTCAAGCTTCCGTGCTTTGGGATCGACACCTGGCTTTCCGGTTACAAGCTCCTCTTTGATAGTTACGTGGCTCCTTGAATGCACGCTTCCCCTTTCGTTGAGCTCGTCTTCAGACTCCCCCTTAGACTCGGCTATCGGGATCGTAATCTGGAATACCATCTGCAAATCTCATACATTCATAAGTAAAACATTTTACAGTGAAAACATTTTCAGTTGTCCAGGTATCGTAACCTGGCTCTATTAAACTTTCTAAATCAAGATCCTGGCTCTAAGATATAATAATATGAATATATCCAGGAATGCTTGATACTCTCCCCCTATCAACATGCTTCAAAGATTTGGCAGTATTTAAGAATCCAACATCGAAAACTGACTCTTTATAACAGATTTTAACAATCTAAGAATCCAACTCCCTCACACTTAATCATCCAAGTCCCAATTAATGACCTTGGAGATATCACAAAATATTTTTGATTTAAAAAACTTCAAGTTTCAAATTAATGAACTTGTTTTATTTTCAGAAACACAATCAGCATACTTAGATTTTGAAACTCAGCTTTCAGACATCGGTTGTCGAAAGTAAAATAGAAATCAAAATCTTTTTGAACTTTTTCTGAAAAGTAAAACAGTAAAGAAATATGTACAAACATATTTACAGATAATATTTTTGTTTGAGTTTGCGTTAGAGGATCATATCAGTTTTTGACAAGTCACAAGTACCGTTGAGCTTAGTTACACTTTAAGAATTAAACAATTCATTTAGATTGTCGATATACTGATCCACTTTAAATTTTCACACAAACTTCAACTGATTCAGGATACGAATTAGGTGTTTTAAGAACTTAAACTCATTCATGTGTCCCACCTCTTGAATATACTCCCGTATCCAGATCCCAATATTCAGTCTTACAGGTGAGTATACCTAGATGATATATGTAAGGGGAATAAATTATAGTACGAAACCGTGAGAGCTCAGGTCAGAACTTCCGTTCAGCAGAGAGATGACGGCTCGACTTTTGGTGTGTCCCCTTTAGAGGATCTTTTGTTTTCAACAGCAATGACTATCAATTTTATTGTTTCATCAATTTGCTGAGGGCGGCACTATATTTCAAGCAAGCAAAAAGTATTCTCCGGATATCACTAAGCATAAAGACCTAGTATCTCAGAAAGACGGACCTTTCAAACGAGATTTCAAGGGTTACCTATATATCCAAGTAGTGTTCCCCACGAAATAAGCAAGTTTGAATTTAGGTTTATATCCCGAAAAAGTTTACTAAATGTATAAAAATCTACCGACACATCATCAGTGAGACTGTTTAACGCTATATAATCATTACATTTCTTTAGCATACTGTAACTGTCTACTGATGTACTATTATTTCCTTTTTTTACACAAAAACTCAATTTTTCATTTTATCATGTTTTTGACTTTTTCAAATTTTCTATTGTTTTTGGATTTTCTGACAATTTCTTACTCCCCCTAAAATGCAAAATCATATAAAGAAAATTTGACAAACCGATACTGATAGCTTTGTCTCGTCATCCATTTTCTGCTTCACATGCTCTGTTTTGCAGAAAATATAACATATCCCCATGATTTACAACACATTGATATTTTACAGTTTGAAAACCGTTTTTCAATCTTGTGAAATTAATCATGTTTGTTCAGCCGTGAGGGTTTCGGCGTATTCAATCAACACATATTTTTGAAATTTTTGAAAAAAATTAAAAACAAACATATTTTTGATTTTTCAAGATTTTGACAAAAATAAAAACATATTTTTGGTTTTTAAATTTTCAATTTTTAGGGTTTAGAAATATTGTTTATTTATGTACAGAAAATGTTAAACTCCCTATTCAACCAAACCAGGGTTCAGCAGCCTTCTCCTCCTGTTGTGCCAGGCTGCTCCAACTTCCATTCTCACAATCTTCGATTTTATTGAGCACCTGCACATTCAGATTACTTGAACAATTTAGCCCAGGTCTGTTTGACCTTAGGCATTTCAACACAGTATATATCATTCAGTTTCGGAAAATCTTTCTCATCAAAAGCTTTTTCAACTTTAACTTCAACTTTTTCATCTTTTACCAAAATTACTTGTTTCTTAGCACTCCATTTTTGACCTTTCGGAGTACCTCTTTTGTAAAAATGTGAATCTTTTTGAACATTTTGTTTTTGATCAACAACTTTTGGTTTCCAAAACTCTTGTGGTTTTGTCATATCAACAGTTGTTTTCCAACTTTGAGTTGTTCTGACTCTAGGTGTGTGAAAAATCTGTGTTTGTTTTGAATCAGACCTAGTCTGTTTTGGTTTCCAAGTTTGATTCGAAGCAAACTTGTTTGTGTTATACCTCCAAGTTTGTTTTGAATCAAATCTGGCTGACCTTTGTTTCACACCCTCAGATTTTTGTTTCTCAACATTTTCAGGCTTCTTTTTATCAACATCCACATGTTTCAGATTTGGACACTTTCGTGCAATATGTCCTAATTGATCACACTTAAAACATGTTCTTTTTGAAACATCTTTAACCTGTGGTTGTTGCTTTTTCTTCTGAGCACAAAACTCTTCATTAGACTGTTGTCTAAATTTGAGTTTTTCCTCTTCTTCAAAACTTTTTCCTTGAACAAAACTCATCTTTGCCTGAGAATTTGGCACTTCATTTTTCTTCCAATTTTGTTTCTTTTTATAACCCAACCCAGCCTTCATGTTTTTCTTCTTGAAACCAGGTTTATTATAAAAAGTTTTATGACCTTTACCAGTAAACTTTGGAATCTCAGACTTCTCAATCTCAACCATTTTGAAAACTTTATCAACCTTTTCTGAAATCACATTCTGAATCGGGAATACAACATCTAAGAATAATTTATCCGATCTAATCATGGTGTAAACCAATCCTTTTGAATCATCATTCACAACTTTCTCATATTTTGAATGTTTGAGATAACCATCATGAAAATTTCCCTCATTTTCATCATGTGATTCAGACTTACCTTTGGTTGACTCATCTTTCAAAACGCTTTCAACAACCTTACTTACCACTTCTGAATCATTAGCCTCATCAGATTTGACGTAAGTCACATCAATACTTTCAGGTAATTGGTCAACTATGTTCAGACTTTTTGCCACCTTTTCCTCATCATAAAAAGTATAATTGTTTCTCAATGGTGGTGGTACCTGATGAAATTCTGAACCAATACCCTTTTTGTTCTTGTCAGTATCTTTGTCATCTGGTGTGATGTTGAAAATGCGTTCGAGAATGTACGAAGAGTTATGATAACTTTGAAGTTTGGTAACAACCTTTTCTTTTTCAGCCAGAACTTGTTTGAGATTAGCAACTTCATCAACACACTTGTTTAATTCAAGTTGCTTTTCTTTAAACTGTCTCTCATACATTTCTTTAGTAACTAAAGTTTCAGACAATCTTTGATCAAAACATTTAACTTGTATCTTCAAAGTATCATAAGCCTCTTGTACTCTCTGACTCGACCACTTTAAAACATCATACTCTTTTTGAAAATCTTGAAACTTATTTTCTTTTTCAACACATCCAACACATTTAGCTGTACACATTTCTTTCAAAATCTTATTTTCTTCTTCAAGACCATGACATTTCTGTGTTAGCTTTTCAACCTTTAGTTTCAAAATTTCCTCTTTTTCAATCATTTCTTTACATTTTATTTTGAAAACATTTTCAAGTTTGCTTGTTTCAATATCTTTTGTTTTGATTGTTTCATCTTTTTCAATACAGGCTTTGCATATTTCTATGCAATTCCTGCATTTGTTTTCATTTTTATCATCAGACTGTTCAATGCTTTTGTCTTTGTCAAACAATTCAGAAGATTCAGTTTGAATTTTTTCTGTTATCACACCTCCTTCTTCTGTCTTTTTCTGATCTTCATCTTTCATCTGTTCTTCTTCATCAGTTTCCTCTGCCGTTTTCTTTACTTCCTCTACCAGCTTTTCCAGTTCTTGTTCTTTCCTCTTTTTCATTTCTACCACCTTTGGTAGACTCGCTTCACAAACTTCCTTTATCTTGTTCATTAAATCCGGCAAGTAACTTTTATCAGATAGTCTTCTTGTATTGAAAGTACCCTCATTTGTTACTGACACAAAATCCACTTTTGAAGGGTCAACCACTGGATTACCCTGTGGATCCATATAACATTCCAGTTCATCATTCCATCTTTTGGCTCTCTTAGCTTCTTTGAATGGTTCTCTATATTTATCAATTTCCCATCTCGCATAATCTCTTCTCCACCAAATATCATGAGCACTATCTCCTGACATTTTAAATCTTTTTCTTGATATTCGCCCCTTGTAAATCTTTAATCACCTGAATCACAAATACACAAACGATCAGTTCTAAAAATTATCAAACAACTTGAATCAGACGGATATCCGAACGAGTGAGTCAACACAAGTCAATAATGACAAAAATCAGTGCTTGTCCGATCGGTTGGAGTTGCTGTTCGATCAGACGGGATGGCTGTTCGATCGACCCTCTGTTCGATCGGCTGACACTACACGACAAATCTCTTGGTCGATCAGCTGGGATTGCTAGCCGATCGGTTGGGAATTGCTAGCCGATCGGTTGGAATGCTAGCCGATCGGTTGGGGATGTTGACTTCTTTGACCTCAACAATGCAATCTGTCAGACTACAAAACGACAATTAGCTCATGCATTCATTCAAGTCTCATTATGCAAACTGATAACATCACATGCACTATAAACCGACAATAGTCAAGTCAAACAACATCTTTGACCATGTGATGAATTTCAATAAGAAAGCATGTGGGTCTGACAATCAAAACATTTTAATCAATTATGACCATGTGATGAATTTATCAATTTTAGTGCATCATGTGACCTCTGTTGTGGTATATCAATGAATCTGACACTTCTTTTAAATGTTGTAATATGATAGGACCGTTATTATAAATCTATTTATACAAGTACATCACGTGAATCAACACACAAACCTGAAATGTTGACTGACACACATAACAGTGTTGACTTAATGACTTTAATGAATGATGTGTTATGAAACGATTTGCTGATCGATCGGCTAGGATGCTAGCCGTTCGGACAGCTGTCCGTTCGGCTAGGTCAACAATAGTCAAAGTTTAAATGTATATCAATGGAACGGACAGGTGTTCGATCGAACAGTTGTTCGATCGATCAGCAGTCAATAAAGTCAAACAATTTTTAATGCAATGAAATGAAGTGTGACAGTTGGAACGGACAGACGTTCGATCGGACTGCTGTCCGATCGATCAGCAGTCAACAAGTCCACAACTTAAATGAATTGCAAAGGAAGCTTTGGAACGGTTAATCTAGCCAATCGGTCAGCTGTCCGATCGGCTGACATTCATATGAACTTTAACATCAACAGCAAACATTTCACAACTTTTTCGAACAGAAAATCTTAGATTTCTCCCAAACCGTTACGAATTAGGATCTGAAAATTTGTAGGCTTGTAGATCAGGTACTTTCGCACAACATATCCAAAAATCAGCAATTTTCGACCGTAGAAACCTGTTCAATTTGACAAAAATCAGATAAAAACGTGAAGAACAAGAAAAATATGACAAATCTGTATGATTTTGGCTCTGAATCTGATCAAATCTTGTACGAATCTGTGCGTTTGATCTTCGCAACCGAGCACCTGCTCTGATACCACTTGTAGGTCCTGGTTTTCACTCCGAAACGATTGCGAACCGACCGTGCGACGTGCGGAATCCGTGCACGAACGAGACCGAAACGCACAAGATGTAATATAATATGTGATTCTTTGATTGATATGAAACCTTACAAAGAACCTGAATCACCTTTCTCTCACTAGTTTCTCTCTCTAGCCTTCAAACTCTAAGATCACCAAATGAGCTCCAAACTAGCAAAAGTCCCTAAATGAAACCCTAAGGCTCCTATTTATAGGCCAAGGCTTATAAGAGCTTTCCTCTTATTTACAATATTGCCACCTTGCCTTTTCCTATTTATAACAAAATAAAACCTAGATTTAAACAGTTTCAGCTACGATCTTGAGATGACGGAGGCGATAGACATACTGCACTAACAATTTTGAAACTTAGCTTTCCAATATCAGTTGTCGAAACATAAAGTGAAACAAAATCTTTATGTATTTTACAAAATTTATGCTAAAACACACTCAAAATCTTTTTGTTATTTTTGTTTAATGAAATGCAATAACAAAATATTCACAGACATATTTTTGTTTGAGTTCGCGTCAGAGGATCATATCAGTTTATGACAAATCTCTAGCACCGTTGATCTTTATAAACTTTAAGTTCTAAACGATTCACTTAGATTGTCAGTATACTAATCCACTTAAATTTTCTCACAAACTTCAATTGATTCAAGATACGAGATTAATGTTTTAAGAACTTAACTTATTCGCATGTCCTACCTCAGAATATACTCCCGTATAAAGATTCCTTAGATTCAGTCTTACAGGTGAATATACGTAAATTGTATTTGTCTCTGGGTTAGTGCGAGACCTTGAGAGCTCAGGTTAGAACTTCTGTTCAAACAAAGAGATGAAGGCTCGACTTAAGGTGTGTTCCTCTAAGGAATCTTCTTTACAATCGCACTTGATATATATCTTTCGATATTTTTCAATTTTTAAGCAGATGGAAAGCTCTAAGCACAAAGCATTATACGAGGTCTAGGCCATTGCTAACGCAAAATAAGATGACCATGTATAATAACACAAATATCAATAAGTATAAAGACCTAATATCTCAGAATCAGGCAATCTCTCAAATGAAATTTTGGAGTACTAAGTCCATATATCCGAGAGATGTTCCCCACAAGATAAAAAAGTTATTGATTTATGTTTTTATCTCGAAATCAATCAACTGAATGTGTAAAAAGCTACTGGCATATCATCAATGAGACCGTTTATCACATTTGAATTTCCATTTCTTTAGCATGCTGTGATCGTCTTGCTGATGTACTATCATTTCCTCCTTTTACACAAAACTCTTTTGCATTTTATCATGTTTTTGGCTTTTTGAAATTTTCAAATGTTTTTGTATTTTCAAAATTTTTACTCCCCTAAAATCCAAAACATTTAAGGAAAGTTGACAACCCAATGCAGATAGCTTTATCCCACCATCCATTTCCTGTATCACATCATCTGTTTAAACACAAACACCCCTTTGATTAACAAAACATTGATTTTGACAATGTAAAACCAATTACAAAACAATTTTTGTTTAATCCCTTGAAAGAACTTGTTGTACCAAGTTTTGTTTGTTCAGCCGTGAGGGTTTCAGCGTATTCCTTCAATATTTTTTTTTTCATTTTTTATTTCAACAATGTAAAAACAACAATTTTTTTCCATTTTTATGTTTTTCTATTTTTTTACATTTTTTGTTTTTTGTTTTATTTATTATTATTAATAAAACAAACTTCCTGTTTTTCATCCACTGGAATCCTCTTCCCGTGCCAGGCTGCTCTGCTGTCCATGTTGACTTTCGGTAGACTTCTGGAACACCTGCACATTCAAACAACTCAATTACTTGAATACGGCAACCCAGGCTTGTATGACCTTGGGTATTGTGACACAATACGAATCATTCAGCTTTGGAAAATCTTTATCATATTTCACAAACACTTTTTCATTCTTATTTTAAACCTTCTTGGTTGAATCGATTTTCCGTTTCTCGTTAACAGAAGCACTTTGTTTCTTGACCACCCAAATTTGTCCTGTTAAAACATTCCTTTGATAAAATCTTGAATCGTTTTGAACAATTTTTGGTTTCCAGATTTGTTTTGGTTCAAACTTGGACGTTTTGGTTTCCATGTTTGTTTTGACTTTGAAATATCATCTTTTGGTTTCCAAATCTGTTTTGGCTCAAATTTGGGTATTTTTGGCTTCCAAGTTTGTTTTGACTCAAACTTAGTTGACTTCTATTTTTCAACCTCATATTTCTTTTTCTCAACATCAATAGGCTTCAGATATTGTGCACATTTACGACCAACATGTGCAACTTGTTGAAATTTAAAGCATGTTTTCTTTGAAACATCTTCGGCCTGTTGTTGTTTCTTCTTCTGAGCATAGAATTCTTCAGTAGTCTGTCGACTAAATCGTTTTGTTTTCTCTTCTTCAGAACTTATTCTGTTAACAAAGTTCATCTTTTTCTGAAAATTTGTCTTTTCAGCCCTTTTATTTTGTTTTTCTCTCTTTTTATAATCCAACCCAGCCTTTGCGTTTTTCTTTTTTTAATTAGGTTTGTTATAGAAAGTTTTCTTGCTCGGTTTACCGACAAATTTTGCAATTTCAGACTTTTCGATTTCTTCCAGTTTAAAAACTTTGTCAATCTTATCCGCAATCACATTTCGAATCGGAACTTCAAAATCTGAGAGTAATTTGTCCAATCCAACCATATAATACGCCAAAATTATCGGATCATGATTCGAATTTGTCTCAGATTTGGAATTCTTTATATAATTTTTATGAAAACTTTCTTCATCTTCAACCAGTGATTCGGACTTATCATTTTTGCTAGAAGCCTCTTTCAGAACGCTTTCAACAACCTTACCTACCACCTCTGAATCAGCAAGATCATCAGATTTGGAGTAAGTCACATCAATGTTGCCAGGTAATTGATCAACTATGTTTATAGCTTTTGCCACCTTTTCATCATCATAGAATGAATAATTATTTTCCAACGGTTCTCGAACCTGATGAAATTATGAACCAATGCCCCTTTTTGTTCTTTTCAGAATCATGGTCATCTGGTGCTATGTTGAAAATATGTTCGAGAATATACGAAGAAGCATGATAACTTTGAAGTTTATTAACTTTCTTTTCTTTCTCAGCTAATTCTCGTTTAACCTCAGCAAGTTCATCAATATATTAATTTAAAACCCGTTGTTTACCCTCCTAATTAGCTTCAAGAAATCTTGTTGTTTCAATATATTTTGAAAGTATTATTTCCATACTTTTTTATTGACTTTTCAAAGTTTCAAAAGCTTCTTTTACTGTATGATATGACAATTTCATCCCATCATGTTCTTTTTGCAACTGTTGAATGATATTATCTTTTTGTAAACATTCATTGTAATCTGCTGACCTCTTTTGTTTTAAAACTTTATTTTCTTTTTCAAGATCATCAGATTTTTGTGTCAACTCTTCTTCTTTTTGTTTCAAAAATTTTTCAATTTCAAACATTTCTTTACATTTTTCTTTAAAAACATTTTCTATTGCTTCTACTATTCAGAAATTGAGAAAGAAAATCAAGAAATGAACAATTTCCAAATGAGCCTGTCGACCCCTTTTATAGGCCTAATCACTGAACCCGTCGCGCCCCACGACGTCCTAGGCTAAGCTCGTCGCGGGCCGCCAGGGACTACGTGTCGCGTATAGGGTTGCCGAGTCAGGGGGTAGCCTTGGTGAGTCATGTGCCACGTGGCACAATGACTTGTCTGGCAAACAAAGGCCGTCGCACCCCGCGACACCCTTGAGGTGTGTCCGTCGCGCGCCGTGAGACACTAGTATTATTTGTTTTATTTGATTTTTGTAAATATAAAGGTATTTCGGGCCCGGTTTTTGTATACGGGGTGTATTTTAGGACGTATAAGACATGTTTAAGGGTTTTAGGAGAGTTGTTATATCCTCCCCACCATGTTTTAGATCTTCTTCTCGAGGTCTACTGGAATAGGTGTGGATATTTCCTTTGCATCTCCGATTCGAGCTCCCATGTGTATTCTGGTCCTTTCTTGGAATCCCATTTCACTTTGACCAGAACTAATATCTTGTGTTTGAGATTCTTGATCTTTCTATCTTCAATTTATAGCGGTCTCTCTACAAAGTTGAGTTTCTCATTTACCTCTATATCCTTAAGAGGTACCACTAATGATTCATCTACTAAGCATTTCTTGAGATTACATACATGAAATACATCATGTATTCCTGCCATTTCCTCTGGCAGTTGTAGCTGATAAGCTACTGATCGTATTATTCTAATAATCTTAAAAGGTCCAACATACCTGGGGCTTTGCTTTCCCGTCTTGACAAATCTGACCACTCCTTTCTATGGAGAAACTTTTAACTATACCTTGTCTCCTACCTGAAATTCCATTGGTTTTCGCCTGTTATCAGCATAACTCTTTTGACGATCGTGTGCTGCTTTGAGTCTTTCCTTGACTTGAATAATCTTGTCCGTTGTTTCTTGTACTATCTCTGGTCCAGAAAGTTGTTTTTCTCCAATTTCTGCCCAGCAGACTGGAGTTTGGCACTTCCGTCCATAGAGTGCTTCAAACGGTGCAACATTGATGCTGGTATGATAGCTGTTACTGTAAGAAAATTCTATTAACGGTAAATGATCATCGCAATTTCCTCCGAAATCAATTACACAAGCTCTAAGCATATCCTCCATTGTCTGAATTGTCCTTTCGCTTTATCCGTCCGTTTGAGGATGATAGGTTGTGCTTAGTTTTAACTTGGTTCCATTTTCTTTTTGGAAACTATTACAAAAATGAGAAGTAAAACGGATATCTCTGTCAGAAAAAATAGACAAAGGAATTCCACGTAATGCAACTATTTTATTTACATACAACTTGGCTAATTGTTCCATACTAAAAGTTTCTTTCATAGGTAAGAAATGAACAGATTTGGTTAATCTGTCTACAATCACCCAGATTGCATCATTACCTTTTCTTATCTTGGGTAATGTAGTAACAAAGTCCATTGTTATTAATTCCCATTTCCATAATGGTATTTCTAATTGCTGCAGTAAACCTGAGGGTTTCTGATGTTCAGCTTTAACATGTGAACATGTTAGACATTTAGCAACATAGGTTGTTGTATCCTTTTTTATTCCTATCCACCAAAAATTCTTTCTTATGTGCTTCTTCTAAAATTCGGTGGCGTAGGTTTCCTTGTTTGGGTATCCAGATTCTTTTCTTATGGAATCTCCAAATTCCATCTGTTCCTTGTTCTAGTTCCTTAATCATTCCTTTTAATTTTTCAGTATCGTCCTTGATTACTGTTTCTTGCATTTCTCAAATTTGCTCATTTAAATCTATCTGCATATTTAATTTAAGTGAACGTACTCGTTTTGGCTTTTCATGATACTTTCGACTTAAAGCAGCAACTACTACATTAGCTTTTCCTGCATGTTACTGAATATTACAATCATAATCACTAAGAATCTCCATCCAGCGTCTCTATCTCATATTTAACTCCTTTTGCCCAAAAACATATCTTAGACTCTTATGATCGGTGAAAACCGTAAACTTACTACCCTAAAGATAGTGTCTCCAAATTTTAAGGGCAAAAATTATAGCTCCTAACTCTAGATCATGAGTTGTATAATTCTCTTCATGATTCTTAAGTTGTCTAGAGGCATAGGCTATAACCTTTTGACCTTGCATCAACACACATCCATAACCTAACTTAGAAGCATCACAGTAGACTATCAAATCTTCAGTTCCTTCTGGTAATAGTAGTATGGGTGCGTTGGTTAACTTTTGTTTCTGAATCCTAAAGGCTTCCTCTTGTTTTGGTCCCCATTCAAACTTAATTGATTTACAGGTCAATTTCGTTAAGGGAATGACTATTCTAGAAAAATCTTGAATAAAAACATCTATAATAACCTGTTCGTCCGAGAAAACTTCTCACCTCCGTCGGTGATTCGGGGACTTTCCACTTAGTATTTTCCTCGATTTTTGT
The DNA here is from genome assembly GCA_030545235.1 of Helianthus tuberosus. Classification (NCBI taxonomy): domain Eukaryota; kingdom Viridiplantae; phylum Streptophyta; class Magnoliopsida; order Asterales; family Asteraceae; genus Helianthus; species Helianthus tuberosus. The sequence continues at coordinate 30,020,978 of CM060416.1, forward strand.
GGGATCCAAATGAATTCCTTCATGATTAACCAGGTGTCCAAGGAATTGCACTTCTTGTAACCAAAATTCACATTTTGAAAATTTAGCATAAAGATTTTATTTTCTCAGCAAATTTAGAAGTGTATGCAAATGCTCTGCATGATCCTCTTTACTCTTAGAGTAAATGAGAAAATCATTTATAAAGACAATTATGAATTTATCCAGTTATGGTTTACATATTCTGTTCATCATGTCCATAAATGCGGCTGGGGCATTGGTTAAACCAAATGGCATGACTGTAAATTCATAATGACCATACCTTGTTCTGGAAGTAGTCTTTGGAATGTCCACTTCCTTTACTTTCAGTTGATGATATGCTGAGCGTAAATCGATCTTAGAAAAGAATCGAGCTCCATGTAGTTGATCGAACAGATCATCGATTTTTGGTAATGGGTACCGATTTTTAATCATAACCATTTTAATCGATCTTAGAAAAGAAGTTTGCAGAACGAAGTATTAATAAAAATTTGGTTTGCACCAGAGTCAAATAATACTTTGGCAAAAATATCATTAACTAAAAATGTACCGACATTCACATCCGGAATCATCTTAGCTTCTTCAGCTGTTAGAACAAATGCTCGGGCATTCTTAATAGCTTTGCCATTTGTTGCTGGAGCTAGTTTCGAACAATTTGGTTTTTATATGCCACGTCTCTCCACAGTTGAATCATAGCTTGTTGCTGGGTTTCCTCCTGCAGTCTTCTTCCTTGTGTCTGACATGTTGTAGAAGTTACAGTGTATGAAGCATCTTACTGAATGCTTCTTCTTGCAGGACTTACAGTAAGGTGTAGAGATTGAACCTGTACCTTTCCCACGGTAATTATTTCCATACTAATTCTTGGGTAAATTTCTGGGCTAGGTTCATTCTCTGGTTCTCTTCTTGCGTACATACTAATTCATCAGTCAAGGTATTGTCTAATTCTACTGCTTCTTCTATGGTTTGTGGCCTAGCTGCCTTGACTACGTTTCTGATCTCACTAATTAATCCCCAGATATAACAGGAGATTAATACTGGTTCTGGTGAGGCTAAGGTTAGCACTACCCTAGCATATTCGAAGAATACGGTAGTGTAACCATTGCAGTCTATTCCAGTCATTCTTAGGTTTAAGAATTTATTAGCAATTTGTTGTTTTTCATTGGAAGGACAAAAATTTCTTTCAACCATTTCCTTAAAGTTGATCCATTCCATCTTATAAATTATGTTACTTCCCTTAGACTGGAGAATAGTATTCCACCATTCTAAGACTGCATTCTTAAAAAGATTAGAAGCAAACATAATCTTATCTTCATCTGCACATTTGCTTATTTTTAAGACTGCCTCTGTCTTTTCTATCCAACGTAAAGCTACAATGGCTCCTTCATTGCCAAAGAATTCTATTAGTTTGCAAGACCAGAATTCTTTGTAAGAACAATCATATAACATGGTTCTCCTTCTTTTTCGTATTGGTAACTGGAGTAGCGTTCCATTATTCATGCTGTGACTGGGTTCACTAGGTGGTCGTTTACTTCCACTTTTATTATTTTCTGCTTCTTTAACAGACTTAATAATATATGGCATAGCATCTCTAATTCCTTGTGCTACTATGTGTTGGATGGCACTGTTATCTATTTGGTTTTGATGTGTGTAAAATGCAACATATAAATTACATCAAATGAGGCATAAAACTAACCCTTTTTTTAGTACTAATGTTGGAAAAAGTGTGCTTTTGTCTTCCTTTTGTATTTTTTAGGATTAAATGAGCATAAATAGACAAAAGAAGCAAAAATACAGCTAAATCTAACAAAACACAAGAAAAGGAATAAACGGTATACCCGACCCCTCGACAGCATCTTCCCAAGCAAAAAACAAGATATCTGAAGGCTGAACACGCCCCGTGTCCATCGGACACTGGGGCGTGCTCAAGTGTCTGTAGAAAAGACAAAGTTGTAGAAGCTTCTATTTCCCAACACAGGGGCATGCCCAGCTCAACACGGCCGTGGTCAATGCTAAGATTCGCAGAATCCAAGCAAATCTTGATAGTACAGATACGCTTCTGCACACGAGCTGTGCCCAGCGGACATGGGGGCGTGTGGAGCTAATACAGACAAACTGCAATTAATGAAGAAAGAGAAAGTAGATGGACACGGGGCCGTGCCCGATGGACACGTGGCCATGTCTGGGCTTTTGTACAGGCTATAAATAGAGGTGCTTGGTTCACTTCAAAAGCATCCCTTGGCTAACCACCTCTCTCCCACTTCACCTACACTCCACCACCATCACAACACCCACATCCACTACCATCATCCATCATAGAGTATGTGTAGTAGTCTCGGGATCCAAGATTGATAGTAAGAGTTCTTGACAATCAAAGGCCATGTTTGCCTAAGTCTCTTACATCACTTGGTGAAGACAAGCATTTAGTGTAATACTTTTGTTTTTTTTTTTTAATCTTTTCGCACTTTCTATTTGGTTTTGGATTAATGACTTTAATAATTAGTTTCTTATGTTGAAGGTGAAATTTCCTTATCATTTGTCCGTGGTGTCTTGGCGTTATTTTACTGTCTATATAAAATAAAAGATTTACACCATTCATATCTCTACGGTCTATATAGAGATATGTTGGCTACCTGGTCGGGGGTTAAGGGAATGGTTTGGAAAGGTTCTTGCCTTGTTTAGTGTATAGATCCTGCAAAGAGATGGGTCAAGCATACTAGGACCTCCTTCAATACCCACTGGTATTGGATGGCGGGGGTGCGAATGGCTTGATCCCCTCATATGTAAACTACTATTAATACTTTAACCTGGCTATTTGGGATTGTATCCCTGCTGACTCAAACCACTTAGCCGAGGGTAACGTCACCTTCAAAGAGGGGCCTACCACATTACGCATTACTAACTTAATTAATTATCTTTCAATAATCCAACCCTTTAGGATTGTATCCTTGCTGACTCAAACTACTGGGTTGAGGGTAACGTCACCTTCAATAGAGGGGACTACTACTATAACTAAGATAGTCTCTTAAAAGTGCGGAAAACATCAAAGGTTACACTAAAGGCGAGTCGGATCCAAGTGATTCATCTTGTCTATCTGTTTTTATTTTATTTTTTTATTTTCAGCATTTTTAGTTTTTATTTTCAGGTTTAAACCTTTTTCCAAAATTTTGATTTGATTAGACGTTGAGGATAAACCGGTATTAAAAGCTCTTGTGTCCTTGGATGGCCTCGGTATCTTACCAACGCTATACTATGCTCACGATGGGTGCACTTTCCCATATGTGTGCTTAGTGTTAGTAGAATATCGTGTTTTATAAATTTAAAACTTGACTATAGTGTTAAAAAGGGCTAAAAATATATACAAAATTATATAACACACCGCACACATCAAGTTTTTGGCGCCGTTGCTAGGGACACAAGGATTTTAAGAAAGTTAGGAATCAACAGCCTAATCGTTTTTCTTATTTTTCTATTTTTTTCTTAGGATTTTTCTTAAATTTTCAGCTTCTGCAGAGCTTAGCACGGGCCGTGCCCGCTGAACATGCCCCGTGCCCAATCTTTGGTACTTGCAATCCTGTTTTAAGTCAGACAGTAGCTGAACACGGGGCCATGCCCAATAAACACGCCCCGTGCCCAAGTATCAGATACTGAAAACAGAACCGTAAGATCCTGACGGTTGGTAATTTATAACACAAACATGAGCGATACTGATTTTTTTTTACTTCCGATCCTCTTATGGTACGTGGTGTCAAATATGTGGCGGAACTCATGAAGATTTAAAATGTTATTTTTTAAATTACACTTCCCACTATATAGACCCATCGTTTTCCTGTAAGCTTAAGTAAAAATAATCCCTATCTCTCCCTAGAATGCTCTCAATCATCTATCCTAAATGAAATGATTCTTGAAGAATCATTTCAAATGGATGATCTAATTCTTAATTGGATAAAAGAGCTTGAGATGGACATAACTAATTCATCTCAAGACAACGCCCAAGAAGAATTATTGAGATCGATTCGGATAAAAACAACATGGTCGCTCCCGAAATCACCTCTAACTCTTGCGAAGACTTGAGCGATAGTCGTCACTGTGTCGATTGTGCCGTGAAGGACTCCCCATCGACTTCCGTCGATGCATACATAGACCTGAGCGATTCGACATACACCTTCTTTAACGAGAGCCCAGATAAGGGTTGGACTTGTCCACCTACATTTAGCATAGGAATCACCCTTTCCGATAACCTCTTGCGTTGTCGTCTAAAAGTAGGGCAACTAAGGTATGTTAGGCACTTTGGTGTTATTCCGACCAGTAAGGAACCACCCGATCTGGATAAATTCCTTAAAAATAGACAAAACTTCATAAACAGCTTCTAGACACGGGGCCATGTCCAGGTCAGCGCGCCCCCCGTGTCCACCAAAAGATTCTCGTCTGACTTTCGGTCAAAATACGGACAAAAAGTGTCCGAATCTCGTCTGCACATGGGGCTGTGTCCAGCGTGCTGTCGTTTTCTATAAATGCAGCAAGATTCCTTCACATTTGGACCATTCCAAAGACAGAGTGGGATCTTCACACATACCATACTAGGTATATTCTAAAGAAGGTTCTCAACAACCATCTTGTCTTTTCTACTTATGTCCATTGCCTTCTTCTTCATTCTCTCCTCAAAACCTCCATTAAAGCTTAAAACCTCCATGTTTTCAAGCTTTATTGTGATATTTGTTAGGTTTTTATTCAAGGGATCTTGTCAAAAATAAGTTTTACAACATTGTTTTAAGTTATTTCTGCTTAAAAATGCTTCAAAAGTCAGAAAATTAATTTAAAACTCCGAGATTCCTTGATTTAAAAACCTGCAGAGAGGTGAACACGGGGCCGTGCTCGGTAAGCACGGGGCCGTGTTCGAGGTACTGTTTCATTAAAATGAACTCTTTTCGGTTTAGTTTTCGTAGAATGTCAAGCCAAAACAGTGGAACCTCTTCAGCACATTCCAGAAACAGTCGTAAGGAACGAAGGCCTTCAATCGAAGCAACTCTTGTACGCTATGTGATGGCACTACGAGAAGCTATTGACGAAATGACATCCATAGAAGAGGTCCTGATCGACCGTATAAATTATCTGATGGTGGGGCTGGAAAATAGTTTCCAAGAAATCAACCTCTTGCACCAGAGGTTGAACATTCTTGTGACACCTCCCATGGAACCAATCCTTCCCCAAGAGGATTGGAACTTAGCACTTGGAGTCATTAACCCCACCGGGTGGGATGACATCCCCGCGGAACCTCCTATTGACAATTTACAAGAAGTTCCGGTGGAAGTTACACCCCCTCAAAATGATGATGCCAATGAGCCCGCCTTTCTTCTCCCTCGGGAGATAGAAGAATGGCTCAACGACGTGTGAGGGACCATACCCGGAGAAGAAGTTCTTCAAGCCTCATTCAACCGAGAAAATTATCTTTGTCGGAAATTTTGCTCTTAAAATAAACTATAGGCTAGGACTTCTTTGCGGTTTTAGATTTCTTGTGTTTCTTGACCTACTTATCTAAGTTTTAGTTTATGCTTTTATTTTCTAGGAACTTATTGTAATCTTATCTTTAATGAATGATGGTTTTGAATTATTAAATGGCGTTTCGATGATTTTGTAATGGGTAAACCACACTCGGGATGGTGAAGGATACTAAGGGAAGCTTGAACCCACACCCCATGCATAAAAACAGAGCCTCCCGACAAATTTTCTTCATTACAGCAAGTTCAGCACGAGCCGTGCTCAGACAACACGCCTCGTGTTCAATGATCTACAAAAAAACGCCCAGTTCAGGTACCTGGACACGGGGCGTGTTCGCTGAACACGCCCCCGTGCCCAGCCTTCTGTTACTTTTTTATACTAGCAATCTGGACACGGGGCCATGCCCGGTTACCACGGGCCCATGTCCAGGTGTCCAGTAACATAAATTTTTGTTTTTAACACACCTTTTTACATATTCAATCAACCTAAAAACTTATTTTTGGAGACACATTGAGGACAATGTGTAATTTAAGTGTGGCGGGGATGCTAAAACCTTGAATTTTGCAGGTCCTAATTACAAGCCTTACACAAAACTCTATTGGAACCGCTAAACACCCCAATTTTTTTCAAAAAACTTTTCATTTTTTTTACTTGTCTTGGTTTAAGTTGGGAATAACAAGTTTTAAAAAGGTTATATTTTTACAAATTTACAACCGAATTTGTAAACTACTATTTGGTATTGGACGGCGGGGGTGCGAATGGCTTGATCCCCTCATATGTAAACTACTATTAATACTTTAACCTGGCTATTTGGGATTGTATCCCTGCTGACTTAAACCACTTAGCTGAGGGTAACGTCACCTTCAGAAGAGGGGCCTACCACATTACGCATTAATAACTTAATTAATTATCTTTCAATAATCCAACCCTTTAGGATTGTATCATTGCTGACTCAAACTACTGGGTTGAGGGTAATGTCACCTTCAATAGAGGGGCCTACTACTATAACTAAGATAATCTCGTAAAAATTGCAAAAGTGCGGAAAACATCAAAGGTTACACTAAAGGCGAGTCAGATCCAAGTGATTCATCTTGTCTATATGTTTTTATTTTATTTTTTTATTTTCAGCATTTTTAGTTTTTATTTTCACGTTTAAACCTTTTTCCAAAATTTTGATTTGATTAGACGTTGAGGATAAACCGGTATTAAAAGCTCTTGTGTCCTTGAACGGCCTCGGTATCTTTCCAACGCTATACTACGCTCACGATGAGTGCACTTGCCCATATGTGTGTTTAGTGTTAGTAGAATATCGTGTTTTATAAATTTAAAACTTGACTAAAGTGTTAAAAAGGGCTAAAAATATATACAAAATTATATAACACACCGCACACACCAGTTTCCATTATTATCATTATTCTAGTTTTCCTGAATTTCTTCGTTGTCCATCTGGATTTACAAACATTTATCATGTATTAATATCACAAAATAAGATTTAATGCAAACAATCAGACAAACAAATTGATCAAAATCGTCGAGCATTGCGACATTTACTCTTTTTCATGTATATATATATATATATATATATATATATATATATATATTGGATTTTTTTAGGTTTTTTGGGGGTTTAGTTTTTAGCATTTTAGCTTGGGGGTGGGGGGTGGGGGGGGGGTTAGGTTTTGGGGGGTGGGGGAGGGGGTGGGGGGTTGGGGTTTTTTTAGGGTTTTGGGGGGTTTTAGTTTTTAGCATTTAGCTTGGGGGGGGTTAGGTTTTTTTAGGTTATTTTTAGGTTTTTTTTGCTATTTTTGGTTGTGTTCACATTGGTTCTTGCGGTTCTCGCAATAAGAGGTGGTTCTCGCATGATCTTCTCCCTATATATATATATATATATTTGTTACAATCTAAAACTGAAATGTAAACACAATACTTGTTATGCATCAATAGATATTAGGTTACCTATTTTAGTTGATTTGATTTTTTTCAACTATACGCATTTATATATATATATATATATACCCTATATATTATTATTATTATTATTATTATTATTATTATTACTATGGGTTGTTCATTCCAAACTGCATCTCCCGCTGGTCGTTTTTCCACACGAGCTTCTCTCCTATCTCTCTCATCGTCTCTCCTCCTTCTATCAATTCCTCACCATAAGTGCGGAGTTCCTGCACATTCTCGTCACTCATGGGTGGTCCTGGTGCGGGTACTGGGTCAGGGTACTTAGGTATCAGTTCCATATGGGTACGGGTTATTTAAGATTTCTTGCGCATACTTATCGGCGTTCCAAAATGGATCTAAAGGATTTAGGTTGGTATACTGGGCTATGGGGTTTGGAATTGGTTCCTCCTGTGGATAAAGTTCCTGGTATTCCCTATGGTCATCCTCCCATGGATCATATGCTAGAGGTTTGGGTGCTGGGATTGTAGGTATCTCGTAGGGGTCAAAGGCTGGTATGGGAAATTCGTTTCCTGGGTTAGGTTCTATCTCCATTGGTTGGGTTGGAAACAGTGGCAATGGTTGTGGTGCGATTATCTGATCAAGGTTTGGATCTGCTACGGTGGTGGCTAGTATATGGAAGTTTGCCAAACGTCTATTAACTAAGTCTTGTGTCTAGGCATTGACTTCCTTATTGGCTACTGCTAAGGCTCTTTGTTGTCGTAACTTTCTCATTCGCTTTCTCCTCTCGTGTGCTCCCCGACTGAACCATCCTCTCCTTTTCGAAGGGAATGGTTCCTCATATTGCGCCTTAAATATGAAAATCCCCTCTTCTGTATCAGCCGAATACCCCGAAGGAGTAGGCTGTGACAAGGTTCCTTCACTTTTGGGAGAACTATCTAGATGACGGTAGGCGTCATACGTACCTTGCTCACTCATACTGTAAACTAACAAATTGTCAAATAACACAAAACAATAATATACATATATATACATAATCACATAGATTATTTCCTAACATAATTGATAAAATTTTGAGGTCAGCAGAACACTTCTGTGGCTCAAATCAGTGGCTGTAGCTCTGATACCACCTCCTGTCGCAACCCCCGACCCCTGCCCCGGGAGGCGGGCGGCCGCGAGCCACTCAGAGCTGGTGGTATCTGTGTTTATTGATTTGGCAGCGGAAATTTACATCAGGACAGTAGTTAGGAAATAGTTTATTAGAGTAAAACACCTCATTTTATAAATAATAAACACAGGGGAAAAAAACCCAAGTTTCCATTTATAATATGTTTATAGGGATAAACCCTATTTTTTTGAAGTAAAACTTCTTTCCTGTTTTAGGTAACTTTTATAGCCACTTTTCCAAGCCTTCAGTGCTCTCTAGCTAGCTTCTATTTGGCTTTCACATTTTGTTACCTGAAACGCGTTTTAAAAAGTTTTATCAGCAAGAAATATTGGCGAGTGCAACCTAGTTTAATTAAAACATGATTTCATATCTTTACAGTATTGAGAGCGATTACAATGTTTCTATCTACCAAATTACCACCCACGGTACTTTCAATCCTGACTTGTGGTCATGTTACTATTGACCGTATTAGTAACAAGTAATGTATGCAAAACCCCAACATACCGGCAGTAATTCTAGAATACATAGACTCAATCACTGTTTCTCATAATTTAAAACAATTGAGGTTTTGATAAAAACAGTTTACAAAAAGTGAATGTACTCACATTGCTATTTGAGATACTACTACTTTCTGGTGACTTCTTGGTTATAATCTATTAAAATTAAACAATGCACACGTGTTAGTAAGATAACCCAATTTACATTAGCTATACCCCCGAGACAGAACTCTAACGACTGAGTCAGGCAGAGCCTCGACATACATTACGGAGCTCTAGATTAATCGGGCAGAGTAACTAATACGTAACCGGGGGTTATAATACTTACAACGAGGCTGAGCTTCGCTTTTTTAGTGGGTATAGTGCCCGAGTATTACTTCTACTATTCAGAAATTGAGAGAGAAAATCGAGAAATGAACAATTTCCAAATGAGCCTATCGACCGCTTTTATAGGCCTGATCACTGACACCGTCGCGCCCCGCGATGCCCTAGGCTAAGCCCGTCGCGGGCCTCCAGGGACTACGTGTCACGTATAGGGTTGCCGAGTCAGGGGTTAGCCTTGTTGAGTCATGTGCCACGTTGCACAATGACTTGTCCGGCAAACAAAGGCCATCGCGCCCCGCGACACCCTTGAGGTGTGTCCGTTGCGGGACGCGAGACACTATTATTATTTGTTTTATTTGATTTTTGTAAATATAAAGGTATTTCGGGCCTGGTTTTCGTACATGGGTGTATTTTAGGACGTATAGGACATGTTTAAGGGTTTTAGGAGAGTTGTTATACACAATCATCACCCAACACCACCATACCATCCGAACCACTAAATCAATTCACTCAAACTACTACTACCCAAATTCCACCAATTCCACTGCTACCGTTTCCTAACTTGGACAACCTTCCTCCACCATTGCCATATCAATCTTCATCTTCTCAATAACCTCCCTTCACCCAACCCTTTACCCAACTAACTACCACTCAACACTCCATACCGTACCTGAGAATAATTCAAGATGAGAACCATATTCCACCAAACCAAAATCGACCCATTAACTTATCAGCCAAACCTCTCATACCAAATCAATAGCCATTGTATCAATCATCTCAACCATAACCTTACCTTTTTAGAGCTTCAATGTTTAACCAAAGGGATTCGAGAGATTTTGGAGATGGGTATGACGGATACGATTGTTATGTGGGAAATCAGGATGACAGAAGAGTGATGAATACGAGGAATGTTGAAGGTCCAAATACAGGGTTCGGATTTGCTAAAACTGGGAACCGAGAACCAGCTGGGTATCAACAACATGGTTACCCACCCAAACCAGTTAACCAGCAAGGCTACGTAAGAACAATGAACATCCTAATGCAGTTCAGCAAATACCGGTGCAACCAAGACCACTTCCAAGGAATCTAATCCCACCGGTGAATCAACATGAGGGTATTCCAAGAAGATATGACCGTTGACCCATGTGGGGGATTGAAAGCCATTTCAAACCGGTGATTGCTAACAACCCACCACCGGTTGTGATTCCCCAACTACGGGGTTGGTCATTGAAGTTAGGGCTCAGTCTATTCAAAGCTTGCCCAAGAATCATGGGTTGGCAACTAAAGAACCATACTTACAGATCGCAACATACGATGCTCGTTGCAACACTACTGGGGGTCAACGATTTACACCCGATGATGTGAAATTGGTACTATTCCAATTCACAATAGAAGACAAGGCACAACAGCGGTTTCATACAATGCCTTCGGATTCTATCTTCACATGGCCCGATATGCAATATCTATTTCTGGATGAGTTCTACACTCCTCAAAGGACTAGTTATGCTCAGAAGGACATTCAGAATTTTCAACAACAATCTGGGGAGTTATTTCATGAAGCATTCATTAGATTCAAGATGTTCATGAGGGTCTAACACCAGAAGATGCACGGGATCTGAGCTCGATATCGAATGCTACGTTTGGTACAAACTATGAGAATGTGGATTGGGATTATTTAGAGAAAATGGGAGTACAGATGCTGATGTGTGGGCATTGTGGAGGTCGGCACGCGACGGTGAGAGCAGTAGAACACACATCGGAAATGGGAGTACAGATGCTGATGTGTGGGCATTGTGGAGATCTAGGGCACATAACTGATCAGTGCCCTAGCATTGTAGGTGTGTATGACGAGGTGAATATGCTGGAAGGAAATGGGAATAGGTATTCAGGTTTCCAAGGTAGTAACCAACCTTTCTAGCCCCGTAATTAGACTAGTTATCATGGGGAAACAATTTTGGTTACTAAAGAATCTACTAGTAGGGTAATGGCCAGTATAATAATGAGGTCATGGAAATACTGAAGGCTATGCAACAAGATATGCAGAAGAGGAACCAGTTGGATGAAGCGAGAAGACAAAAGGATGAGATTCATGACAAGGCCATCCAATCGCTGATAACGCAGATGGGGTATCTAGCTAGTGAAGTAGCTATATTGAAGCAGCCGAAAGGACAGTTGCAGTGTCATACCCCGACCGCGTAAAACAACAAACCGCGAGGGAAACGTCGGGGAGTCGAGTAACAGAATTATTGTTTCATAACAAATGGTACTTAAAGTTTGGTTTAATTAGAGGTAATGTTTACATTGTCTTGATTAAAATTGAAAACATAACATAAATTAAATTGCCTTGCTTGGTTTTAAGTCAATAAGGCCCAAGTCCGCCTATGTGTAGCATGATCAACCTCAAACATTAGCTCCTGAAACACATGTGAAAATAGGTACGTCAGCATAAAAATGCCTGTGAGATACATAGGTTTTGTTATTAAGGATTCATGACTTGAAAGTTAAAATAAGTGTTTAACGAAAAGTAGTCATGAACCTTATAAAATGTTTTCTTTTATAAAATCATATGAAAATCAATATGAAAATCAGATGATATAAAAGAATGAGGTATGGTTAAATAAATAACCAAATGAAAATAATTTGTATAAAATATGTCACGTCTTGAAATAAAAGTATCATGTCTTGTATAAAAGGTGTCGTGTATTGTATAAAATGTCATGTCTTGTCCTTGTCGATGTGGTTTAGATAATGCCACAATATGTAATATAATAAAAGCACTTATATATAGGAAGTACCAGCGGCGTATCCACTATACTTTTGTCATATTACTCACGTTTCGTTAGTTAAATCACTTATCAATAAACCATCAAATAAATGTCTTGTTGAAACCAATGTCAAATGTCATATGTAAACAATGTCTAATGTTAAGTATTAACCATGTCTTGTATAACAAATGTCTAGTGTAACCAAATGTCTTGTATGGCAAGTAAAAAGTCTTTACTCAAACCACATGTAATAATGTTATGTATAACCGATATGCAATAGCTATTTCTGGATGAGTTCTACACTCCTCAAAGGACTAGTTATGCTCAGAAGGACATTCAGAATTTTCAACACCAATCTGGGAGTTATTTCATGAAGCATTCATTAGATTCAAGATGTTCATGAGGGTCTAACACTAGAAGATGCACGGGATCTGAGCTCGATATCGAATGCTACGTTTGGTACAAACTATGAGAATGTGGATTAGGAATATTTAGAGAAAACGACAAGTACTTCAAAGCCAAAAGCCGATTCTTCAAGAAGAGGTCGGCACGCGACGGTGAGAGCAGTAGAACACACATCGGAAATGGGAGTACATATGCTGATGTGTGGGCATTGTTGAGATCTAGGGCACATAACTGATCAGTGCCCTAGCATTGTAGGTGTGTATGACAAGGTGAATATGCTGTAAGGAAATGCGAATAGGTATTCAGGTTTCCAAGGTAGTAACCAACCTTTCTAGCCCGTAATTAGACTAATTATCAAGGGGAAACAATTTTGGTTACTAAAGAATCTACTAGTAGGGTAATGGCCAGTGTAATAATAAGGTCATGGAAATACTGAAGGCTATGCAACAAGATATGCAGAAGAGGAACCACTTGGATGAAGCAAGAAGACAAAAAGGATGAGATTGATGACAAGGCCATCCAATCACTGATAACGCAGATGGGGCATCTAGCTAGTGAAGTAGCTATATTGAAGCAGCCGAAAGGACAGTTGCAGTGTCATACCCCGACTGCGTAAAACAACAAACAGCGGGGGAAACGTCGGGGAGTCGAGTAACAGAATTATTGTTTCATAACAAATGGTACTTAAAGCTTAGTTTAATTAGAGGTAATGTTTACATTGTCTTGATTAAAATTGAATACATAACATAAATTAAATTGCCTTGCTTGGTTTTAAGTCACTAAGGCCCAAGTCCGCCTATGTGTAGCATGATCAAACTCAAACATTAGCTCCTGAAACACATGTGAAAATAGGTACGTCAGCATAAAAATGCCTGTGAGATACATAGGTTTTGTTATTAAGGATTCATGACTTGAAAGTTAAAATAAGTGTTTAACGAAAAGTAGTCATGAACCTTATAAAATGTTTTCTTTTATAAAATCATATGAAAATCAATATGAAAATCAGATGATATAAAAGAATGAGGTATGGTTAAATAAATAACCAAATGAAAATAATTTGTATAAAATATGTCACGTCTTGAAATAAAAGTATCATGTCTTGTATAAAAGGTGTCGTGTATTGTATAAAATGTCATGTCTTGTCCTTGTCGAAGTGGTTTAGATAACGCCACGATATGTAATATAATAAAAGCACTTATATATAGGAAGTACCAGCGGCGTATCCACTATACTTTTGTCATATTACGCACGTTTCGTTAGTTAAATCACTTATCAATAAACCATCAAATAAATGTCTTGTTGAAACCAATGTCAAATGTCATATGTAAACAATGTCTAATGTTAAGCATAAACCATGTCTTGTATAACAAATGTCTAGTGTAACCAAATGTCTTGTATGGCAAGTAAAAAGTCTTTACTCAAACCACATGTAATAATGTTATGTATAACCAAATGTCTAGTTTAACCAAATGTCAGGTACAAAACAATGTCATTGAATAAACAAAAGTTTAAATCAAAAGTTATGTTTTGAAAACCAATGTTTTTCTTGATATGAACATTTATGTGGCTTTTTTTTATCGTATACATTCAAGCCTTGAGATTTTCGGATAAACACTTATCAAGTCAAAGGTTTATCAAAAATGTATTCGGATTCTGTCACTCCCTACTTCCAAACAAACCTAGGATGCGGGGAACGAGATTTGTCAAGTCCTATGGTACCATTACATACTACCGAGCGGCGTGATCAATGTTAATGAATGCATCATGACCCATTAAACATACCAAATGTCATAGCCAATGTAAGCATGTCATGTAAAATGTCTTTGTAAAACCATGTACTAAATATGCTAAGTCAACATACGAAGTAGAATGTCTATGAAATCAATGTGCTAGCATGCTCAGTTAACATACATAGCAAAATGCAATGTAAATCAATGTGCTCATATGCTAAGTCAACATATGCCACAAAATGCATTGTAAATCAATGAGCTCATATGCTAAGTCAACACATGCCGCAAAATGCAATATAAATAAAATGTGCTCATATGCTAAGTCAACATATGCCGCAAAAGTATCTTTGAAATCAATAAGCTTGCATGCTCAGTAAACATACATAGCAAAACATAATTGAAATCATGTACTATATGTGTACTAAATGAACATAGCCAGTATATGTCATGAAAAGCATGAAAGTAACAATAGGCACATGTGTATCACCCCAAAATATTTGCGAAATGTAAAAGAGGGGTCTATTTACTCACATAGTTACCTCAAAACATTTAGAAAGCATAAAAAGAGGGGGACTATGTACTCACTTGAGATTGCTTAATAGTCTTGAAATAAAGTTCAAATATAGCTCTAGGAATCAAGGAATCAAACGGCGCCTAATATGGATAACTATGTTAGTAATCGGGACACTAATCGGTGGATCGAATAGAATGAGGTTTCATAAACCAAATGAGTATTGAAAGTCATATGAATGATTTAATAAACCAAGAATTATGATTTGAAAACAATCCTAAGTGCTTTTGACCCGTTACGACTTGTTAAGGTAGTTTACGCTACTTTAACGCATCGTTTGCGTAAAAACGCGTTCGGATGGTCAAACTAGTCCGATGATAAGTCTTATATGCCTAAATATGTTTAATAATGTTCCAATATCAGTTTAAGTGTCAAAATTTAGGTTACATATGCTTAAATTGAATTTATGCGCAAAAAGGGCATTTTGGTTATTTTCCTAAGGCATATACACTACCTATCATACAACTAACCAAACGAAGTGACTATAAGGTATAAACCTCTGGAGGTTATTCCCTATACAACCATGGTCACAAAATGTGTTTGGTTGGATCCTATCGATCGACCAAACGGGTCGGGTTTGAAAGTCTAAGCGGTGGTTAAGACCACTTGACTTACGACCCTAAATAAGCACTAAACTAGCAGTGACGAGTTAAACATGTTTAACTAACTTAGAAAACTGATTTAGTATCAAAACAAAGTGTTTTGATACCCAAAAATAGTTACGTCGTAAAATGCACATAAACGGGCATTTCGACCGAAACTTTGACTCTTCACTACGACTAATAAACGTGGTAATCAGTAGGTATAATCGCTAGGGATTATAACCATCGTGATTACGATCACGTTGCAAAGTTCAATTGAACTTTGTCTTGACCAATTAATGGTCAAAGCCAAAAGTGAAACACTGTTTGACTTTTACCTTTAAATAGCTAAAAATAACTAAACAAGACTAGTTAGAACAGTCACTTGTGTTCTAGGATGAAGAAAACTCAATTAGGAAGCCTCCAACAATGTGGTAGCTTTCAAGTAGAGGAGGAGATGAAGAAACGAAATGAATGAGCAAGTTGTTGATGAAATGGTGCAAGGTATTTATAGTATTCAAGAATCAACAAGATCATGACAAGTGTTTGTGTTGTCACCAAGGAAGAATCATGGCCCTACAAGTGTGTGGACATGAATAAGAGCCTTGGAGAACACTTAAAATAGCCCACAAGATCAAAAACTAAGCTTAAAAAAGCAAGAAATAGTTGGCAAGCTGTTTTAAAGGTTCTGTGTCTGAAGGCTCTCGTGGGCCGCGACCCAGATAGCCAAATGGGTCGCCCCAGGCGAGCCAGTTTAGACTAGGACTTTCAGTTTTTGGCAAAATAGGTCCCTTCAGCCCCCAAACTTGTTTTTCGATGCGTTTAACCCCCGTTAACCCAATTTAAAGCCTCACAAGGATGCTAAAGCATAGGGGACTTGAAATATGTTTGGAAATATCATGGATGTCAGTTCGTTCGGTCGTACGGTTGCGTTTTTTGGTTAATTACGACGAAAGTTCGAATGGACGTGAAAATGATCCAAATTACGCAACGAAGGACATTATTGCAATCTCATCACTAAAATATAATATTTTAATTATTTAAAAAATTTTTGGTTGTGCGTGTATCGTCAGAACGCCGAATATGGGCGAATTTGCATACTTTCGAAGTTTTGACGCTTTTAGTCCTTGTGACCAAATAAGCATATTTTTCACAAACCAAACCCCTCAAAAATTATTTCTAAGTTATGTAAAGGGTATTTGGGGTTTTTTTAGCTTATGTCATTGTTCCGGAGTGTACGTCGCTACACAAAATGGCAGACTTTTACAGTTTATCGCAAATAGTCCATGTGATTGAATAAACTTGTTTTTGCCATACCAAACCCCTCAAAACTTATTTCTAAGTTATGTAAAGGTTATTTATGGTATGTTAAGCTTATGTCACTATTACGGAATGTAAGTCACGTTAAACTGATTATATTTAGGTAATAGTTTGCTTAGAACTTTCCAGAAAATGTTTAAGAGTTTGAAATCGAACAAAACTCAAAACATACAAATGTCAAACATAAATAAAAAATATTGGAATCAAAACACAATTGTTTCATTGATAATTGATTTGTTCGGAGTTGTACAATGATTACACAAGCACAGATTTCACATGCCGAGTGACACTCAAACTAACCCAAGAGTATGAAGAACATAACAATCAATGGGGTAAGTTTCATTCCTAAAAATGATTTAAATGATAAATTTTTAACTTATTTTGTTTCTCAAATGATTGTAGGTGTGACTTAAACAAGTGAGGGAAGAAGTGGAAGTGATGCAGGAGAACCGGCCATCCCAATCCAAGTTGGGAAATTCAAGATTCACCAAGCCCTGTTCGATTATGGAGCGATGATGAGTGTCCTCCCAGGTAGCTTGTATGACCAATATGACTTAGGTCCTTGGCATGCGGTTGATAGCATGGCGGTGTTTGCTGACACAAGTTGGAAACAATCTTAGGGGGTTGTGAAGGATGTGATGAATAACTTGGTGAATTCTGCTACCCGGTAGACTTTATGGTGATTAACTATGCACCATCAAAGACATATGAGTAGCCACAGTTAATATTGAGCCATCCATTCTTGCCTACAGCTAATGCGTAAATCGATTGAAGAAAGGGCTTTGTCACGATGAATTACGATATTCGTAAGTTATTCTTCGATGTGTTTTCAAAATCCATTATTATGATATTAATGTTGTTTTGAGTTACACAGTTGCTACTAATGAGTCTGTTTCTTATGTAAGCAAGGGCGTGTTGGATGAGAGTGGTATTGAAATTTATAGGTCTAAAGGTGAGACAAATGGTAGTCGGGCGAAGAAGGCGAATGTGCGAAAGAAAGCTACTGAAGGAAAACCACTCGACGGTGGGATTGGATGGGGCAATGAGGCTGAATTTGACCCCAATTGGCGTGAAGCTGCAATCCTCTCACAAAACTGGATGGAGTTATATGTAGAGAAATGGGGAGGCAAGCATGAAGTTGAACATCTATGAGTACAGCAGGTACAGTCTTGCTGAAGACCTAAAACTTAGCGCTCTCGGGAGGCAGCCCGAGGATGTAGAGTATTGTATTTTTTGTTTGTTTGTTTTGGTGTGTGTTGTGTTTTGGCAGGTTTCTACATTTAATCCTCACTGATGCAATGATTCAAGTGTGGGGATTTTTGGCAACATCCCCAGTGAGATATAATAGAATCCAAGAGATGAGTACGTCCCTGTTAGATTGCAGCAGCCGCACACTACTACTGACACTTGCAGATTGACTGAGCAGTTCCATGTGTCTCTCTATCTTGTATTTTATTTTTATTT
Organism: Helianthus tuberosus; assembly: GCA_030545235.1. Taxonomy (NCBI): domain Eukaryota; kingdom Viridiplantae; phylum Streptophyta; class Magnoliopsida; order Asterales; family Asteraceae; genus Helianthus; species Helianthus tuberosus. Next base: position 30,039,222 of record CM060416.1, read on the forward strand.
GTGTATTTGGTGGTGTGAACTTTTGTGTTGGGAGTGGGTTCTATTTGTTATTTGATTAGTCGTTTATGGGTTGTAGGTGTTATCTCTCAAGTTAAGACTATAGATTACACCATACATTGGGGATAATGTATCTCAAGTGTGGGGATGCGGTAACTCGAAAGAGGTAGGATTGATGATTGCAAATGCTTGAATGGTTGAAATTGGAAAAAATTTAAAAAAGTTAAAATGTTTCGTAAAGATTGTTGCACAAAATGGAAAATGATAGGTAAAATTAGATTGTTGGTTTTCAATTATTATATATATGAGATGATAAAACGGTCGCAAATGCATCTAATTTAGGATATGTGGGTAGACCCAGCCGGTTAAAAGGTTCCTTAGGATTGATATAATATACTTAAATATTAGGAATCTTGTGGGTTCTCACCTTAGGAGCTATAGCAAAGCCAAAACTATAGAGAGTATAAGGGGTTCTGTTATAAATAAAAATCTTATAAGTATTCTGATTAAATGGCAAATCTGTTTCTTTTTATGAAAATAAATTCAAAACAAGGTGGCGCCTGAAAAAAATTCCATCTACTCATTATATTGAGCCAGTTGTGTATTGACAAAGTCTATGGTATTACCACGAGGATGGTGACTCGTATGGTACATACCCTCTAGGTGGAGTTAGAAAAGAAAAATATAAATGTAAATATGTGAAACTGATGGCATTAACCACTGGGATGGTGACTCGGGTGGGGTATGTCCGCTAAGTTGATCGTATTCAAAAGCATGTCGACACTCATATCGATCATCCATTATCCATTATAAATTTAATCTGAAATATATAAATTTTTTTATATAAAACGGTAATCTCATAAGCTTGAAACAGGATTAGGTCGCGGTATGGTTTTTGAGTGTGAGACCCATAAATGAATAAGGTAATTGAACTTAAAGGATCGCGATTAAGGGCTTGCAAACTGGTGGTTGGGTTTAAGTGGACCATATACCCGCACTCTTAGTTATTCAATGATTAGACTTGTTAATAAGATAACCGAATAAATTGAAAGCTAGTGATTTGATTGTGATTCCATTGCAAATAATTTTTCGAGACGAAAAAAGATAAGTGTGGGGATGTAATGGAGAAGGTGAAAAACGGGTGTTAAAGTGTGTTATGTTACGTATTTTATTGTCATTTACGTGATTATACGCTTTAAATATGTTAGCTACGCAAGTTTGTGGTTTTACAAGTTAATCGCGTAATTCAGATAAGTTGGAGAGCTTAGTGATGAAACGAAACAAGCAAGGATGATTATCAAGATATATCACCGCATTCGGGTCAAAAGCTAACCCAAGTGTGCTAGAATTATGAACGAATGAAGTCTAGAGGCTTGGTTGTCATTCTATGGAAGTTGTGTGTTGAAGAATATGGAGCCAAGAACCCACGACGTAAGCTACGGTTTCATAACCGTAGCCTACGGTACGTCTATGTTGTACAAAAAGGTTCTGTATTTGGAACATAACATACGGAAGTCAAACGTAGTGTACGGCCTGCAACATCTTTTTTTCCAGCAGGTTTGAATCGTAGCTTACGGTTCGTATACTATAGGCTATGGTGGACATTATGGCATGCATGTGGATTTATTTTATTCAAGGATTAAAAGGGTTGGAAACCCTACATCATATACACGCTCATGCTGGACGGTAGAAAAAAGGTAAGAGCAAATTACAAGTTTTGTCCTTTATGTTTACACCAAATTGTAGGCGCTGTCCTTGGTCTTTAAAATTGATGAGTTTTGTACTTAATGTTTTAAAATTTTGCACGTTATGTCCTTTAGGCATAACCCAGTTAGATTTTTTTGTTAAATCTGATCATGTGACTTGCACATGAGGGCATACTTGTCTTTTCACTATCAATGGACTATTTTGCAAATGTTTAATCTCTAGGGACTATTATGTAATATAATGAAAAAAAAAGATATATAATTTTAAAAAAAAATTATTCTCTCTCTGACCAGTCTGACCTACAGAGCGCCACCACCGCTATCGGTCACACCTCCTCCTGTCGCAACACCACCGTCGGCCAACCCTTAGATGATGTTTTCTATCAAAATTTAACGTGTCAATTAGTGAGATATGCAACATGATCCGCCCTTGTATAAGCCAACAGAGCGTTAATCAGTGGGTTGAACATGAACACCCTGTTTGGGGGTTTCCAAAATCGGACTCCCTTCATCCAAATCGGTAGAATCCAAGGGTGGAAAGGACGAGTGAATACCTAAATCAAGTGGGGGATGTCCGATTCATCCAGATTTGCGGGCACTACCACCTCCCACCATCACCTCCCACCACCACCACCATCATCAACCCACCACCACCCGTGATAGCGTCACAAATCAAACAGATCAGACCCTTCAATGAGTGCAGATTCGAGTTGTTTATCATTCTCTGACGAAGAAGAATCTGCCGGCCAAAATCCTAACATCAATTCAATACCGATCAGTCGCTTGACGCCATAGAAAACCAGTAGTCTTCGATCTAGGGCTGTTCACGAGCCGAACCGAGCGGACCTTTGCTCGTGCTTGGCTTGTTTTCAAACCGAACCGAGCGGAGCGGCTCATTTAAAACCGAGCATCAAATCAAGCGACGAAGAAACCCCATCGGTTGCTAATAATCACCACAAACCTGTCACATAGATCACCAAGAATGAAATCCAAAACGAAATGTGGAGAAATCCGTTTAGAGAGAGTAACAATAATGCGTCTGTAGCTTATGATATTCAAGAATAATAGTTGGTTTGTGAGTGATGGTGGAGGGTTGTTGGATTTTGTTCACATCTTGTTTTATTTTATGCTCTGCTTTACTCCTAACACACATAGAGAGAGACAAGTTTAGAGTGAGAAGAGAGAGTGTGTGAGCTTCAATTTTTTATATTTTTTAAATTATATATCTTTTTTTTTCATTATATTACATAATAATCCCTAGACATTAAACATTTACAAACTAGTCCCTGAAAAGATGAAAAGACAAGTATGCCCTCATGTGCAAGTCACATGATCAGATTTAACAAAAAATCTAATTAGGTTATGCCTAAAGGACATAATGTGCAAGGTTTTAAAACATTAAGTACAAAACTTATCAATTTTAAAGACAAAGGACAGCGCCTGCAATTTGATGTAAACATAAAGGACAAAACTTGTAATTTACTCAAAAGGTAATTATCAACACGTGGGGCATTGGATCAAGACAATTAAAAGGATTCTTAAAAACCCTAACATCACATGCAGACTTTTTGGACGGAATTTAATATACATACGGATACAAGGGATGAAGTGGGAGAAGGAGGCACCTTTTTGTCCCTAATAATCACTCATCATCATCATCAATAATTATCTTCATCATCACGAAATCATTGAGTCATGTAAAACTTGTTGGACAATTGAGGAAGATACAACACTTTGTGGCACCATTATTCAACCATCCTTATTATTATTATCACAAAACCCACCATAGCAAAGATGCAATCAACCATATATCAAGCTTTTGACGATCAATCAATCAGCATGAGCGGCTAATTTTCTAGTAGTTTCCTCCGGATGGAGGATTCTTGTAAGTTAACTGATTTTATGTGTTTGAACTAGTTTGTGAACTTGGTAATCTAAGCATTCGATGCTTTTTACCTATTGCTTTGGCTGATTAGTTGTAACGGATTGATTTTATTTAAACTTTGGTTCTGATTCATTCAATTATTCAATTCCTGAGAGTTCTAGTAATTGGGATATATTTCATAGGGGATTATGCTTGGTAATTTCAATCGGTTGTTCATGTGATAACCTTTCATTGTTATGCAATCAAAGTAAGTAGTCTTTGAATAAGGACAACTTGTTAATCGAATTAAACTAAACGATCATGTCTATGTGATTGTCACACTTAAACACATAATTGATGTTGCTTTGAATCTAAAATCCATAGGAACCATTGTTTTCTCCAATTGGTTACAACTCAATTTTAGTAATTGGTAGTTTAATCAAACAAACAAACAAACAACTAAAATTTACATTTTTGCAAGTAGTTAATCAGTACTTAATATATAACACTTTCCACCAGACTCCTCTTGATTTGATACACTGCTTACCCAAGCTATCTAGGTTAATTAGTTTTTGCATGGCTCTTACGACAATCATCAGATATATCCATCCGATTTATTAAAATGTAAGCAATTAAAGAATACTTACGCTATGTTTAAATAAAATGTGACAACAAGATATTTTTATAAAAATATCTTCAAGCATGCAAGACGTTTACTAACCTAAACACACCACAACCGCCCTATACTCCCCCCTTAGCCAATTTCCTTCATTCTTTAAAACAAAAAAATATTTGGACTTTGGAACTCCCTAACCCTTCAATGCTTAATAATTTGGTTCCCTTGAGATCACTTTTCAAATTTTAAACACACAAAAACACTCCCTCTCCCTCCCTCCCTCTCACTCACGGTCGTAACCCCCACCCTCTCACCATTCGCTTTCAATTTTGATCAACAAGTTATGTTCTTGGATTTGGAAGGCATGCCTGCTAGAAGGAAGATTTGGTAGAGCTTTGCAAGGAAGAGCACACACAATCCTCATCCAAAACCCTCCATTTTTTTCCATAGTCATAAACTAGTGTAAAAACACTATGAACCCTAATCTTGTTTCTTTGATTTCTATGGGTTGCAAGTGTTTTGTATAGGCTAGATATGATCAAAACTTAACTTTTTGGTCAATAAAACAAACAAAAATTAAGTGTACGTGTGTGTGAGCCGCAACCCTAAAGGGTGAGTAGGATAACTTGTTTTTTATTAGTACTTGGATTAATATGTGTGTAGATGAATGTTAAGAATAAAAATGATGTGTGTTTATTAGGATTCTTGATAGAAAGTGATGTTATGAATATGCTCTTGATGATTGTGTACAAGATATTAAAATTGATAACCATAATGATTAATATGTGTACATTAGGATGATTATGGATATGTAAATCTTGAGGATGTGTTAGTATATTGTTATTATGATTTTTGTGAAAATGGAACTGCAGGATTTGGAAGCATTATTAAATATATATATATATACACTACTTTATAAAGGATATAGGAAGGATAGAAATGGTCATTTTCCACTTTACAAGTCTTTGAAGCCCATTGTACAAACCTGTTAAGCACAAAGTGTTGAAAACTTGTTTTCAACACCTGATGATACCCACACGGATCTTACCGGATCAACTTGACCCGTTTTTAGTTTGATGGATCCAATATATTCTTTCTATCACTCTCTAAACCACAATTGTTTCATCCGCCGCTCCACCTTTCTCTATAAACCCTAGATCCTCCACCGCACCTCCACCTTTCATCCATGGAACCAGTCGTCGCCATCACCGTCTTCTCCCCTTTCATCCATGGAACCGGTACCGTTTTTTACCCCTATCTTGTACGTTTTTTTTAAATCTTTGTCAGATCTGTGATAATACTTTTAGATCTGTGTTGGTTTTGTGATTTTTCTAATGTTCTGTGAATGGATCAACATAGAGAGTATATATTTTTGTATTGACTAGGGTTTTTGTTTTCTGGAAATTTGAATATAGTTGAAGACGAAGACCGATGAACAGGTGAAAGAGAGAACACTGCGGCTTGGTTCATGAACCTTCAAATGCAGCCTTAGTGGTACCGTTTTTTACCCTATCTATAGTTTTGTTTGTTAAATTTTATATCATTTAAGTTTTTTATAAACATCTTTGTCAGATCTGTTATAATACTTTCAGATCTGTGCTGGTTTTGTGTTTTTTTTAATGTTTTGTGAATGGATCTACGGAGAGAGTATATATTTTTGTATTGATTACGGTTTTTGTTTTCTAGAAATGTGAATACAGTTGAAGATGAAGACCGTGGGGTCTTCATTCTTTTGTGAGCATCATGTTGGCTGTTTGCTGGATGCACTCGCGAATCGTGGCCTGTCGAATACATTGGCTACTCGGATATTGGTGAGATTTTCATGGTTTCTAGGGTTTTTATGTCTAAATATGTGGAAGCTGGTGTTTTAACTTTTGATTTGTAGCTTGGTATAACCGGCTAGCCTTCTCAGCTCCTTAAATATGTTTTTAATATAGTTAACAATAACAATTTTGACCCATTCACTTGTGTGTTGGTTGCTTCTCGCTCCAGGTCATGCTAATGTGTTAAATTGTTAAGAATTTTAAAAGAAATTAGCTAAAAAAGGAAACGGATCAGGAGTTGCTCATGCATAATTATAACAACTTTGCTATTATGTAATACAAATAAGTAATTATATATTTGTGCGGGTGGTCTTGATTTTAAAATTGCGTTTTAATGTATTTATATGCAGGGTCTGTGAATGGTTCCAACTGCAAGGAATTGGGAGGGCTAAGAAATGTTGATGTTTCATAGTTGGTGGAGCCTCTCTCAAGGTAAATTATATCATTATTGATATTTTTTTCTTAGTTTATAGTTTTTACTTTTTAGGTAATTTGTATATGAAACCCGAATTCACTGTTTCATCAAGGCTGCTAAAGTGAAGAACAGTATATGAGGTTTAAATCACAAGTCTTGCAAAAATGCTAGAAAAGATAAGAAAAAAACAACATAAATCTACACATTATAAGAAATCTACATATTAGTGAACTTGGTGCTGTTATTTGGTTTCATTTAAATTCATGTTAAGGTAAGTTAATTGGCATATTACTGTTACCCAACTTGACCCTGCGACACATCTATTTTCCTATCGTTATTTGTATTAACCTAATTTTTTGGCTTGGTGATTTGGTGGCTGCAGCCAAAACTAAGGGATATGCCCAGTGAGGTTCTAGAAGAGGAGGGTTGGGCTCTTGTGTATGACAAACCTGGATAAACTGAGCGGGCCTAAACTACCGAATATGTCGGAACCATCGCAGCTTATGACTGAAGACACACGGGCTGCTCTTTATGTTGCACTCCCGGTTCTTAGTCGAGGAAAGAAATGGGTCCTGCTGTACAGGTATTGCATTTGATTTTGATTGTGTTGTATGGAAGAATTTGTAGTGTTATGTTATTTTTATTTTGTATTTGGTTTTCATATGCAGTACATGGAGGCATGGTATATCTTTGTCAACTTTGTATAGAAGATATTAGGTATGCTTATTTGAGACCTCCAACCAAGAAAAGATATGAAATATATATTGATTAACTTCTTTTTATTTTTTAATCATTCTTTCACTGGTTGGTGAATACTATACAGGGATCAAATGATACATTTGTTTTCACAAATACCCCTGGTTGTCCTGTTATATTTCGTCCAACAGGTACTGCAGTTTTTCTCAATACAGACTTTCCTTGAGATTAGTAGTGGCAAAATGGGCGGGTTGAGAAACATGTGAAAACAAATTTGGGTCAAAACAAATTTGGTAATGAAAAGTTGTATTTTTCCTTTACGTGTTGTTTTGATCTGATCTGATCAGATCAAGTGTTAGTCAATGTATACTGATTGATTCGAGTTCCTTAATTCATTTTGAACGTGTTTGATTTTGTTAGGTTTTGGTTATGAATATTTGCTCTATTATGTGTTGTTTTGGTGCATCTGTTTAGAAATGGAGGTCTGTTTGGCTTGATTTGTGTAGATTCAAAATTATTATCAACATAGGGCATATTTGAGATATGAAGATTGAGTGATTGGTATATGTGTTACATCTCGGAAGTCGTGACAGAATGAGTGTTTGCTTTGCTCACATTATGAATTAAGAAAAGTTTTGTATGCTTATTCAGATGGACTAATCAATGTTGACTGCATGCCATGAAAAGTGGAATAAATCTGTTGGATAGCTTGCTATAGGTGGTTATGGGTTTACTCTTTATCTATAGGTGTCTGTATGACTTAAACTGTGAAACTATATATATGTGTGAGAGAGAGAGAGCCAAAGTTATTATTTGAGTCTGATCTGTTTATAACTTCTACATATGTGTTTGGATTTGGTTAACTTTATGTTTGCGACAAGAGTTATGTTTATCGACTTGAGCAATCATATTAATGGTTTTTTAATAGAAAATAAATATTATTAGTTCATTACCAACTAAAAAGATTCAGTAAAATATTTTATTACGATTTTGTAATCACTAATCATATATTGACCAATGTGTAAATATAAGACATTCAAGATTTACCTTATCCTAGCAGGCGAGCAGGAGATGCAGCAGAAGCAAGAGGTCGTGGAGCGAAACCCTAACAACGCCAACGAGCTGAACGGTATATGAAGTCTAAATCTGTATTTTCATACGTTTTTGTTCGCTATTTGAGTCTGATCTGTTTAATATTTATACAGTGTTTGGATAGGGTTCAATGACACCGAATCGATGATTTTCTCTCTATTCGACACAAGATCCACTGGGGTTGACCTCTAGGTATCGTTATAAACCACATCTAATGTTTTTTGTTTGTTATTTGAGTCTGATCAGTTTTTGTACTTGAATTCATCAGTTTTTCTTTGCATTTTAGGGGGAACATGGGTGCTTCTCTCCCAGGGCATACAAAACACAGGTTAATTGGCGACAACTCGCCATATTTAACATATAAAAAAACTTTATACGTTAAATTTGGCGGGCTGCCGCCAATAACCTGTGTTCTGTATGCCCTGTGGAGAGATGCGCCCATTTTCCCCCTAAAAAGTATAGAAAACCTTAGGCGATTCAACCTGCCGCAAGTCGAAACCGACAATGAATCAGGTAAAACCTCTAAACAGCTTTGCACTTGCATCAAATGATAACTCTTTTGAATAAACTTATTGTTTGACAGATTAGATCAGCAACTGATGGATGTACAAACGCAGGCGAGCAGGAGTTGCAGCAGAAGCAAGAGCCATAGTAGAAGTTGAAGCTGTAGCAGAAGCCTGCAAACATAGCAGAAGGTATGAACTGTGAAATTCAGTTTTTTTCTTAGATTCATAGATAGAAGACGTTCTTAGATTCAATTTTTGTTCTTGAATTCATTTCTTGTTCTTAAACTCAATTTTTGTACTAAAATTATCATTAACAATATTGTTTTTATTACTAAAACAATAATTTACAAATAGAGAAGTTTTTTTTTATGAAACGGTATATGAAGTCTAAATATGTATTTTCATACGTTTTTGTTCGCTATTTGAGTCTGATCTGTTTAATACTTATACAGTGTTTGGATAGGGTTCAATGACACCGAATCGATGATTTTCTCTCTATTCGACACAAGATCCACTGGGGTTGACCGTGATGTTTTCTTTGCATTTTAGGGGGAACATAGGTGCTTCTCTCCCAGGGCATACAAAACACAGGTTATTGGCGGCAGCTCGCCATATTTAACATATAAAAAAATTTATATGTTAAATTTGGCGGGCTTCCGCCAATAATCTGTGTTTTGTATGCCCTGTGGAGAGAAGCACACATTTTCCCCCTAAAAAGCATAGAAAGCCTTTGGCGATTCAACCCGCCGCAAGTCGAAACCGACAATGAATCAGGTAAAAACTCTAAACAGCTTTGCACTTGCATCAACTGATAACTCTTTTTAATAAACTTTTTGAATAAACTTATTGTTTGACAGATTAGATCAGCAACTTTTTGAATAAACTTATTGTTTACTTAGAATCCAACTTCAAGTTATAATCCAAAGACTTTTTTCATATTCTTAATAAGTCTTTAGTTAGAATAATATCTTTTAATATATCTCAACCTTTTCAGAAACCAAGTCAAGTCAGAAATGGTCTGTTTGACTTTTGTCCTTTTTGTTTTTTTACTACTTATCAGAAATAGTCATGTCATCTGTAAAGCAATATTTTACTATTAGTCTGAAAGAGAGCATGTTTCTAAAGCAAGATTAACAATATTGTTTTTATTACTAAAACAATAATTTACAAATAGAGAAGTTTTTTTATGAAAACAATTAAAACCAGTCAACTATTACCCCTTTCATATTCTTAATAAGTCTTTAGTTAGATTAAGTCATATAACCCTTTTTAGTTATCGTGTCCTAAAACCCTTAAATCATGTCCTAAAAGGATTATTTCTTAAATCATGTCCTAAAAGGATTATTTCTTAAATCATATAACCCTTTCTTAAATCATGTCCTAAAAGAACTTAAATCATATAACCCTTTCTTAAATCATATAACTGGTTTCACCTTTTTAGTTATCGTGTCCTAAAAGGATTATTTCTTAAATCATATAACCCTTTTTAGTTATCCGTCAACTATTACCCCTTTCATATTCTTAATAAGTCTTTAGTTAGATTAATATCTTCTAATATATCTCAACCTTTTCAGAAACCAAGTCATGTCAGAAATGTCTGTTTGACTTTTGTCCTTTTGTTTTTTTACTACTTATCAGAAATAGTCATGTCATCTGTAAAGCAAGATTTTACTATTTTACTGTTGTCTGAAAGAGAGCTTGCTTGCTTCAGTCTCTATAAATACTTCATCAAGCTCAACACTCTACACTCAACTACACTCAACTGGCGTACTGCTTTTACATCTACAGCTGTAAAGCAAGATTTTACTGTTGTCTGAAATAGAGCATGCTTGCTTCAGTCTCTATAAATACTTCATCAAGCTCAACACTCTACAAACATTCAACTACACTCAACTGAGACGAATTGAACTTTCAAATTGTAAGTTTATCTCAGTTCAACTAAATCCTACTTTTAAATCTTGCATCAATTAAACCTTCAAAACATCAACCTAACAACTTCTACTTTACTTCGATTTCAGAATATATTGACTCTTTGCATCTGGATCTTACGTTGTTTCTCGGCTCTCACATCAAGGTTTCACATTTTTTGTCGGCTTTTTACATCTGCCTCTTGCATTGTTGTAAGTTCTTCCAAATTTCTTGGTTTTTTTGTAACTTTTAACTGTGTCTTTAAACTTTAGAAGGTTGTAAATGTTGAAATAACTGTGGTTTTTGGATCTGTATTGTTTAACTGCCTCTTTGTTTTTTTTATTAATTAGTTTTTGTTGTTGAATCCAGATGTATTGTTTAACTGCCTCTTTTTATTAATTAGTTTTTGTTGTTGAAATCCTGTCAAAATTTTATCGGTTGAAGGTTGATTGTTTGATATAACTGTTTCCTGATTGTTTGATATAACTGTTTGATATAACCATTCGGTTTTTACCATTTAACGATTCGGGTCGATTCGGGTTGAAACTTAAAACTGATCATCTAAGATGAACCGATTATTTGATCTTTTTATCATTAATTTTTTTATACGAACTAATGATTTAAAAGATATTTATAAAAATCAGTTTAAACTAAGAAAACATAACCCTTAAATTACCATACATGTAAACTATAGGTCGGCAACTGATTTGGTTTGTGGCTTTCCAGATTTTTTTCCGATGTTAACATTAAATTTAGTATGCAAATATTCACTCAAATTAGTGTTAATATTTTTCGATTTGCACATTAATTTTTAAATACTAATACCTCTTATATTATATTTATTATACTACATATACATTTATCAAGTTGGTTATAGTGTTATAGACAACACCTTTCATTCCAGTTTGTACATATTAGTTTGATGGATTACATATTAAATTGTTGGCCTTTGATATCAAAAACAGTTCCACCATCACTTCATTCATAGAGCGAGTTCGATTGACCCAGTATTTTCATGTAATATACAATTAGAACTAGAACTGCATCCATTCATAGAGCGAGTTCGATTGACCCAGTATTTTCATAAACATACAAAAATAAAATTCAAACGATTAGAAATAACTAAACTGATAAATTACATAACAAAATTACCATTAACAATTTGATAAAAATCTGTTACATTGTGTGCATATAATGTTCCTCAAGTTGCACATTAATTTTTAAATACTAATACCTCTTATTTACTGTTTTAATTTCATATGTTTTCTGGGTAATTTTCCATTTACTATTGTCTGCGTGGTTTATTACCAATTCAAGAAAACCCATAATATAGTGTTTCCTAAAGTTACATAAATTTTATTAACAACCAATGGGCAAAATATTTATGAAGATTGATTGGTTCGATTAAAGTTAAATAAATGAATATGAAGGTGTTACTTTAGTGTGCGTTTGCATCTCTAAAATTATAGAAGTAAACTTTATATTAGAGCGATTTAGCTTATATAAATGTAAAAACAAATAAAAGAAAAAGGCGTTAAGAAAAAAAGAATTATATTTTGGTTAGTTAAAAAGTAAATAAAATATAAAGAGTAGTTGTTTGGAGATAAATAGAATTATAAAAATTGTATGTTTCTGTTTACACAATCCTTTTTTTTTTATATTTAACCAAACTGTTTTTATTTGCTTTAAAATTGATCTTTATATCCAATCAAAATTGTATTTTTCAGTTTATAAATCACTCCAAACAAATATGAATTGAGAGGTATGGGTGGTGGTTATCCAATTCCCGTTGAACCACAAGGGTCAACAAACCATGGACGATCATCCCGTCGCCATTTAAACCTTCCTGATTCAAACCCTCTAACTTCAAACCCTGAAGTTAGAAACCCTTGTCGTCTGATGGCAAACCCACCTCCGGTGTCAAACCCACCTCCGGTGGCAAACCCTCATCCGGTGACAAACCTTGAACATGATGATCCATTTGGTTGGACGGATGAAGAGTTGAATTGGGAGTATGACTATACATTCGCTCAACTACAATTTGGTGGACTACAAATTGAGGAGGGGCATCATCGTCCGGTGGCAAACACTCCTATACTGCCTATGCATCCTCCACCTTCAAACCCCCCTTATGTGGAAAACCACAGTCAAACACAAGAACTACCGAGCTGGGCTGAAGGGTACGAAACTGACCCTGGGGCGGTTTACGAACCACCATTGGATGAAGAAATGGTTTGGGAACCTTAGAACAACTTTGATGATGACTGTAGTTTTTTTTTCTCGAATTAGTTTGAATCTTAATTATGTAAATTTTAATTATGTAGTAGTTTAATTTTAAATTTGTTGTTTAATTTTAATCATGTTTTAGTTTAAGTTTAAGTTTCTGGAGTTTTTATTTTTTTAGTTAACTAACATTGAACACTTAATAGGATATGTCTGATCATTTTTCCGTTGAAGAATTTTCATCATTGAGAAATGATAGAGCATGGTATAATATAATCTTTGTTAAGGTGGAGTTTATTTGGCATGACGTCGATGAAAAGAGATTAGTGGTTATTTTTCTTGATCAACACGTAAGAACATTATTTTAATTTACTTTGTGTTGTACGAGTAAGCGTTTTTCCACCACTAAATTTCTTTTCTTTTTAGAGACAAAAAATTGTTGCGTTCGTCCCACAACATTTGATACACATATATAATGACGCGGCATTTATGGGTGGTTTTTTTTCCTTGAATCATTTCCAAATTGAGAATCTCAACTATCATGAGTGCCCAAAATACCAGAATTACGTGTTAGTTTGGTCCGAGAAAAAAATTGTCATCAACGAATATACAAAGCTTTCTTCACTTAAGCTTACGATTCCAAGGGGTGCTTCTTTATATCCATTGGTCCCTTCCATTATAGAATTGAAGCATGACAGGAGACCTCAAATGGATATTGTTGGTACATATAAATTCTCTATCTATATTTTTTATTAAATATATAAAACTTTATATATGTATGTATAATATATGGTGTATATGATTTGGCTGATTTTGTTATAGATGTGGTTGGGAGAATAATAGAAGGCAAACGTGATCGATGTTGTTTTGAACTTTCTCTTCAAGACAAGATGTAAGTTATTATTTATTATTAACATATTACAAACATAATATTTACATTATATGTAAGAAAATATTATTATTAGAAGAACTTTAACCCAAAATCGTAATATACAGTGGTCACACAATACAATTGTTTTTGTCTGCCCTGAAGCCTTCCGATGTTATACGTTCCATTCGAGTCGTGCAACAAAGGTCTATCATATATGTATCACGTGTCAAGTTGGTTCATCTACCAGATAGTATGTTATGCTTTACACATGAACATTCTAAAAATTAGTTAGATTTAATGGCTCATGTAATTTAATAAAAATTATATTTTATTTGTTATTTCAGTTAAAATTTTGAAGTCTACAGAGTTGAGTACGATTACGTACGAACCAGATATGGTCGAGGCACGGGATATTTAAATTATGGATCGTTATCCAAGTTTGTGTTTAAGTTAGAAACATTTGGTGTTGTTTTATGTTTAGTTGTTGAATATTAAAGTCTCTCTTGGTGTTTCGTGTTTTGCTTTTTGTTTCCCTCATATTGAAGTAATTGTAGAAGTATGCTTTACTTTGTTATTACAAGTATGTTATATTACTTGATTTACATGTAATGGTTACACCTATGTTTCACCAAACTATAATCATCTTAGATTGGACAACTAAATAATCATTATCTGTGTTAAACAAAGGTATAACCATGGCTGACCTTCCTGTTCATACAATCGTGTTTGAGATATTAACGAGGGTGCCAGCGAAGGATGTAGGTCATTCTAAGAGTGTATGTAAGCAATGGTATGCGTTACTGTCAACACAAGATTTTGTAAGGATACATTGTTCTCGCTCATTAGTTTCATCTAACCAGAGAGTTCTACTAATTGACGACCTAACATGCTCTGTTCGTCCGATCATCTCTAAATCCAATGACTATGGGCCAAGCTCCATAGTTACATTTCCATTCCATCACCAAAATAATGATGTCTCAATACTTTCACATTTGAATGGATTGTTGTGTGTTTGCTTGAATCATACATACGAGTTGCTTCTTTGGAATCCAACAACTACTGCTTTCAAGCGTTTGTCAACTCCTGATTCTCATGGATTCTATATAAATAACCTTGATGCCGTTGGTTTATACGTTGACGCTGACGATGATTACAAGGTCTTGCATATAAAGCGTAGGAGTGGTGTACTTGGTGTCTATGTTTATTCTAGGGAAGTAGACTCTTGGAGAAATATTCCTTTCATAACAAGACAAGAGTACCTAAGCGCTCATTTCAATTGGTCAGCTGGCACATTTTGTCAGAGCTAAGGAGGAAGAGCTCTTGCAAGTGGTATCAGAGCTAAGGAGGAAGAGCTCTTGCCAATTCAACCGAAAATTCTGTTTTTCTACACCTTCTAAACTGTCTTTTACAAATTGACCGAGAAAAAGTTGTCGAATTGTTCTGATTTTTGCACAGTGTGCTCGGAATTAGTATCTAACAAAGCCTTGAAAGTATAAGCAGTTAATTCGAACTAAAACCGAGTAATTTGCTTATTCTGCTCGAAAACGATCGAGAGAATGATGACATCAGCTTAATTCCGCTCGTGAATTTGTCTTGATTCCGCTCCAAAGTTTAAAAAATTTAATTCCGCTCCAAAGTTTCAAAGTCTAATTTCGCTCCAAAGCAAGTGAAGTTCTGATTTCTCTCCTGATCAGCTCCAAAAGGTTGATTCCGCTACAACAGCATGATATTCTAATTCCGCTCCAAAGTTCATTTTAATTTCGCTCCAGGATATATTATCTGTTGATTCCGCTCCATCAAATTGTTTGGTGATTCCGCTCCTGGTTACTTGTTGATCTCGCTTCAAACAGTGATCCCACTTAAATCGTTGATTTCGCTCGAAAGAATTGTTGTGATAATTTTCGAAATCTGAAAAATGGACGATGAATTTTATAATGCGTTCGCTACCCCTGTTACCCCAATGAGTATTGCACAGAACACGATGTTGGAGAACGAAACGGGAACTATGCAAAAACCGCCCAAACTAATGAACATCGAAGAATATAAGGGTTGGGAAGGTCGTTTTGAGAACTGGGTATAAGCTAACTATCTTGATGCATGGGAATGTGTTGAGACGAAATACATTCGACCGACGAATGATGATGAAGAGGTGGTTCCTATAAAAGATCTAAGTGCCGATGATGCTAGAAAGAAATACAAAGATGAGAAAATGATGCTAAGTCTTCTAAAACAAGCAGTGAAAGAAGATATCTTGGTTCTCTTGCAAAACAATGGAACTTCTTACTCAATTTGGAAAGCGTTAAGATCGAAGTTTCATGGTAGTCAAGAAGTGGTCAAAAACAAGAAATCACTTTTGAAGAAAGAGTTCGATTTGTTTCGTGGGTTGAAGAATGAAAGCACAAGGCAAATCATTGAGAGATATTGTAATTTGCTAGCTAACATGAAGAGATTGAGCATCGAGAAAGACAATGAAGAGTTGATTGAAAAGCTTGCTGATGCTTTACCACACAAGACATGGGGTACATATCTGATGATGCTCAGAAACAAGAAAGGATTTAACACGCTCACATTGAGTAAATTCATCGAGAAGTTGGAAGCTCAAGAGATGGAACAAAGAAAGATTGTTCGAATGAAAGATTTCGATGGTGAACAGGACATCGGGCTTTATTACAAAGCAGGGTTAAATGAGAAAACAACCAACTTATCTCCGAAAGTTGAAACTGCATTCAATGCCAAGAATTCATCTGGAAGTTCTTCAACAGGATCAAGCTGCAAAACAAGTTTCTCATCATTTCCATCATTCGATCCAAACATTTTGGCAACAAAGAATGGGAGAAAACTTCAGTGTAACATTGTTCTATATCTTGAGAATGATCAAGATTACTCCGAGGAAGTTGCTAAAAATCATATGTCTTTGTTAGGAATGATGTTGGAATCTTACAGTAGTTTTGTGGCGGGAAAGATCGGGAATCCTATGCTTACAAAAGAGGATTATGATCAGATCGATGCTGAGGAGATGGAGCTTATGGATATTAAGTGGTGTTTGGCCAGTGTTCTAAGGAGAGCTGAGAAATTTAAGCAAATCACAGGAAGAAATGATCTTCGAGAAGCTAACATTTCTACTTTAGGTTTTGATAAATCTAAAGTCACTTGTTTTCGATGCAGGGAGAAAGGTCACTTCAAGAGAGAGTGCACAAATCGTGAAGCAAGTGGAGCTCAAAATCCGTTTAACAACAACAATGATTATTACAGAAAAGCCATTTACCATCAAGTTGCTCAACAACCACATCAACAACAACAACATCAGGCACAAACTGCACACGGAAGGAATGTGATTGAAGATTCTGGAAAGAGAGCTTGTGTGGTTAATCAAGATTATTTGAAGAGAAATGATGGTAGTGCCTTGATAATAGATCAAGATGATGAAAGATTACCTGAAGGTTTTAGCTGGGAAAATTTCACATGGGATGATTATGTTCCTGATCAAGCTACAGCTCACACAGCTTTTGTTGCCAGAATGGAAGAGGATAGTGATGATGATCGTGAGTATTGGTCAAAGAAAATGGCAGATCATTTCAAAATGATGGAGGAAAGTGACAGTGAAGATGAAAAAGCTAAAAAGAAAAAGAAAAAGGTCAAGACTCCAGTGAGCAGTAATGATGAGGATATTCCGGTGATCAAGAAAAAGGTAAAGGAAGTACCAAAGTTCAAAGTTGGTGAAGATGTTGATGCGAAAAAGATTCCAGTGAAGTGTGACAACTGTGAAGTTATAAAAAAGCAAAACATCACACTGATTTACAACTTGAACAGTTTGAAGGAATCGTATGATGGGTTGAACAAAGCAATGAATCAATACAATCAAACAAGTGAAGAACAGGCAACAGCGATGAAAACACTTGAAGGAGCTTTCATGATAAAGCAAAAAGTAGTGAACAACTACATTGAGAAGTGTGTTGTGCTAGAACAAAAGCTGGAGTTGCAAAGAATTGAGACAGAAAGGGTTAATCGTTTGTTGAAAATCTACTCATGTACTTCTTATGTCATTGACAGGATATATCCGACTGTTGAAGGCATGAAGGCATTTGAAGAGGATGAAGTAACTGAAGAAAAAGATGCTGGAAAAGTTGCTGAAGGAAAGACTCCTGAGAAGAAGAGTGACATAAAGAAAAGGATTGACAAGAAGGATTCTTGTAAGAAACAAGATGTCGGTTACAACAAGTGTCCTCCCCCGCTAGAAAATGGATATTTGCCCAGAAATCCAAATGATGAAAGAGTCAAAAAGGCTACAAATTTACAGTGGGAGTCTGAGTCTTCAATCAATCTGCCAGAAAATATTGATGTCGTTTTTACATCGTCTGACACTGATCAACAATCTCAACTGATGAAGATAGTGGTGGATCATGTGTTAGATAACGATGAAACAGAGGAGTCAAAGTCGGAGTCCGTGTCAGAGTCAAAGTCTGAGTCCAGCACTCCGGGTCAACAAGAAAAACAGGGCAAAAGAGTTTATAGTAATGAATTCCTGTTATCGAAATCTAATTTGAGTGATGAACCATTTAAAGTTGCTTATACTTTGAATGATTCAGACAAATTATATTCTGATGAGGAATTTCCAATAAGAGGTGTAAAAACTGAGATGATAAAAAAGGTTTTCAAACTTACAGAAATTAACATTTCTGAAATAAAAGATTTAAATCTTACTGATAAACCTAAAAAATACACCTCAAGAGTACAACAAAGATTAAACAAGAAAAAAGGTTACAGTTCTGGTTCTGGTTTTCACAAGAAACCAAACCCTAACCGTAATTTCAAAAAGAAAGGTCTTGGTTTTACTCCAACAGAAAAACAGAAAAATGAAAAATATGTTCGTGGTTTTAAAGCAAAAATGACATTTGTTTCAGGAACTAGCTCTGAAGAGGAAGAAAAGAAAGAATTCTGGAGGCAGTCAAACAGTGATTTCCTTGCAAAGAAGCAAGATGACATGAAGAAGATGGCTGAGCAGAAGAAAGATACGAGAACCTGTTTCCAATGCAACAAAGTTGGACATATTGCCAGGGAGTGTTCAAAGGCAATACAATCAAAACAGGGAGTATCACGTAAACTAAAAGAAAAAGTGGTTGAGTTTGAACCACCAATTGACAGAACTAAATTGTTTAAAAATTCAAAATTTGAAATTGGTGAATGTTCAAACAAGTTTTACAAGAAAAGAGCTAAATCTGACAACCAGAAATGGGTTGTTAAAAGGTCTGGTGGTAGCTCTAGCGATGATTCTGATAGGTCGAAATCAGAGGAGCTATCTTCTGGCCATGAATCTGATTCCACAAAATCAGATGAGCCACAGGTTGTTTCAAAAGGAGAAAAATCAGTTCTGACTGTGGATGATGAAAATTTTCCATCACATCGGACTGAAAATTATAAAAAAGAAAATTGGTAAAGTTGAGATTTCAAACCAATTTTATGATAACAAAAAGGTTTTTGATGTTGAAAAGGCCTTTAACCCCACTGTGAAACACATTTTTGGTAAAATGATTGATCGAAAAGTCAAAGGGGTTAAAGAGTTCTATGAGAAGAAGACGAATAAAGTTGAACCATCCCTGGTTTGTGACTGGGATGGTACATACTATGAACAGTAAGTCTCTGGACTTGCCGGAGCTCCTAGGTTGGTAAGAGTGGAGCAGGAATCGGCATCTATCTTTCTTGGTTGATAATCTTACAAGTGGTAAAGATGGTAAAGTACAGGTGATATCATTCAAATTGCTAGTTTTCTACAAATGGTTTGATTGAGAAGAAAATCTACAAGTGGTTGAAGAAGATTTACACTTACAAGTGGTAAAATCAAGGACATTAAGTTGTACTTGTTTTTCCTACAAGTGGTTAATCAAGGTCATTAGGTTGAACTTGATTGGACCATACATTCATGTGATATTTGATGACAATGTGATGAATCAAACCCCAAATTTACAAGTGGTAAAATCAAACTTATTTTCCGGAAAAACCATTTGATTAAAACAAACTTAAGTGTTTTGAAATCAATGGGAAAATAGTTTGTTGAAAGGGGGAGTTCTGATTGTTTATGCCAAGTGGATGGCGAATTGAAGTGATTCAATATCAGTTATCACGTTATTGTATAGTTTATTTTTCAAAAGGTTCTTATTAAGTGGGTCAAGAGCTCGTTTATTTTCAAATTTCCTAAAATGTGTTTGCATTTTAGGGGGAGTAAAATTTTTCAGAAAATCCAAAAACATTTGAAAATTTGAAAAAGACAAAAACATGATAAAATTCAAAAATGAGTTTTGTGTCAAAGAACAGGAAATGATAGTACATCAGTGGACTATCACAGCATGCTAAAGAAATGGAAAGTAAAAATGTGATAAACGGTCTCACTGATGATGTATCAGTAGGTTTTTGCACATTTAGTAGATTGTGACGAGATATAAACCTAAATTCAAACTTGCTTATATCGTGGGGAAACATCTCTCGGATATATGGGTAACCCCGGAAATCTTGTTTGAAAGGTCCCTCTTTCTGAGATACTAGGTCTTTATACTCAGTGATATCTGGGGTATTATCCCGGGACTTCTGATTTTGCGGAAGCAATGGCCTAGTCCCCGGAGAATACTTTCTGCTTGCTTGAAATATAGCGCCGCCCTCAGCAAATTGATGAAACAATAAAATTGATAGTCATTGCTGTTGTAAAAAAGATCCTCTAAAGGGGACACACCAAAAGTCGAAGCCGTCATCTCTCTGCGTATACGGAAGTATCGACCTGAGCTCTCACGGCCCTCGCATTATAACCCCTTACAGATATCATCTGTGGTATACTCACCTGTAAGACTGAATATTGGGATCTGGATACGGGAGTATATTCTGAGGTGGGACACGCGATTAAGTTTAAGTGCTTAAGACATTAATATCGTATCTCGAAGCAGTTGAACTTTGTGTGAGAATTTAAGTGGACCAGTATACTGACAATCTAAGTGAATCGTTTAGAACTTAAAATGTTTAAAACTTAACGGTGTTAGTGTTTTGTCTCAACAACTCATATGATCCTCTTATACAAACTCACAAAAATATTGTATGTAAATATTTCTTTACCGCATTTCATTCTATTCAAAAATCCAAAAAGATTTTCAGTGTGTTTTAGCATAAATTTTGTAAAATACAAAAAGATTTTCGACAACTGGTGTTGGAGAGCTGATTTTCAAAATTCCAAGTGCTAAACATGATGAACAGATGGTTTGGGAGAGTGTGTTGTTTTTGAACATAAAAGTGATATATCTTCAAGTGGTTCATCAATGATTAACATGGTAAAATCATTCTTTGATTGTATTATTCCTGCAAGAGGTTCATTAGATGGTGAGATTGTTTTACAAGTTATCATCAGAAAATTTATTTTTGGGTAGAGAATGTGCAGGTTATTTGAATGATAGAGAGTCAGGTTCTGATACCTGAGGACTGTGTAATTTCAACATGCCAGACTACGATCCCAGTATATTGAAAGGGGGAGTATGAAGACATCCTAGTAGAGATTGTTCGTGAGGAGTTTGTTGATGATAGAGAAAAGAGAAGATAAAGATTGAAGGATACTTACAGTGTCAAACATTTCAAAGAAAAGAAGCCCAAAGGCTGATAAAGACTCAAGATGAGAAGACTCGACACTGAAGACTCCGTCAACATCCGAGGGGGAGTTTGTTGGTGCATCCGTCTGTCGTCTACGTCTTGTATCGAGTCTTGTATAGAATAGGATTAGTTCAGGGCATGAGAATCGAGAATATGAGTTTTAGTGTTGATTCCGCTCGAAATGACATTTTGTCATTTGGAGCGAAATCACATAAAAGTCTAATTCCGATTTTAATGTAATGGTCTGATTTCGCTCGAGTGGTTAATTCTGATTCCGCTCTTAATAGTCATGCATGTTCGAGAGAAATCGGAGCCCCTATATATAGGGTTGCTAGGAGCGAAATCAGATAGATTTATGTGTGTGTTCTTCCGGTGAGCCACGAAGTGCTGCCGAAGTGTTGAGTCGATTGTAAAAGTCATTCAAATCAATAGAATCAACAGTTTATTTTCAAATTTCATAAAATGTGTTTGCATTTTAGGGGGAGTAAAATTTTTCAGAAAATCCAAAAACATTTGAAAATTTGAAAAAGACAAAAACATGATAAAAATCAAAAATGAGTTTTGTGTCAAATAAGAGGAAATGATAGTACATCCGTGGACTATCACAGCATGCTAAAGAAATGGAAAGTAAAAATGTGATAAACGGTCTCACTGATGATGTGTCACTAGGTTTTTGCACATTTAGTAGATTGTGACGAGATATAAACCTAAATTCAAACTTGCTTATATCGTAGGGAAACATCTCTCGGATATATGGGTAACCCCGGAAATCTTGTTTGAAAGGTCCCTCTTTCTGAGATACTAGGTCTTTATACTCAGTGATATCTGGGGTATTATCCCGGGACTTCTGATTTTGCGGAAGCAATGGCCTAGTCCCCGGAGAATACTTTCTGCTTGCTTGAAATATAGCGCCGCCCTCAGCAAATTGATGAAACAATAAAATTGATAGTCATTGTTGTTGTAAAAAAGATCCTCTAAAGGGGACACACCAAAAGTCGAAGCCGTCATCTCTCTGCGTATACGGAAGTATCGACCTGAGCTCTCACGGCCCTCGCATTATAACCCCTTACAGATATCATCTGTGGTATACTCACCTGTAAGACTGAATATTGGGATCTGGATACGGGAGTATATTCTGAGGTGGGACACGCGATTAAGTTTAAGTGCTTAAGACATTAATATCGTATCTCGAAGCAGTTGAACTTTGTGTGAGAATTTAAGTGGACCAGTATATTGACAATCTAAGTGAATCGTTTAGAACTTAAAATGTTTAAAGCTTAACGGTGTTAGTGTTTTGTCTCAACAACTAATATGATCCTCTTATACAAACTCACAAAAATATTGTATGTAAATATTTCTTTACTGCATTTCATTCTATTCAAAAATCCAAAAAGATTTTCAGTGTGTTTTAGCATAAATTTTGTAAAATACAAAAAGATTTTCGACAACTGGTGTTGGAGAGCTGATTTTCAAAATTCCAAGTGCTAAACATGATGAACAGATGGTTTGGGAGAGTGTGTTGTTTTTGAACATAAAAGTGATATATCTTCAAGTGGTTCATCAATGATTAACATGGTAAAATCATTCTTTGATTGTATTATTCCTGCAAGAGGTTCATTAGATGGTGAGATTGTTTTACAAGTTATCATCAGAAAATTTATTTTTGGGTAGAGAATGTGCAGGTTATTTGAATGATAGAGAGTCAGGTTCTGATACCTGAGGACTGTGTGATTTCATCATGCCAGACTGCGATCTCAGTATATTGAAAGGGGGAGTATGAAGACATCCTAGTAGAGATTGTTCGTGAGGTGTTTGTTGATGATAGAGAAAAGAGAAGATAAAGATTGAAGGATACTTACAGTGTCAAACATTTCAAAGAAAAGAAGCCCAAAGGCTGATAAAGACTCAAGATGAGAAGACTCGACACTGAAGACTCCGTCAACATCCGAGGGGGAGTTTGTTGGTGCATCCGTCTGTCGTCTACGCCTTGTATCGAGTCTTGTATAGAATAGGATTAGTTCAGGGCATGAGAATCGAGAATATGAGTTTTAGTGTTGATTCCGCTCGAAATGACATTTTGTCATTTGGAGCGAAATCACATAAAAGTCTAATTCCGATTTTAATGTAATGGTCTGATTTCGCTCGAGTGGTTAATTCTGATTCCGCTCTTAATAGTCTTGCATGTTCGAGAGAAATCGGAGCCCCTATATATAGGGTTGCTAGGAGCGAAATCAGATAGATTTATGTGTGTGTTCTTCCGGTGAGCCACGAAGTGCTGCCGAAGTGTTGAGTCGATTGTAAAAGTCATTCAAATCAATAGAATCAACAGTTTATTTTCAAATTTCATAAAATGTGTTTGCATTTTAGGGGGAGTAAAATTTTTCAGAAATTCCAAAAACATTTGAAAATTTGAAAAAGACAAAAACATGATAAAAATCAAAAATGAGTTTTGTGTCAAATAAGAGGAAATGATAGTACATCCGTGGACTATCACGGCATGCTAAAGAAATGGAAAGTAAAAATGTGATAAACGGTCTCACTGATGATGTGTCACTAGGTTTTTGCACATTTAGTAGATTGTGACGAGATATAAACCTAAATTCAAACTTGCTTATATCGTGGGGAAACATCTCTCGGATATATGGGTAACCCCCGAAATCTTGTTTGAAAGGTCCCTCTTTCTGAGATACTAGGTCTTTATACTCAGTGATATCTGGGGTATTATCCCGGGGCTTCTGATTTTGCGGAAGCAATGGCCTAGTCCCCGGAGAATACTTTCTGCTTGCTTGAAATATAGCGCCGCCCTCAGCAAATTGATGAAACAATAAAATTGATAGTCATTGCTGTTGTAACAAAAGATCCTCTAAAGGGGACACACCAAAAGTCGAAGCCGTCATCTCTTTGCGTATACGGAAGTATCGACCAGAGCTCTCACGGCCCTCACATTATAATCCCTTACAGATATCATCTGTGGTATACTCACCTGTAAGACTGAATATTTGGATCTGGATACGGGAGTATATTCTGAGGTGGGACACACGATTAAGTTTAAGTGCTTAAGACATTAATATCGTATCTCGAAGCAGTTGAACTTTGTGTGAGAATTTAAGTGGACCAGTATACTGACAATCTAAGTGAATCATTTAGAACTTAAAATGTTTAAAGCTTAACGGTGTTTGTGATTTGTCTCAACAACTGATATGATCCTCTTATACAAACTCACAAAAATATTGTATGTA
This sequence comes from Helianthus tuberosus, assembly GCA_030545235.1. Taxonomy (NCBI): domain Eukaryota; kingdom Viridiplantae; phylum Streptophyta; class Magnoliopsida; order Asterales; family Asteraceae; genus Helianthus; species Helianthus tuberosus. The sequence continues at coordinate 30,063,798 of CM060416.1, forward strand.
AATATTTTTTTACTGCATTTCATTCTATTCAAAAATCCAAAAAGATTTTCAGTGTGTTTTAGCATAAATTTTTGAAAATAAAAAAAGATTTTCGACAACTGGTGTTGAAGAGCTAATTTTCAAAATTCCAAAGTGCTAAACTTGACGAACTGGTTTGGGAGTGTTGTGTGTGAAAGAATTTTAAAATCTTGTTACAAGTGGTCATCAAAAGGTTTGAATTTGATACTTTTGCAAGTGGTTCATCAGAGACTATAATTGTTAGATCATTTTTGTGATATTTACAAGTGGTGTCTAAGTGTGTTAAAGTTTAATATTAGAAAACTTATGTTTGTGGTAGAGAATGTACAGGTTTGAGAAAGTGTTAGGTTCCGATACCTGAGGACTCTGTGATTTTAACAAGCCAGGCTGCGATCCCAGCATATCGAAAGGGGGAGTCTGAAGATACTTAAAAGAAGGAGTATGTTGGTGATGAAAAGAGAAAAGAAGAATAGAGATTGAGTATACTTACAGCGTCAAACATTTCAAAGAAAAGAAGCCTAAAGGCTGATAAAGACTGAAAGTGCGAAGACTCGACACTGAAGACTCCGTCAACATCCGAGGGGGAGTTTGTTGGTGCATCCGTCTGTCGTCTTCGTCTTGTATCGAGTCTTGTATAGAATTGTTTAGATTAGGGCACGAAATGTTGATTTCCCACGAAATAGACATGACATTTTAGTGGGGAATTAGAAAATTGTCATTTCGTGGGGAATCAGAAAATTGTCATTTCGTGGGGAATCAGAATATTGTACCGAAGTGCTGCTGGTATTTATCGTGCTTGTAAACGTCATTCAATCAATAGAAACTACAGTTTAAAGTGTATTGCTTGCTGAATTGAACTCGGTTTCTTAGTTTCCGCCTCTGAAACTGAGATAAATTCTTCTGAACGACTCATTCGGGTCCCAAATCGATCCTACAAACAAGACTGTCTGGTGGAGACAGGAACTGGAGAATCCATTAAGATAAGTGAAATCTTGTAGGGAGCAAGAATATAAATTCTAAACCATCATTTTTCTGCTAACCTGTACCCAATGAATCTAGCCGGATTCGATGTTGTATTAGGAATGGATTGGTTGGTAGCCAATCATGCCGGTATTTTATTTAATCAAAAGTCTATACAAGTAAGTACACCAAAAGGTGAAAATATCACAATTAAAGGAGACAAGCCAACCAGGTCTACAAAATTCATCTATGTGATGAAAGCTGCAAGTTGTGCAAGAAAAGGAGGATAGTGTATATGATTTCCATAATCATTAACACTAAAGGAAAAGAATTAAAAGATATTCCTGTAGTATCTAAATTATCAGATGTCTTTCCAGAAGATTTACCTGGATTACCGCCAGATCGAGAGGTTGAATTCAGGATTCACCTCATACCAGGAATTGCACCGATTGCCGAGGCACCTTACCGATTAGCACCAAAAGAGATGCAGGAGCTGAAGAAACAGTTAGATGAACTGCTCGGAAAAGGTTTTATACAACCTAGTTCATCTCCATGGGGAGCACCGGGCCTGTTTGTCAAAAAGAAGGACGGATCGATGTGTATGTGCATTGCTTACCGAGAATTGAACAAAGTTACGATTAAACCTCGGTACCCACTACCGAGAATCGATGATCTGTTCGATCAACTTCAAGGAGCTCGATTCTTTCATAAGATTCATTTACACTCAGGATATAATCAATTGAAAGTACAGGAAGAGGGCATTCCTAAAAATAATTTTAATTTGGGGCTTTTAGGGTTAGACATGTGTTTTGATGAAAATGAAAGTAGAATATTGTTATATATATCATATTAGAATATATTGTGTAAATTTTGAGACTTTTTAGATATCAATTGGAATTTTGGTGAATTATTTATGTTTTAATCACTAGATAAATTAATTAAAAATACAAGATAATCATAAATAAATTCAATAAATAATTTTAGTGATTATTTCAGATTATATAGACACTATGGAATTTTTATAGATTTTTTCTTAATTGTTTGGGAATTTATGAGTTTAAGTTGGATTTATACATGTTTTAAATATTTAAAAATATAAGATTTCCACAAACAAATTCTATAAATATTGTTACTGATTTTTATAGATTATATGATTGTATTGGGACTTTTATATAATTTTTCCATAATTATAGATAAATATTTTATTTAAGGATTTGTGGACTTGTTAAATAAATAAAATTCCATTTATAAAATTGATCATCCTAAATTAAAATATATAATAATCATAAAATCTAACGTATTGTTTTATTAGATAAATTTTATTAATTAATTAAAATTTGTAGCATTTAAAGATTATGATAACATATTAAATGGTAGTTATCATATTATTGATCAAGACTAGTTATATAAATATAGATTTATCTTTTATATTGAATAATCATTTATTCATCAAATAGGAGAACCGAATTTCCTAAAATTAATATTTTGTCCGTTCATTTAACTATTTGGTTTATTTACAACTTTGGGTGATTATGATTATTATTTTAGATTCCACCTATTCCTGTTCATGCAGTACTATATTCTCGTGGATTGTTTCTTCGCAACCAGTGAGTAATCTCTTCCATTTTTACCCTTTCAATTTTATAAATTTTGGGGTGCACCATGTTATACTCATTTTTTTATTTCATTAGCAAGCTATGTTCAAAGTGTTACTATGTGAATGCCTTTATGTGTTTTCCTTCATTCTGTATACTATCTTTTGTCAAGTCTATTGTATGCTATTGTGTCATGTGGATCCATAGCTGACAAGGTTCCATACAGCCATTGGTTGTAGCCTAGTATCGCCACCAGTATTACACTCGCTCTTCGGGGTTTGAGACTAATGCACGCTATAGTCTTGCGTCTTATATTTAGTTTGTTTCGTATAATAGATTTATTTTGTGCATTCTTGTTTGGTATATATGGATATGTTGGCTATGTTGTTGATATGAGACAATCTTCATGCTAACCTTGAAGTGCATGTTAAAAGTATTTTTTTAAAATAAATATAAAACTGTTTTCCAATGTTTTAAAATCCGGTTTTTAAATTATACGAGATTAGACTAAAAAATAGTTCAACTAGTTGAACAGGGTTGTAACTGAAAGTTCAACCGGGTTGTAACTGAGTGTTCAACCGGGTTGACCACTTAACTCGATAATTTCATAAATTACACACATACAACCAGATTTATATACACTAACTACTAGCATACACATACATTATACATCATGTATACATGTTGACTCACTAAGACTATATAGTATATACATGCATCATACTACTCTTTTAACAACAATAAAAATTCAAATAAAATTGGAAGTCGCTACTTGCTAGGTTAAAATTGGGAAGTAACCATGGAGATGAGCTAATAAAAAGTAAAAATCAGAAACCAAAAACAAACCTTGGCTGGTACCAATATAGCGGTTCAAACCGGTATACATTATTTTAACGGCAGTACAAAGTCGATGCCGTTTTCCCTATTTACCGCGGTGTTTCGTACATTCGGCACCGGTAATACCGGTTTAACCGGCCGGTATTTACCGGTTTTTAAAACATTGTTGTTTTCTATAAAATGACGAAATTTCTCACCGACGTATTTGTTGATCGAAAAAATATATTTTTCTTAACGTGGTGCAGGTAATCAATGTTGATAAACAAGTGATGAGGACACGTAGCATGACCTTAGGAAAATAAATCGAAATCTTATGTTATATTATGTTTTGTTTTGTTTTTAAACAATGTATAAACAACTTTGATTATTATATGTTATGCGACAATTTAACTGGATGTGCTTTAAATATTGTAACAACGATTAGTTGTCATGAGCTATGGGCAATCATCATGCCCCCTACCAATCCGTTGCGGATCAGGGTGTTACAAATATGCTTTTGACATTTGTTCCAACCTTTATTAGTTTGATCATGTGTATTGGTTCTAACAAAACAAGTGTAGACATTGAGTATGTGGCATTGGTTCTAATTTGATTATGCCTTTGACATTTATTCTAATTTGTATTTTTCGTGCCACTTATTGTACTTAGACTTGTTACCTTTCTACGGTTGCTGTAAAATAGGACCCAAGAAAGTTATTTGTTTTGGTATTTCAACAAGTTCTTAAAGTCTTTCCAAGATTGGGGTAGTTTAGCAATCACACTTAATACATCATAGAATTCATCCATTTTTACATGTGATAAGAAACCACCACCCCCGCCATCGCTTCGAATCTGTTATCTTATAATCTTTAGAATTACTAACTAGAAACTTCTTACTCGAAGCATCCTTAGCCATGTATGTGAATTCAAAAGAATCCCACAATTATTCTAAGTATCAACATTTTGATAAACATCAAGAAAGGGAATTAGAGACACGGTTCTAAGATGTGTAAACAACATATGTGATCAACATTCTCCCATGTAGATCTACTTCTATTGTGCTCAGTTTCCTCTACCATTATTTCTTGCACATGCCTTCTTAAAACATATACCACTTTATGTGTTATTAGGAAAACATGCATCTTCTTCTGCCAATACTTGAAGTCTTGCCCTTCAAACTTTTCCAATTTTCAGAATATACAGGCTATGTAACAAAAATATTATTAGTGCGTCATGTGTCACACCCTCAAATTTCACATGCAGAGTATTACCGCGAGCCGTGCGACTGACCAGGATCCAGACACCAATCATATAGAACGATCTTAGTAATAAAACAGTTTTATCAAAACATGATTAGTGACTAATAAAGTTCACATCCAAAGTCTTAAGTTTAAAAACAATGTTTAAAGGAAGTAGCGGAAGCATAAGTTTAACAGTTTAATCAAAAGTTCAAAGTTTCAAAATTATTAACAACCCAACACAAGTTGTTGTGACCACTACACTTCTCAAGCTACAAGCTCCTGCCATAACTTGCCATAACTGATTACCTGCAAAGCATGCAGTAGGGTGTCAACATAAAGTTGGCGAGTTCACAAGTTGTTCAGTTTCAGTTTCAAAAACGTAAGTTGTTCAATGTATATATATAATCATGTAACATGGGGAGCTACCCCATCTGTAAGCGTATTAAACTGTAGATACCGAAAACTGGTGACTGTAGAGTTGTTGTGCCCTAGGTCACACTACTAGAAAAGTGGTTATTTTGCTACAGATTTTTCCTACGCAAAAAAATGTGTCACAAATTCTAACATATTTACTACGTATTTCATACAGTTAGATGCATAAAAAATGCCTTGGGTACGAGAGGCTCGCGCCTCAGGACAAAAAAGCCCAAAAAAATATCCCAAAAAGCACCCTTTTTGGCGCTTCTTGTAATTACTCTAGGCGCGAAGCGGAAAGGCCCTAGGGTGTGCGTCTCGCGCCTTTTTGGCACTTATTGTAATTACTCTAGGCATGGAGCGAAAAGGCGCACACTTTTTAAAACCAAGAATAGGTCTACATTGCCACCTCTACTTCTATCTGTAAGTTTTAACTTGTTTGTTGTAAATAATGATTGATATTATAAAACAGCTTGCATGACACTATGTGGGATGATGGGAACTCACTTGGGCCTAAAGAGGTGCACAACTATTTATATATGTGCAGGGTAGCATGATCGGTGTACATTATGAGGATGATCATATTGCGACTGGATTTGGAAATCACATTGCCCGACCTATATTTCGTGAGGAATGGAGGGAGGACTTGAGTTTTGAGGAGGGTGTCAAGTTATTGGAGAAATGCATGCGTAACCTTCCATACGGTGATAGGTCTGCTGTTAACAAGCTTCAGGTAATATTTTTAAAAACTTCATTCTTCATAAACTATATAATTTTATAAAATAAGTTTGTTTAAAAACTCTGTTCTTACAATAATAAGTTATTGGTCTTAAACTTGAGCCAGTTGTAGAACATTTATAACTGTGATTCACAAAGCAATTATGTAACTACATAAGTGTTTACGCCGTGGTTTCCAATTAAAAATTGGTTATGTACTGAACGTGCACATACACAGATAGCAAATATTACAGAAGAAGGTTTGACCGTCCCCCAGCCTTACTCTCTCAAGACGTTTTGGAACTCTGCTGCTTTTCAGAATTCAACAGTCGGTACCGTGGGATCATGGTAGTATCTTTGACTTGGTCTTAATATATCTCTCTTTATGTTTAAATCTGTTGCTAGGATCTGATTGTAAGAATACACTTTATTTGTGAACGTGCACATACACATATAGCAAAGATTACAAAAGAAGGTTTGACCGTCCCCCAGCCTTACTCTCTCAAGACGTTTTGGAACTCTGCTGCTTTTCAGAATCCAACAGTCGGTACCGTGGGATCATGGTAGTATCTTTGACTTGGTCTTAATATATCTCTCTTTATGTTTAAATCTGTTGCTAGGGTCTGATTGTAAGAATACACTTTATTTGAGCATTTTGTTTCACAATGAGACATCCATCCATCCATCTATCCATCCATCCATCACATTGCATATCTATGTGCTCTTTGCCAGTATTTATATTCCAAGACAATAATAGTCAGTTTAATTTTTTAGCTTTTCTTGTATGCAAATAAAAACAAATCATGATTGTATAAAGAGAGGGTCGTTCCTACTCAGAAATTTTAGTAAACAGGAAGTTAAATATGTGTGTAAATGTATGCTTTTTAAACATATAAACACTGCCAGAATATTTTTATATTTTAAATGTAAATGATGTTTTATATTTTTAACCAATATAAGATTAATATTTTCTTAAAACAATTTTTTTAATTTTATTATTGTTTCGTCACAAATGCGTAGGAAAGTTCAAAGAGATTTATTTTAATTTTTTTTAATACCGTCGGATATGTGTCAGAAAGGGTAGTGTTGAAAATACGTCAAAAATGGGAGTGTCGAAAATGCGTCGAAAAATTGTGTTGGAAATGCGTCACAAAACTAAATATAAAAATGACCGCAATAATAATTGCACTATAAAAATAAATTAAAAAAGTTCATAGAAAATGTGTAGGAAATAAGAGATAATCCTGATAATAATACTCAACAAAATCTGTAGGAACTTCTTACACCATATTTTGGTCGGAAATGCGTAGGATGTTGCGTAGCAAATGCGTAAAAACCAGTTTCCTACGAGGGGTTTTCATACATACACATTTCCTCATAAATGAGTCAGAAATCGCTATTGTGACACATTTTTGACGGAAAACAGTGTTAGAAATTTTGAGTTTTCTAGTAGTGTCAATATTTATCATTGTAGGTCCCGAAATCTGAGGATCGATAACGAAAACCAAACCCTTTTTTATAACAAACAATGTCACAGGTGCGGAATCCCCGTAACGATGCCAAAACAAACACAGTTAATAACAGACATGCGGTATAACCAATGAAACGCAATCTATTGATTAAACGGGATGAGAACCAAGAACAACTGATACAAACACAATTTTACAGAATAACTCTCAGGGTATGCTCTCATCTAGTTTCAGAATGAAACTATAAAGTGTTTATATAGTAGCCTGGGCCCTAACATCGACGAAGCCATATGTGGGCTCGACGAAACATCGTTGGGCCTGACATTGGGCCTGAAGAAACCCAACAACGACGAAACTAGGGGGTTTCGTCATTGTTCACGAGGAAACCTTCTGAAATGGACATTTGGGAGTTTCGTCATGAGGTGTTCGACGAAACCAGGGGGTTTCGTCGAAGGCTGCAAAATGCATATATGTTTGCTGCAAACAGACAACAAACAGCAACATCATATAAACATACAGTAAAGACAATAATACCCTTTACATGCAACATGCATCGTTCATAAACATTACATAACAAAGATGAGACAAACTAGTCGGACACAAGTGGATAGGAGGATATCCGACTTGGTCGACGACGAATACAGACTCGATAAACGTAAAAGACCGTACAAAATACAACGCTAATAAAGACTAGTTACAGACACAAAAAGGGGCACCAACAAACTCCCCCTTGTCTGTTACTCGTCTTCGGTCTTCGAATCTTCTATCTTCAGTGTTGTTCGGACCACGAACTACCCGCATGAATTCCTCGGTAGTAGCAGAAGCAAGCGACGCGCTGGAATCGCAAAGCTTGATGCGCGTCCTTGTCTTCGTAGAAAATGTCGTGTCGATATAATTTGTCGATGTCGGTCATGGACATGTTAACAATCCACATCGGATCCAACATCCGGAAATTTTCACGATCACCTCTAAACACGATCACCGCTTCATGAGTGTCTGAGTCGTAGCACCATAATGCCATTTCATTGAGAAAGTTCTGCTGCATCGGCATTAATGGGATTTTATGTACGACTTTCGCGGGCTGATACACAAGCTTGTAGCGCCCCGTGTTCGTTGCTAGATCTAGAGTAAACTTGATCTGCTGATAAATAGGAAACTGAGGCTTGTACGACTCGTCTTTCCAACCAGACTTTTTGTTCATCTTTATCAGCCGCTCGAATAAAGTTGCGTCTTCGAAGTTTGAGCGATTAATGAGCTCAATCTTCGTCAATGCTGCAACATCGTAAAAAAGCAAAGATAGTATGCTCAGCAACGATCGGAAGTATTGAATACCGAATTCCCTTTTGATGGCGACACAATGTATTTCCTTAACGAACATCCAGCAATGGATTCTTCCATTCGGCTTTGCTTTCTCACACTGTAAGTAATCAACTTGAATGCTGGCAGGCACGGGCTTGGAAACTTTCGATAAGAACTGATTTCGTCATTTGGAGAACGCATCTGTGGCATTTTCAGAACTATCACGGTTCTTTAAATGCTCATCTATGACGTCCACATTCTCTTGTAACCATTCTTCATTGAAAGGAGCGAATTCAGTCCCGTCTTTACACATATACGCGGACTTCTTCTCATTTCCCTTAAAAACAATATCTTCAATGTTTTCAACATCAGTAGTCTCAGGCTCACTCGGTATCTTATCAATCTCAGCATCATCAATCTCTTTCATTGCGTTTAGAGCAAGTAACCGCTCATGTGAAAGATCTGATATAATCTCCCCTTCTTCAAGTTGTTCTCCAGTGATAGGATGAACAACCTGCAATGCAAGATCAGCACTGCTAGGAACAGAAGATGTACCTTCAATCTGTTGTATTTCTTCAACTGTTCCAGAGGAGGTTCCTTGAGCAGATTCGATCGCTGACGGTTGAACAACAATGATTTCAGAAGATGTAGTGGCTGGTGGCTGTTGTGATGTAGCAGAAGGATCAGGATTCCCTTGATCTTCAGGATCATCATCCCTTTTCTTCATTACTTCTTGTTGCTTACATTAATCATCCCACAGAGTAGCAACGCGCTTTCGAAGGAACTCATAGCCTGCATTGATCTTTTTGACTCCGTCAACTATCGTTGTGTTACCAGATTCGTACCACTCTTTCATGTAGTCGCACCTGCCTTTAAGATCCTCGGCCAACTTTTGAAGTATAGAGCTGCTTTGTTCTCTCGCCTCGTCTGCAGTTTTCAAACGTGCATTTTCAGCTTTAAGTTGATCGATCTCGGCTTGTTGGCGTCCTATAACAGTTTGTTGTTGTTCAACAGTGGACTTCAACGTATTTATTTCCACCAGTTGACTGAGTTGATCATTCTTCGTGATCCACATGAAATCGGTTTGCCTTTGTATACGATCTGCAGTAGCTTCAAGTTGAGAGAATAAGAAGTTGTTCTTTTCATCTTGAGACATTTCTGAGAATATCCTTTGATGTTCAGAACTAGGCTGAGATGTAGTCGCTCTAATTGCAGAAGCCATTGATCTTTGTGGAGCAGCTTGAAGAATAACTGTTGGAGTTTCAGGAGCTGAAGATACCACAGGAGTTTCATGAATAGGCTCTTGAGGAACGGATGCCGAGGTAGCCAAGTATCTTCTAGCTTTCTTTTTCTGATGGACATCCGATTTCTTTTTCTTCAAACATTCCGCTTCAGTATCTGAAGGAACATATTCTGGGTCATCCTCCTGTCTAATCCTCCTGTATCTTTTAACACCACGTTCATCGAGATACATTTCGTATCCAGGCTCAATAAGATGATCATCCGAATCAGAATCCTCTTCGTCGTCGCCAGCTGATGTACCACCAGCTGCACCAGCACTAGATGCACCAATGGCACCTGTATCGCCACCATTATCGCCATCATCTTCACTATCACTTGTTTATCAGATTGGCTGTCATCATGACGCCATTTATCATCAGCCGGAGCAACGTAATCTGGTTTCCCAAGAGCACCGATTAACTTTCTTGGAGGATCGTTTTCTTTGTATCTCTTGGCAGCAAGACTCTTGATTATCTTTAATGAATTCAAGATCATAGGCTCGATCTTCAGAATGTCGTCATCGACTTTAGGAAGACCAGGATGTTGAACGTTCATGATCATTTGAAGAAACCGTGGATACATCCAGAACTTGTTCCCGGTTATTCTACTTCCATTCCTTGTTATATTTTCCTTCATATTGGCGAATATGTACTTTGAGATGCTAAACGGTTTGTTTAGCACCAACGCCACCATAAGACTAACTAGATCATTGCCTACCATATCGTATCCGGCACGTCTATTGCTAAGAAACTGAATGAGAACGTGTAATAGAAACTTGTAGCGCAACGGCAGATCACCCTTGTTGATTTGATTGCTGAAAATATCGTCTGTACACTTCATTCGTAATAGACATCCACGTGTACACATGATAGGTACAGAATAAGGAGCATCCGGATGATCTTGCAGCTGTAAAACATCGTTCAAAATATCCAGAGAGACTATAACATCCAAATCATTCACACGACCCTGAATAACTTCCTTTCCATCCACTTGCACAACACTTGCGGAATCCCAGAAGGCTTTAATGAGAGATTTGTACACAGGCAATGAGAATGTAACAGCATGATTGATCCGCGACTCCCTGATCCATTTAGTGATATCTTTCAGTTCAGCGATCTTTTCCTCGGGATCCAGAAAAGCAATTTGATTATGATGATTTTCAGACATTATCTCCTCTTACGACTTGTTTTCCTTCTTAGTCGGTTTCTTACGTTTTCCTTCTTTCGGTGACATCTGAAACTGAAAGCGTCCACAATAAGCAACAATGGTATCACATATGCATTTAGACATGTATGTATACAAGTTCATGTATCCAATTGACATTTACATATACATACACATCTTCTGTGAATAAAATACCAAACTGAAAATTTCATTAAGGCATGGACGACGAAACCAAATCATCTCGACGAAACTCCATTCATTGCGACGAAACCTCCTTAGTCAAACAAAGTCAGCGTTGACTGTTGAAGTGAGGAGTTTCGTCGAGAGGAGTTACGCCGTAAAGGAGTTATGCCGTGACAGTTTGGGTTTCGTAAATTGGGGGTTTCACCAAAATGGGGTTTAAACAATGATCAGATCACAATCAAACCAACATTTTTCACACTTTGTTTATACCCAAACCCACCGAAAACTGACCAGTGTACAAATCGACATCATTTTGACCGAAACCCACACTTAAACTTGTTTAAACATCCAATATTTCACATCCCCTGTTTTGAGTTTCAAAACCCAAACCCAAATCAAAACATATATCAACATATATATCCTAAATCTATGAGTTTTATCAAGTACAAAGACAAAGATGAAGGATGCATATGCTAGAATCAAACAAAGAGGGGTGTCCGAGGGTTTGTCGCACAAACAGACAAACACACAGGGTTCCTAAGGGTTCGAAACATGTAGTACAACATTTTGTATACCTTGATTTACAGAAAAACTTTGATAAAACAAAGGGTTTTGAGAGATGGTTAATGGGTGTGGCGGTTGAGTGATGAAGAAGGAGAAACAGGGATATGGTTTGAAAAAGTGAACAATAATTGACCTGGGACCCTTTAAATATCTGCCATTTCGACGAAACCTCATGACTTCGACGAAATGCTAGATGGGCTCGACGAAAATACCTGTTTGGGCTTGGACAGGGCCAGAACATTTAGCCCACGATGAAACATAACTGGGCCAGGGGGTTTCATCGTTACCTCGACGAAACGTGGGGATTTCGTCGAACACCAAATCAGGTTTGACCAAAGTTAACCAAGTTGAAAAACATTGACTTTGACCATAGGATTTCGTCGACATAAGAGGGGTTTCGTCGACACTTGGGGTTTCGTCGACACCATTTTTCAAAAATTCACTAAGTGTTCAACATTTTTGCACAGTGAACAGATTTTGTTTAATTGAACACATTTCAATTTTGATTGAGTTTTCAAATGCAAGGACGTGTTATGAAGAAGGTTTCAGGCTTCCGGCAGAAAACTTCGAGATACCAACCATCGGCTAATCAAGACAAGTTTTACAACTTACACTACAACACAAATTAAAGTGCGGTAAACTAACGAAAGACAATTACATAATGAATTTTTACAAAGAACAATATTTTTGCGAGTTTCAAGGTAAGAGAATCATTACTAGCTTACGGTCTTTGTCAAAACGGTTTCTGATTTCTGTTTAAGACTTTAGATAAGTATTTTACCACAATTATCGATATTGTTGTCCACCTAAGCTCAACTTATCAGATGTAATCATAATTAGGATATATGATTTACGGTAAGAGTTATACTTACTTGTCGGTGTACATCCACTCACGACACATTCCCGTATCAAGGTATGCACGAGAGTTCATCTTACCGGTGAGTATACTGCTTATCATCCGTTTGACCGTATAAAAGATGTGAGAAACTCACTTATTTGATTTGAAAACAAGCCCTATGTGATAGAATCACTTATTGATGAGGAACTTGATTTTCAGATGCATGAAGGGCACAGGGACAAGTCCGTGAACAGGTCAATACTTTCGTACAGCGAAGAGACGAACTTGACTCCCGTATAAATGTGATATATTATCACTTGTTTGTTTGGACATGTGATTGTTGATCACTTATTGAGGTCGAATGCAATATGTACACGTATGTATGGTATCATGGAAGATCTTTGACTTCGTCTCCGTTATTTTTACCGTTTGATACAACCATGATACCCAGATGACAAGACAGCATAAAGACCAAATATCTCAGAACCTCGGCAATCAATCAAACGAAATTTCGGTACCAAGACCATATGCCAATGAATGGTTCCCACCTGACTTGAAGTCTGTTAGGTTTATATCATCCTGCACATTTTAGTCTGATTGTGAGCCTACCGATACATCGTTAGTAAAGCTACTTATCATTTTTCAATTTTTCTTTTCCTTTTGACCATATTGATAGACCACACCAGTGTATATCATCACTTTCCCTTCTTTTCTCCAAGAAACTCATTTTTGGTTTTCTATTGTTTTTGAATTTTTGATTTTTCAAACTTAAAGACAGAAAGTAAAGGACATATTTTTGGATTTTTGAATTTTTCACATGTTTTTGTATTTTCAAAAATTTCTCCCTGTAAAATGCAAAAAGATAAGTAAACTGAAAATCTTTTTGAATTTTTGACGCTTAAGAAAATATTTACAAAAACGATCAGCCGACAGAAGTTTACTCTTGTTTCACCTTAATACCATTTACCAATAAAAGATAGTCAAAACGAGATTTGTCAAAAGCTTTTGTAAACAGGTCAGCACGCTGTTCATCAATGTGGATTTTAACAACATCGATTAATCTTTTGTCAAAACAATCACGTATGAAGTGATACTTAATTTCGATGTGTTTGGTTTTGGAGTGTTGGACAGGATTTCTAGTGATAGATAAAGCAGCATTATTATCAACAAAAATAGAGGTAGATAGGAATTCAAAACCGTAGTCGCACATTTGTTGCTGAATCCACAGAACTTGAGAGCAACAACTTAAGGCAGCAATGTATTCAGCTTCACAAGTTGATGTAGCGACACAAGTTTGCTTCTTGCACTGCCACGTGACTAAGCGACTTCCTAAGAATTGACATCCAGCCGTTGTGGATTTCCCATCTATTTTGCATCCGCCGAAATCTGAATCACTAAAAGCAACCAAGTCAAAGCTATCATCCTTAGGGTACCAGAGACCAGTGTCCGGGCAACCCTTCAGATAGCGAAAAATCCTCTTAACAGCTCCAAGATGAGATGCTTTTGGGATGACTTGATATCTTGCAAGCAGGCACGTTGGATACATGATGTCAGGCCTCGATGCTGTAAGATACATTAGAGATCCGATCATAGCGCGATAATAAGAAGAGTTGACACTTTCACCCTTCAAGTCCGGAGTAATCCCGTGATTAGTCGGAAGTGGGGTACCAATGGGCGTTGCTTCTGACATCTGGAATCGGCTCAAGATGTCACCAACATATTTAATCTGATGGATGAATATCCCAGACTCAGTTTGTTGAACTTGTAGGCCCAAAAAGAAATTCATCTCTCCCATTGCGCTCATTTCGAACTTCTCCTGCGTAACACGTTCAAATTGCCTACATAAAGTATTGTTAGTAGAACCAAAAATGATATCATCGACGTATACCTGTACCAACAAAAGATCTCCATCCTGTTCCTTGATGAAAAGAGTACAGTCGATAAGACCTCGGCGAAAACCGTTCTCCAGCAGATAAGTAGATAATGTTGCATACCAAGCCCTCGGTGCTTGATGTAACCCGTAGAGAGCTTTGTTGAGCAACCAAACCCGATCGGGTTGGATAGGATCTTCGAAACCTGGAGGTTGTTCGACATACACCTCTTCTTCAACAATACCATGCAAGAATGCGCTTTTGACGTCCATCTGATAGACTTTGAATCCTTTAAAAGAAGCATAAGCTTGAAAGATTCGAATAGCCTCCAAACGAGCAACTGGTGCATAAACCTCGTTGTAATCAATGCCTTCAATTTGACGAAAGCCCTGAACAACTAATCTCGCCTTGTTACGAATGACCACTCCACGATCATCCTTTTTGCACTTGTAAACCCAACGAGTGCCAATTTTCTTGTAGTTGTCGGGTTTTTCAACAAGTCTCCAAACACCCAGTTTCTGGAACTGTTGTAGTTCCTCTTGCATTGCTTCAACTCCAAGAATTATCCTTTAAGGCTTCTTTCCAAGATTTTGGTTCTTCTTGTGAAACGTAACACGCGAAGGACCAATCATTTTGAAGACCAGATTCTCTAATGGCTTAATACAAACCAACACTCTGGTTGTTTCTCAGCTGATTACGCGTCTGCACCCCGCGTTGGACATCTCCTATGATATTCTGCTGTGGATGGGTATCGTGAATCCTCATTTCAGGATTTTCAGGAACATGAGCATTAACACCCAAATTGTTAATATTAAGATCAACAACCAACTCCACACGGGGAATATGCGTGGAAGTGGATGCATTCCCTTCAGCAGTATCAACATCCTGCACATGAGGAGTTTCAACAGAAGTGCCCTGAACAGGAGCAACTGGAGCTGAAGTGCCTTTAGTAGCATCAAGATATTCATCATCTTCCGATGACTCATTGTACTCAGTAGCATCTTCAAATACCTCATTTTGAACTGTGTTGTTAACCGAATTAGAACCTTGTGGGTTAACAATAACAGGCCTAACCAATGGCGAGCCAGCATCGTTGTCACTATCAAATAACATTCTAGCAGCTGCAGAATTGTGACAACCCTCGCCAAACCAGGTATCCGTACGAATTAATTACTATTTAATTAATACTTAATTATTGTTCTTGCTTACAGTTGTTATTAAACTGCTACTAGAATTCTGATACATACACGTACATGCATCATACTTTATTGTCGTCACTCCATTATTTACACAGAACTATAGTGACAAACTTGATGCACAAAAGCACAGTAGCACAATGAACGAATAACCCAGTAAACATGCTGACATAGCCAGCATCAGACAGGCACTGTCTCTGAGGCCAGTATGAGCCGAGAATAGATTACTACACTAGTAGGGAGTGTTGGGAGGTGAGGATTGTTAAACTGCGTCACTAGGTGATAGTTATAGTGACCGGATGTGCCTAAAACATGCTCTACTTACAAAATTCTGCACTTTAATACAAAATTCAGCATTTAAGCTAACTAGTAAAGTGCAAGAACATGGGAAAATAATACTAGACACTTTTCAAAGTGCCAGGAATTCATTGTGTCACTAAAACAAATATTAACGACACTTTAAATGCTTATTTAGCACCTTAACGGATCAATATCCAACCGAACAACCGGACTTTACCCGGAACATAAAAATATTGACAATGACATTGTTTTTTCCTTTTCTGAGCCAGTTAGGGTCCCCGAATACCCTAACACCCGTTATATTTTATAACACCCTAATAACTTAATTTAGACTCCTAACCAATCAAACTAGTTACTAACTATCAAGTTGAAATCAAACCAATTAACCCCCCCCCCCCCATGAACCGAATCGGTCCCCATGTGGGGACACACTCTTACAAATGTTGATTATTTTATTGATGGTTGTCTAATATCTCCATAACACATTGCATGGTGGACAATAAGGATTATGGATTATAAGTAAGTATGAAGGGTAAGAGTTCATTATCACTAAACACTTAACAAAACTCTCTCTCTTTCTCTCTTGGAAACTCTCGGCCGAACACAACCATCATCACCACCACTACCTTCAAGTCTTGATCAACAATTTCTTACATACTCAAGGGTGCAAGGTGACATACAAGCAAGCTCGGTCCTTACGGAATCACAAGGACCTCTCTACATCGCTATTAACCACCTTGTTTTCGCTTTGATTCTTCCCTAGCCTTGAGCTAGTTGTAAGTGATTCTAAACACCCTCTTGATCTTGTCTAAAGTGGTTAATAGGAGGTTTAATGGTTAAAACTCAAGATCATACGAAAACAAAACTTAAAGTCTTGCTAAAAAGATGAACATGGTGGTTAAAGAGTAAATAATGGTGTAAAACTTGTGAATCTTGTTTAGTAATGATTATTTTACGTTGTTTAATGCTAGTAGTGGAACGGATCGTCATCTAACCACACTAGATCATGTTCATGGAACATGAATTAGCAATGTGTTAAGCTTGAAAGATACAAGATGACGAACCCTTCCATACATAACCATGAACTTGTGTAAAAATAGTTTTTCTTGTAAAATGGAGTTCTAAACTAGTAGATCTAAAGATCTACAAGTGGTATTTTTGAAGAACCATGTGTAAGATGCAAATCATGTTTAAAAGCCGGATCTTTCATAAACTAAAAGAATTTTGTGAACAAACAAGTGTGTAAACACTTGTGTGTTAAAATGATTTAACAAAGAAATATTTTCGTAATTTTTGGACTATAAGTTGTAAAGTTACATATTCTTTAAAAATAAAGTTTTCGAGAAACTGATTTTATTTTTAAAGATGGAAAGATCTACTAAAAATGTTAGAAAGTTACTACATACTTTCACACAACTTACAAGTTCATGTGTTTGCGATTTATGTTGATTTTGACTAGTTTGACGATTGAACATTGATTATTGATGATTGGAAAATTGTTGATTGAATTTTGAAAAGAAAATGATACGCTTGTAAGCGTGGCCACCTCCAGTTACAGAGGAAACTCTGGCGAAATTTTTCCAGAAAATAACACTTAGAATATTTTGGTGACAAGTGTTTATAAATATATTTTTGACTTGTTTTCCAAACAAACTTCGCCATGATTTTTATTACAAATAACTAGGTATTCGGAGGTGGATTTTCGTAAATAAAACTTGTTAAAATATATATTGAGAATATATATTTCATAATAAAACACTTGTGTGATTTTATGATTATTTTATGAACTACACATATATTATTTTTAGGGTAAAAATAATATAACTCGCATACACTAAAAAGTAACGACTCCAAAATAATACCAACGCTATCACAAATAAATATTTAAGTTACACCGGTGTTATTATTACCACACGAACTTTAAATGTAACTTACGTATTTTTGGAAAAATACTCTTAAATGCGTATTTTGATAAAAGTGTTATTTTGGAAATTGTAAGGTATAAAATATAATATTTTTGGGGAAAAATATGTATATTTTGGAGATAGAATATTTTAGACAAATATATTTTATTAAGTGAGACTTAATAATGTATTTTGGATTTACAAAACGCACATGTATTAAAACCCCCATCCTTGGGAAGGAATATAACTACAGATAATTACGAAGTGTAAATACGATATAGTTGCCTAACTATTTCCCAAAAACTTAAACCTTAAGCCAAGGCACGGCCGTCCGTCTAATATTTTTCCCCAAAAATATTATATTTTATACCTTACAATTTCCAAAATAACACTTTTATCAAAATACGCATTTAAGAGTACTAACTTCTATTTTGGAGATAGAATATTTTAGACAAATATATTTTATTAAGTGAGACTTAATAATGTATTTTGGATTTACAAAACGCACATGTATTAAAACCCCCATCCTTGGGAAGGAATATAACTACAGATAATTACGAAGTGTAAATACGATATAGTTGCCTAACTATTTCCCAAAAACTTAAACCTTAAGCCAAGGCACGGCCGTCCGTCTAATAGAAGTTAGTACGTGTAGGTCGTCACGCAGCAGGTTATTTTGGGACGGACTATTTCGAGACGCACTTCTGTGAGTTCATGTCCCCCTTTTCTCTTAACTGTTTTCAGTTTTTATACTTCGGGGGTGAAATACATGTTACTATGATTACGAACTTTTACTTACATGGTATGGTTAGCGTAAGGAGGGTTACTACTTAGATCATGTGAGTGGGTAGGCGGGAACTGGAGGCCATTAATCCTCATGGTAGGACCGAGGGTATTTAGTGGTAGATCTATCTGGGTGTAGCGAGCCCAGCCCCAGGCCCAACAGTACGGACCTTGGGGTGACTTGGTACCCGACGCAAAAATATGCTAGGTTTGAGTCTTCCTACTGTACTTCACACATATCAATGGCCTTGCAAACCATTGGTGATCTCTTTATTTCCTTATTTGCTACATACCAGGGATTTTATACTTACAACGGTTTTACATACTCACTTTCACATGAACTCGCTCAACTTTATGTTGATTTTTCAACTTACATGTATTTCAGGGAATTAGGGATCTAGCGAAGTATGCTACGTTTTCACGCTGCGTAAGAGTTATGAGGTCATCCACGTTTAGGGATTGTGACTTTTACCTGGACGAGTCGCAAGTCTTAAACGGTGTTTACTTTATGTTGGTGGTTATGTCGTATGAACAATGTTTTTGTTTTGTTGGGTTGTAACTCGTTGCATGTGTCGACTTTAAACAATGTTGTCGTAATTTACTTTTCAAACTTAAATCAACGGATGATCTTCATGGTTTTATTTTCATATAGCTTTGTTGTGATTAAGCTATGGTATTAAGAAGTCACAACAAATAAACCCACGCTTCCGCAAAGCCAGGGTGTGACAGCTTGGTATCAGAGCCTTGATCATAGCAAACTAGGATTCCTTCTCGAGTCTAGACTATGATGACTAGGGCTCTCACGAAAACATTTTTACATTGCATACACTATGTCCAGATCCAGAGTGTAAAATATTTTTAAAAGTTATGGCTCAGTCTGAGAGGCTGAGGGAGTAGTCTAGTGGGACTAGGAGGCTCAGTCTGAGAGGCTGAGGGAGAAGTCTAGTGGGACTAGGAGGCTTAGTCTGAGAGGCTGAGGGAGTAGTCTAGTGGGACTAGGAGGCTCACTCTGAGAGGCTGGGAGGTTAATCTAGTTGGACTAGGAGATTCGGTCTGAGAGGCTGGGAGGTTAATCTAGTGGGACTAGGAGGATCAGTCTGAGAGGCTGGGAGGATAGACTAGAGGGACTAGGAAAATTACTTGATTGCTTATTGGTGACTAACATGTTTATATGATTATATGATTGATTGTTTGTGCATGTGTGTGTTTGTGTTACAGACGTCATGCCTTCATCCGGTACTGGAGAGTCGGACACTACAGATCCCATGGCCATAGTATCAGACGACATAGTTTCATCGGAGCACGAGGTGTACACTTCCGATACTTCCAGCACAGATGATGACGACTTTCAGCCCTTTGCGCTGCCTGATGTCGTGGCAGAGCCTGCTGATGGCCATCTCGCTGGGGATTTACCACTCGTGGTGATCCCTGCTCCTATACCCCTTGCTGTTTATCCGGTTGTTGATATGCCACTTGTTGATGTTTCTGACGATGATGTTTCTGACGATGATGTCGATTTATTTGAGGAGGACCCACTTGAGGATGACCTTGAGGGCGAGGCCCATATTGCTGCCGGTGATATCCTACTGCTTGCTGATGCTCCTGCAGAGGAGGCTCATGCTCATTCACCTGTCCCAGACTCATTTGAGTCTGTGGCGTCCGCATCTTTGCATGCACAGGGAGTGCAACACCACTCGCATGACGCCGACCCTGATATGGCGTCATCAGCTGCACCTACACATGACTTTGAGTTTGATCACGATATTGAGGATGATCCTGTTTTTCCGCCTAGTTTTGATCCAGACCATGACATTGAGTTCATACACTTAGACCAGCCCCTGGAGGATCCTGTAGCCCATGTCGATCCCTTGTTTGCTGATCCAGCTGATTTCGAGATGGAGTTTGTTGATCCGGAGCCGGCAGTGGCCGCTGAGCCAGTTGTCGCTCCTGACCCGGCATTTGAGCATGACCCTGTTCATGCCGATGCACCTGCGGTTGCCCCTTTTATTGATGACATATTTGTTGACGATCATCCAGATTTTGCCCCACCATTGATGGATGATCATGTTGCTGACGCTCCTGTTGATGCTCCACTTCTGTTAGAGGATCCTGTTGTTGCACCATTTCCTGACCCTATGCCGGTGATGATCGACCGTGCACCCTTCGCGACCCATATTGATCCACGATACGCTCACACCCGCAATGGGTGGATAGATGACGACGATGATTTCCCACCTTTAGTGGTACCTGTTACACCACCTGTAGCCCCCGTTTCAGCTCCTGTTTCAGCTCCCATTGATGTTCCTTTGATTCCTCCACACACCACAGATACTCACCGCACAGATCTCCCGATCACTTATCTCCAGGACATTCCTCCACCCCGTCCTGGGGAGGGTTCGTCACGTCATCCATTTGGTCACACACCTTTTTGTGTCAGGAGGTGGTCAGTTTGTACCTCAGGTTTCTCATCCCACTGTTGTTCCCACTGCTGCACCATTTACTCTACCATCCTTCACTCCATCTAGTGACACGTTCCTCTGGACTACGCCCCCCATTATGCCACTGACGGATCCGTATCACCCATATCACATTGGGTATTCTAAGGAGGATGTTCTCACATCTTTTATGATACAGCAGGAGGCGCTTCATATACAGGAGCTGGAGCGAGCTCAGCGACTCCCGTGCCAGTGCCAGACTCCACCTGCAGTATCACACCCTCCTCGTCTTTGGACGCCCGAGCAGCAGATAGCGTACTTATTACGCGCTTATAGCGCTATGGAGGAGGACTGGCTTCATATGCGACGTTTACTCTTTCCTCATTTTCCCCCTCCTCCACCGCCATCAGCTTAGGCCATTTTGATTCGACGCAGGTAGACTTTTGGTGAGACGACCGCGATTGTGCAGACTATACACAGCTTTTAGAGACCACATTTTGATGATTGTGACTTTTGATGATTTGTATATTTGTTGCTGTTGTCACTGACTAGATAGTTTGGACTAGGGCGATGTGGCCCTTAGTCACTGATGATGTATGATACAGTTATGAACTTGTAAACCTTACATTGTGGTCTTGATTTATGATAGCGCAATCGCAGTATTCTCATTATATGTGATGTTGATTAATTGTTTATGTTCTTTAACATGAGATGTTATGTGGTTGATTTATTTATAACATGAGATATTATGTGTTGATATTGTTGAATACATACGCACACTTTACTTACTATGACCTGACCTACGTGAACCATCTTTTAGAAGATGCCACCAAGACGCGAGACGCGTATGCCTGCCAACGAGGCAGAACTTCAAGGAATCATTGCTACCGCCATTGCGAAGTATGCAGCCTCACAAGGAGGAACCAGGGGGAGCAATTCGAACAATAACGGCAATAACAATCCACCACATGGTAATGTTAAGTCGTTGAGACATACTACAATACATCTGGATATCTTTAGCACGTTTTCTAATACCATTTGTATATTCTAACGTATGTGCAGGGTGCACTTACAAGCAGTTCCTAGACTGCAAGCCTGTGAACTTTGACGGCACCAGAGGTGCTGTTGCTTTTGTAAGATGTGCCAAAAAGACGGAGTCTGTTCTCCTAATGAGCAAGTGCGCTCCAGACCAACAAGTGACTTACATTTCTGGGCTATTTTTGGACGGAGCCCTGTCCTGGTGGAACTTACAAGTGCAAACTCTTGGTGAAGCCGCTGCTTACGCGTTGAGCTGGACTGAGTTAAAAGAATTGATGCGAAGGAAGTATTGTTCTCGTGCTGAGATACAAAAGTTGGAGACTGAGTTTTGGCATTTGAGGATGGACGGTCCCAAAATCGCGGAATATGTTCAGAGATTCCACGACCTGTCTCATGTGGTACCTTATATGGTTACACCGGAATTCAAGCGAATTGAGCGCTTTATCTGGGGTTTAGCTCCACAGATCATGAGTATGGTCACTACTTCCAAGCCTACAACAATCATAGAGGCTATCGATCTGAGTGTGTCTCTTACTGAGGAAGCCATCTGCCTGAACAAGTTTTCGAATGTTGAGCCAAAGAAGAGAGACTCACGTAGAGTCGTCTGGTGAGAATAAGAGGAAATTCACGAACTTCAAGCAGGGTACAAGCAGTGTTGGCAAGAAAGGAGAATCAAGCACACCGGTCCAAGCTGCAGCCGGTGCTGGGAAGAAGGGAAAAGGATATATGGGTACTCATCCCAAGTGTAACACCTGCTAGCGTCATCATTCTGGCCGGTGTGGGCCAAAAGTATGTGAAGCTTGTGGAAAAGTTGGCCACCTGAAGGATAACTGCTGGGCCAGTGCAGGCCGAGGAGGCCAAGGAGGTTTTGGTAATAGAAACAATAATCGTGGTGGCAATGGAAATCGTGTACAAGGGAATAATGGAGGTAATGGAAATCAAGGGATCAATGCAAATCAAGCTGGGGACGCGAATCGAAATCAAAACAACAATCAAGCGGGGAACGGAGGAGGTAATGGTCAAAGATTGGGTTGTTTTAACTGCGGTGACATTGGGCATTTTAAGAGGAACTGCCCAGGATTGAATCAAGCCCGCGGAATAGTGTTTAACATTGAGGCGAGGGAAGCGCGCCAGGATCCCAATGTTGTTACTGGTACGTTCCCTATAAACCAATGCTTTGTATCCGTTTTGTTTGATACTGGTGCGGATTATAGTTTCGTGTCATTAGAATTTAAGAATATACTTGGGTTGACGCCTAGTAAGTTAGACGTTCCGTACTCCATCGAATTAGCAAATGGAAAACTAGTTGAGACCAGTGAAGTTGTCCGAGGATGCGTGATTGAACTAGGAGGGCACGAGTTTACGTTAGACCTACTACCTGTCGAGTTGGGAAGCTTTGATGTGGTAGTGGGAATGGATTGGCTATCGAGTAACAAAGCCGAGATCGTTTACCATGAGAAGACCATCCGCATCCCACTAAGGGATGAAGAAACGATCATAGTGCATGGAGAGAAGCATGATATGCCACTAAGAATTATTAGCTGCCTGAAAGCTAGAAAGTGCTTGAGGAAAGGATGTGTTGCATTCTTGGCACACATCGTGGACAAGAAAGCTGCTAAGCCAAAGATTGAAGATATTCCAGTCGTCAAGGAATATCCGGAAGTCTTTCCAGAAGACTTGCCAGGATTACCGCCTCAAAGGCAAGTTGAGTTCCACATTGACTTGGTTCCAGGTGCCGCGCCTGTAGCCAAGGCACCCTATAGACTTGCGCCGTCAGAGATGCAGGAGTTGTCGACACAACTCCAGGAGCTATTGGACAAAGGATTCATCAGACCAAGCTTCTCACCTTGGGGAGCTCCAGTACTGTTCGTTAAGAAGAAGGACGGTAGTTTCCGTATGTGTATAGACTACCGAGAGCTCAATAAGTTGACAATCATGAACAGATATCCCTTGCCGAGGATCGATGATCTTTTCGACCAACTCCAAGGTTCAAGCTACTACTCGAAGATCGATTTGCGATCTGGTTACCATCAGCTGAGAATACAAGAGGAAAGTATTCCTAGAACCGCTTTCAGAACTCGCTATGGACACTACGAGTTTCTGGTGATGCCGTTTGGGTAGATAAATGCGCCAGCTGTTTTTATGGATTTGATGAATAGAGTTTGTAAGCCGTACTTGGACAAGTTTGTAATTGTGTTCATAGACGATATCTTGATTTATTCAAAGATGAAGAATGAACACGAACAACATCTAAGAGCTATTTTGGAGTTTCTGAAAAAGGAAAAGTTGTATGCCCAATTCTCAAAGTGCGAGTTTTGACTACGCGAAGTCCAGTTTCTTGGACACGTGGTTAATGGAAATGGAATCCATGTTGATCCCACAAAGATCGAGGCGATCAAGAATTGGGAGACCCCAAAGACGCCAACCGAGATTCGACAGTTCTTGGGTTTGGCTGGTTATTATCGAATATTCATTGAGGATTTTTCCAAAATCGCTCAACCTCTGACCACGCTCACACAGAAGCATAAGAAGTTTGATTGGGGAATCAAACAGGAAGAAGCATTCCAGTTACTGAAAGACAAGCTTTGCAATGCGCCGATCTTAGCGCTACCGGAAGGAACCGATGATTTCGTGGTATACTGTGACGCCTCACGTCAAGGATTGGGTTGCGTGTTGATGCAACACCAGAAGGTTATAGCTTACGCTTCACGCCAATTGAGAGTTCATGAAAAGAACTATACCACGCATGATTTGGAACTAGGCGCAGTGGTATTTGCGCTGAAAATCTGGAGACATTATTTGTATGGTACAAAGTGTACAATCTTTACGGATCATAAGAGTCTGCAGCACATATTCGACCAGAAAGAGCTCAATATGAGGCAAAGACGTTGGGTCGAATTATTAAACGATTACGACTGCGAGATCAAGTATCATCCAGGGAAAGCGAATGTGGTCGCTGATGCCCTAAGTCGAAAAGAAAGGATCAAGCCCATAAGGGTTAGGGCTTTGGAGATGATCGTACAGACAGACCTCTCTCTACGCATTCGTGCCGCCCAGAGAGAAGCTTTGAAAGAAAGGAATATTGAAGAGGAATATCTCCGTGGGATGGAGAAGCAATTAGTGCCAAACGAGGAAAGAACGCTATGTTTCATGAAAAGGATTTGGGTTCCTCTGTTTGGTGGTTTGAGAAAGATTATCTTTGATGAAGCTCTCAAGTCTCGGTACTCTATCCATCCAGGAGCGGATAAGATGTACCAGGACCTTAAGGATTATTATTGGTGGCCTAGGATGAAAGGCGATGTTGCTGTTTATGTTAGCAAGTGCTTAACGTGCGCAAAGGTAAAAGCTGAATATCAGAAGCCTTCAGGACTACTACAGCAACCTGAGATTCCCAAGTGGAAATGGGAACAGATTTCAATGGACTTCATAACGAAACTGCCCAAGACGCCCAAAGGCCATGATATGATTTGGGTAATAGTTGACCGCCTAACAAAGTCCACACATTTCTTACCAATCAAAGAAAAGGACAACACGAGTAAACTTGTGGAAATATACATGCGAGAGATTGTTGCACGTCATGGAGTGCCTCTCTCGATCATCTCTGATAGAGATGGACGTTTCATAACAAGGATTTGGCAATCCTTCCAAGAAGCTTTTGCCTCGCAATTGAACCTAAGTATTGCATTTCATCCGCAAACTGATGGGCAGAGTGAAAGGACTATCCAGACATTGGAGGATACGCTGAGAGCATGTGTAATGGATTTGGGTGGTAGCTGGGATAATCATTTACCATTGGTCGAATTTTCATACAACAATAGTTACCACACAAGCATTGGAGCTGTGCCATTTGAAGGGCTTTATGGACACAAATGTCGATCACCACTATGCTGGGCTGATGCAGGTGATAGACAGCTTGTTGGTCCCAAAATAGTCCAATAGACAACGGACAAGATTGCGCAGATTCGAAAACGCATCGAGGCGGCTCGCGACAGACAGAAAGCCTATGCAGATCCAAAGCGGAAACCTTTGGAATTTCAAGTTGGGGATATGGTTTTATTGAAGGTTTCACCCTGGAAGGGTGTGGCACGCTTCGGAAAGCGTGGGAAGTTGAATCCGCGTTACATTGGCCCTTTCAGAATCCTGCAAAGGATTGGGCTTGTAGCCTACAAGTTGGACCTACCTGCTGAACTCAATGGTGTTCACGATACATTCCATGTATCAAATTTGAGAAAGAGTCCAACACAGGAGACAGTGATCATTCCTGCTGACGAAGTTCATATCGACGACACGCTCCACTATACCGAAGAACCCGTCGAGGTTACGGATTGGAAAGTTAACAAAACTCGCCGGAGCAGTGTCAAACTCGTCAAAGTTCGATGGAATGCAAGGCATGGACCTGAATTCACGTGGGAACGTGAGGACCGTATGAAGGAGATATACCCCCATCTATTTCCTAAAACCCCTGCAACTAGAAGCAGAGCCTAAATTTCGGGACGAAATTTATTTAACGGGGGGAGAATGTGACAACCCTCACCAAACCAGGTATCCGTACGAATTAATTAATATTTAATTAATACTTAATTACTGTGCTTGCTTACAGTTGTGATTAAACTGCTACTAGAATTCTGATACATACACGTACATGCATCATACTTTATTGCCGCCACTCCATTATTTACACAGAACTATAGTGACAAACTTGATGCACAAAAGCACAGTAGCACAATGAACGGATAACCCAGTAAACATGCTGACATAGCCAGCATCAGACAGGCACTGTCTCTGAGGCAAGTATGAGCCAGGAATAGATTACTACACTAGTAGGGAGTGTAGGGAGGTGAGGATTGTTAAACTGCGTCACTAGGTGATAGTTATAGTGACCGGATGTGCCTAAAACATTCTCTAATTACAAAATTCTGCACTTTAATACAAAATTCAGCTTTTAAGCTAACTAGTAAAGTGCAAGAACCTGGGAAAATAATACTAGACACTTTTCAAAGTGTCAGGAATTCATTGTGTCACTAAAAAAAATATTAACGACACTTTAAATGCTTATTTAGCACTTTAACGGATCAATATCCAACCGAACAACCGGACTTTACCCGGAACATAAAAATATTGACAATGACATTTTTTTCCTTTTCTGAGCCAGTTAGGGTCCCCGAATACCCTAACACCCGTTATATTTAATAACACCCTAATAACTTAATTTAGACTCCTAACCAATCTAACTAGTTACTAACTATCAAGTTGAAATCAAACAAATTACCCCCCCCCCCCATGAACCGAATCGGTCCCCATGTGGGGACACACTCTTACAAATGTTGATTATTTTATTGATGGTTGCCTAATATCTCCATAACACATTGCATGGTGGACAATAAGGATTATGGATTATAAGTAAGTATGAAAGGTAAGAGTTCATTATCACTAAACACTTAACAAAACTCTCTCTCTTTCTCTCTTGGAGACTCTCGGCCGAACACAACCATCATCACCACCACTACCTTCAAGTCTTGATCAACCATTTCTTACATACTCAAGGGTGCAAGGTGACATACAAGAAAGCTCGGTACTTACGGAATCACAAGGACCTCTCTACATCGCTATTAACCACCTTGTTTTCGCTTTGATTCTTCCCTAGCCTTGAGCTAGTTGTAAGTGATTCTAAACACCCTCTTGATCTTGTCTAAAGTGGTTAATAGGAGGTTTAATGGTTAAAACTCAAGATCATACGAAAACAAAACTTAAAGTCTTGCTAAAAAGATGAACATGGTGGTTAAAGAGTAAATAATGGTGTAAAACTTGTGAATCTTGTTTAGTAATGATTATTTTATGTTGTTTAATGCTAGTAATGGAACGGAACGTCATCTAACTACACTAGATCATGTTCATGGAACATGAATTAGCAATGTGTTAAGCTTGAAAGATACAAGATGACGAACCCTTCCATACATAACCATGAACTTGTGTAAAAATAGTTTTTCTTGTAAAATGGAGTTCTAAACTAGTAGATCTAAAGATCTACAAGTGGTATTTTCGAAGAACCAAGTGTAAGATGCAAATCATGTTTAAAAGCCGGATCTTTCATAAACTAAAAGCATTTTGTGAACAAACAAGTGTGTAAACACTTGTGTGATAAAAGGATTTAACAAAGAAATATTTTCGTAATTTTTGGACTATAAGTTGTAAAGTTACATATTCTTTAAAAATAAAGTTTTCGAGAAACTGATTTTATTTTTAAAGATGGAAAGATCTACTAAAAATGTTAGAAAGTTACTACATACTTTCACACAACTTACAAGTTCATGTGTTTGCGATTTATGTTGATTTTGACTAGTTTGACGATTGAACATTGATTATTGATGATTGGAAAATTGTTGATTGAATTTTGAAAAGAAAATGATACGCTTGTAAGCGTGGCCACCTCCAGTTACAGAGGAAACTCTGGCGAAATTTTTCCAGAAAATAACTTAGAATATTTTGGTGACAAGTGTTTATAAATATATTTTTGACTTGTTTTCCAAACAAACTTCGCCATGATTTTTATTAAAAATAACTACGTATTCGGAGGTGGATTTTTTAAATAAAACTTGTTAAAATATATATTGAGAATATATATTTCATAATAAAACACTTGTGTGATTTTATGATTATTTTGTGAACTACACATATATTATTTTTAGGGTAAAAATAATATAACTCGCATACACTAAAAAGTAACAACTCCAAAATAATACCAACGCTATCACAAATAAATATTTAAGTTACACCGGTGTTATTATTACCACACGAACTTTAAATGTAACTTACGTATTTTTGGAAAAATACTCTTAAATGCGTATTTTGATAAAAGTGTCATTTTGGAAATTGTAAGGTATAAAATATAATATTTTTGGGGAAAATATGTATATTTTGGAGATAGAATATTTTAGACAAATATATTTTATTAAGTGAGGCTTAATAATGTATTTTGGATTTACAAAACGCACATGTATTAAAACCCCCATCCTTGGGAAGGAATATAACTATAGATAATTACGAAGTGTAAATACGAAATAGTTGCCTAACTATTTCCCAAAACCTTAAGCCAAGGCACGGTCGTCCGTCTAATAGAAGTTAGTACGTGTAGGTCGTCACGCAACAGGTTATTTTGGGACGGACTATTTCGAGACGCACTTCTGTGAGTTCATGTCCACCATTTCTCTTAACTGTTTTCAGTTTTTATACTTCGGGGGTGAAATACATGTTACTATGATTACGAACTTTTACTTACATGGTATGGTTAGCGTAAGGAGGGTTACTACTTAGATCATGTGAGTGGGTAGGCGGGAACTGGAGGCCATTAATCCTCATGGTAGGACCGAGGGTCTTTAGCGGTAGATCTATCTGGGTGTAGCGAGCCCAGCCCCTGGCCCAACAGTACGGACCTCGGGGTGACTTGGTACCCGACGCAAAAATCTGCTTGGTTTGAGTCTTCCTACTGCACTTCACACATATCAATGGCCTTGCAAACCATTGGTGATCTCTTTATTTCCTTATTTGCTACATACCAGGGATTTTATACTTACAACGGTTTTACATACTCACTTTCACATGAACTCGCTCAACTTTATGTTGATTTTTCAACTTACATGTATTTCAGGGAATTAGGGATCTGGTGAAGTATGCTACGTTTTCACGCTGCGTAAGACTTATGAGGTCATCCACGTTTAGGGATTGTGACTTTTACCTGGACGAGTCGCAAGTCTTAAACGGTGTTTACTTTATGTTGGTGGTTATGTCGTATGAACAATGTTTTTGTTTTGTTGGGTTGTAACTCGTTGCATGTGTCGACTTTAAACAATGTTGTCGTAATTTACCTTTCAAACTTAAATCAACGGATGATCTTCATGGTTTTATTTTCATATTGCTTTGTTGTGATTAAGCTATGGTATTAAGAAGTCACACCAAATAAACCCACGCTTCCGCAAAGCCAGGGTGTGACAAGAATCTTCGTCAAAGGTTGGCAGATTAAAGGAGTCGAATAGCCCATCGTAGTCGAACATCCAAGGATCACCCGGAGCCCTAACAGGACTTGTATATCTTTGAACCCTTACTTCACTCCATAGCTCAACCTTTTTGGTAGCCAGATTCCATACGCGAAAATTCGGAGTAGCATATCCAAGGAAGAAACCCTCGATAGCTTTCGCGCCAAACTTTCCATCCGGCTCAATCATAGTGCATGGACCGCCAAAAGGTTCTAGAAAGGAAAGATCCGGTTTCCTTTTCTGTAGAAGTTCGAAACAAGTCTTTCCATATCTCTTATCTGTAAGAACTCGGTTTAAAGTGTAGCAAGCAGTCGACACAACCTCCCCCCAGAACTGAACAGGAAGCTCCGACTCTACCAACATCGTTCTTGCAGTTTCAATTATCGTCTGATTCTTCCTCTCCGCGAGACCGTTTTGTTGTGGAGTGTATCGAGAACTGTATTCATGAAGAATGCCCTTAGAAGTACAGAACTCATCCATCACACGGTTCTTGAACTCAGTTCCATTGTTGCTTCTGATCCTCTTAACTTTCAACGTGTAGAGATTTTCCAACATTGTAAGAAGGTCCTTGAGGATGCCAGGAGTATCACTCTTGTGTGCCATAAAAGCTACCCAAGAAAATCTAGAATAATCATCAGTAACCACTAAACAATAAGCATCTCCGAATGTTGTCTTGTGTCTCATAGGTCCAAAGAGGTCCATATGAAGACGTTCGAGAGGCATGCTAACAGTGTTGATTTTCTTCAGAGGGTGAGACTTCTTCGTTTGTTTCCCTTTCTGGCATGAAACACAGATATCTTGTAGATGAAAACTTCTCACAGGCATACCATTCACAAGATTGTTTTTCACCAAATGGTTCATTTTTCTTAAGTGAATGTGCCCCATTCTTCTGTGCGAAGATATAGACTCCTTCTCCGTGGCTTTTGATACAAAACAAGTGATTTACGCAGACGTTGTAATAGCTTGGCTCATATCAAGAATATAAAGATCATTAACTCTTGGAGCCGATAAGAGAATCCATTCTTCTGTAATTTTGAAACTAGGTTTCAGCACATAACAACCGACATCATCAAAATGCATGGTGAACTTTTTATCGCAGATCTGCGAAACACTGAGAAGATTATGATCAATTTGACGAACATAATTGATCTTATCGAAACATACAACACCATTGGAGATCATTCCCTCTCCAGTGATGTATCCGCCTTTGTCTCCAGCAAACGCGACATAGCCTCCTCTAATATTTCTCACTTCATATAGAAGCCGTAAGTCGCCTGTCATGTGCCTAGATGCTCCACTATCAACAATCCAATGACTATTAATAGTTCCTCCTGGAACACCCTGCACACATCATCAATGATCAGTTGAGGATGGGAACCCAAGCCTTAGTGGTCTTGGGTCATCCCTGAGCATCACGAAAGATGATCTCGATTTCCTGATGATTTTGTAACACAACACCTCCCCCCTGAATTTTCACCCGTCTTAGGTCTCCAAGTTTGATTTGCTTTACCAGATATAGTTTTATGAAAAGATTCTGAAACTTCTGGTTTTAAAAATTGTGGAGAACTTGGTTCCCTGTTGACCGTTTTGACATCAGATTTTAAAGCCTTTTTAACAGCTTTGACGTTTTGACGTCGTTGTTTCGTTTCTTGTTCCTTAACAGTTCTATTATCATGTTTTGGTGAAACGGGACGACGTTGAGGGTGAACCTTTTCAGATGGTGCTTTCTCAACAAATTTATCATTGGGAGTGTTTGGACAATTTTTAATGATGTGTCCAAACTCCCCACACTTAAAACATGTTCTCTTTTCCACAAACTTAGGAGAATCTGATCGACAAACAAATGTCGAACCCGTAGAACCCGACGTACTTGCTTTTTCATCACACCCGTTTGTATGTTGAGTATAATTATTTTGGCTATTACGTTTTAAAATCTTGACTAGTTGTACAAAATCGGTGTTTAATTTGTTTTCAAAAGTCTCAATTTTATCCGTACCCTTCGATTCTACAAATCTGACATTACTGATTTTCTTCTGATAACGAGCTCCTTTTGTTTCAAATTTTGATTGAGAAACGTTAGGCTTTTGAGCTCGCTTTTCTGGTTGTTTACCCTTAGCAGCAATAGGTTGTTGCTTTGTTGGTGATTTTTGATTTCCAAATTGTTTCCTGATTTCAGCTTTTGGAATTGGGTCACATTGAGTTACAATGACTCCTGGAATTGGAATTCCCAAAAACTTGTTTGTATTATCTTCAAAAACTTTATCAATCGAAGATGGATTGAAATTTTTAATTGGAAAATCATGATCTGAATAGATTTTAGAATTACCAACCAAAGTGTACAACACGTTATTACTTTTAACGGCAGACACAAATTTCTTGTCATTCTTGACAGGATCTATCACTTGTTTGACAACTGGTTGAACAGCAGGAGTAGGAGGATCACAAAAAATATGATTCTCAATTGGAACTTCAACTCCCTTTATCTTGTCAAGTAATTTATCCTGATCACTCATATCTGATTCTGATTCATCATCAGACGAATCATAGTCCTCAATCATTGGAGGACTTTGTTTCGTAGATGTTGAAGTTTCTGTTTACTCGGATGATGTACTTGAAGAACTGTCCGATTTGAACCCTAGGCCAGTAGTAATTTCCTCATAATCAAGAAGCACACTGGGCTCAAACCGTGGCATTTCTTCTTCATCAGGCATATGAGTATAATTATGTCTTAAAGGGGGCGGACACTTCTTATACCCTACGCCTTTCTTGTTACCTTTGAGTTGTTGAGCATCAATGATATGATCGAGCACATATCGGGAGTTAGAATAACTCTCCAATTTGAGCTTGATTGCATCATGTTCGCATTTGGCAATGGCTAGCTCCTTTTTGGTTTCCTCGATGGTATTAATGTAATTGTTAATACCAATTTGCTTATTGAAAACAGTTTTTGTTAGCTCGGAAACACTTTTCTTTAGGGTTTCAATCACAGATTTAAAATCCTTTTCGTTTCTAGCTAGAGCCATATCTGCCTCCTTACACTTAGACAACTCAATAACCAAACTTTGGTTATGACTATGAACCTTTTCAGATTCAAGCTTCAAATCAGCACAAACATTACAAACACTAGGAGCAGGAATTTCAGATTTTACCTGACTCGTAGAGGCTGAGACATTTGCCATAAAGGCAGTCTGATAAGAAAAAGATCCGTCTTCAGAGAAGAATTTCTCCATTTCTTTAGATGCTACAGCAGCCTTCTTGATCAGAACAGATTTCTGACTCTTCAACTCCTCTGCTTCAGTCAATAAATCATCAACATCAGAACTCGCTTCTTCCTTCACATCAGATTCAGAATTATAACCACCCGAATTAGAACTTTCTTCGTCAGAACTCCCGGTATAACCCGAACTGTCGTCACTTTCAGAAAATTCTTCCTTGTGAACGTGCTTGATGTGATTGATGATCTTTGCATAACAAGCTGTTCCTCCTCCTTCTTGATCACCTTCCTCAAATTGTACAGACCAATTACACCCTTCATCAGCTTGAACAACTAACGCTCTGTTGGTGTTTGAAGGTCCAGACTGGTTCTGGTTCTGATTGTTGTTCACCACTACTATCCTTCGTTCATGATTGTCTTGAATTGCATTAGAAGTACTCGTCTGAATTCTAAACTGATTCTGATTGCCTTGTTTGCTTGGTCGGGTGCACTCACGTTTGAAGTGACCCTTTTCGCTACAATTGAAACATGTAACCGCATCTTTATCAAACCCGTACTTCGTATCCTTCTTACTTTCTAACGAAGTTCTTCCCGTTCGACTCATGAAATCCCTTGCCCTTCTAACTGCACTTGTAAACGCCCACTTTATATCCATCAACTCCATTTCATCACGGTCGATTTGTTGATAATCTTCATTGGTCAATTGATGTTTCCAATTTGACTTGCAACCAATCTGCAGTATGCACTTACCATTGTATTAATGAGTTCCATATGCTCCTTTGCTACTTCAATGCTAACTTTTGAGAGGTTCGAAGTATCAACTCTGACAGTGTTGGTGTTTTGGGGTGGAGGATTGTTGGTATAATTTGCTTGTTGTTGTTGTGATTGGGCTTGAGGTTGGGGTTGAGTAGTGGTAACTTGAGGTGGAGGTTGGGGTGTTGGTAGCCATGCACTTGCATCGAATTGAGGTTTTGAGAAAGCATGAGCTTGAGCAATCATATGCGCTGGCGGATGATAAACACTTGGATCGAAAACCGGTGGAGGAGCTGACTGTGGAAACGGAGATGAGCTTGTATTGGACACAAACGCCGTTTGAAGCTTTGGTTGCTGAACGGAACTAAAACTAGCTGAAGGAGCAAAACCAGGCAAATACATTTCTTTGTTTTGAGGAGCTGCAATCCTTTTAGCTTTCCGAATTTCCTCTTCGTTCTTGTGCACCAACTTCTGAATGAATTCATAGATATTGATCGTATCCAGAGTGCCCGTATGCTTTAGAAGCTCAATGAATGGACTCTACTTAGGAGGTAGAGCATCAGCAAACCGTGCAACCATTTCCTGATGAGTTGCAGTAACATTATAAGAACACATTTCACTAATCAAATGATAAAAATGAGAAGTCATATCATTTAGGGTTTCATTCTCCAAGAATTGAAATGATTCAAACTCTTTCTTCAACAGATCATGGCATGTCTTTCTAGTAGCTGCATTTCCTTCTCCTCTCGCTACCAATGCATCCAATAAAGCTTTCGTGTTGGTACAATAGCTGAATTGATGATAGATGTCTTTGTGAAGAGCTTGAGTTAGAATAGCAAACGCCTTCTTCTCTAAATTATATGCTTTCTTTTCGTCTTCTTGCATATTATTGAAAGTTGTCGCATTTGATCCTGCTTCTTCAAGAGCTTGATTATATGCAGAGGTGAAACATGTCCATAATTCTTTGTTTTGCCCTAGAACATAATTATGGAAACGAACCTTCCATGATGGATAGTCGTTCATGTGATTTAACTTTGGCGGGCGATTGTAGCTACCCGTCTCACTCTCACTAAGCAATAGATTTTGAATGCTTTGATTTTGATTCGACACCAATGCCCATTGATTTGCACTTATTGATTGTTGAGGCATGACATTCATTAACCATGCGCCCGTCGAAGTCTGATCTTGACCTAGTCGTGGGTCCGTACTCCAATCCCACGGACTTGTACTACTCATATTTGATATCAGAACAACTGTCCCTGATTAAACACTTGAAAACACAAACTTAGAACACCTTTGCAAGTCCTCTGTTTAAAATTGACAACATATCTCGACGAAACTCCTACGAAACTCTGAGGTTTCGTCGAAGTGATTTTGACGAAACTATAAGAGTTTCGTCAAAAATCCTTGTGACGAAACTTAAAAGGGTTTCGTCGGGTAATGATTTCGTCAGGATAAGGTTCAGACAAGTGGGTGAGAGTTGGTAAAATTTTTCAAGTTAAATCTTATCTGTTTACTGACACAGTACAAACTTTTCAACACACAACATGCCTGTTTCACCTAAAAGTATGGTGAATAATATTTAATCAATTTAAATCTTTTATCAATTTCTTTAAATTCTAAATTCAAAGAATATCACAAGAACCGTTTGAATGTTTTATGAAGATATGAAGATACAACCCAGATTATATGAACTTCCGGTCACCTGAACAATTTTCCGAAATGCAAATCCGCACAAACTTTTACTGAAAAACCCAGTTTTTATCTTATGAACAAACAATGTAACAAAGATTTTTAACAAAACTTTGGCAAATAAGCAAGATACAAACAGATTTTAAGCACTTTTTTTCAGAAAATATGAGTTTTTCAAGAACAAGATTTCCAGAAAATCATAAACAACAGTTTCCAATACTTGATAAAAATCCAATTATGTTTGATTTTAAACAAGGATAAGAGCCAATGCTCTGATACCACTTGTAGGTCCCGAAATCTGAGGATCGATAACGAAAACCAAACCCTTGTTTATAACAAACAATGTCTCAGGTGCAGAATCCCCGTAACGATGCCAAAACAAACACAGTTAATAACAGACACGCGGTATAACCAATGTAACGCAATCTATTGATTAAACGGGATAAGAACCAAGAACAACTCATACACACATAGTTTTACAGAATAACTCTCAGGGTATGCTCTCATCTAGTTTCAGAATAAAACTAGAAAGTGTTTATATAGTAGCCTGGGCCCTAACATCGACAAAACCATATGTGGGCTCGACGAAACATCGTTGGGCCTGACAATGGGCCTGAAGAAACCCAACAACGACGAAACCAGGGGGTTTCGTCATTGTTCACGACGAAACCTTCTGAAATGGACATTTGGGAGTTTCGTCATGAGGTGTTTGACGAAACCAGGGGGTTTCGTAGAAGGCTGTAAAATGCATATATGTTTGCTGCAAACAGACAGCAAACAACAACATCATATAAACATACAGTAAAGACAATAATACCCTTTACATGCAGCATGCATCGTTCATAAACATTACATAACAAAGATGAGACAAACTAGTCGGACACAAGTGGATAGGAGGATATCCGACTTGGTCGACGACGAATACAGACTCGATAAACGTAAAAGACCGTACAAAATACAACGCTAATAAAGACTAGTTACAGACACAAAAAGGTGCACCAACAATCATCATTGACCAAGTAGCAAGTCATAATAGTTCACGCCCGTTCCCCCCGGTCATGGTGTGAGTTTTGTCAAACCTGATAGCGCTAATATCCCGTTCTCCCATGGCGATTAATCGGTATTGTACGTGGGGACTTTCCATGATAGAATTTCGTTTAGTTTGCTATGACATGATTTATAAATAGTATCCAAACGTATTCCCTCCGGGAATAGTAGTCTAAAAGTATCCTTCCCCCGGATAGTAGTTTGTCCATGTCCCCCGGGGACGCATTCTTTTAGTGTGTGTGAACTCACCTCGGTTTGCTTGGCAGACAGTTTACTTGTCTTTAGTGGTCGGTCAATCACGTCCTATTATGGTTACTATTTCTGATTAGGTTCGTATTCTTATATCATCACGTATACAAGCACTTAACACGTGGCACATAAGTGACATTTATCACACAAAAATCATACGGATACAATTTATTCTATGAACAGTAGCATGCTGACATCAAAACACAGGTATTCCAAGCGTGTGGCCCAACAGTATGCATGGCCCAATTAACTAAGTGTGTGTCGTGAGTAGGACCAGATGAGAAGACATCAGTCGAAACCAAGGGATCTTGAGTCGTAACTGATGTGCTCAAAACGGGTTAACTAAATTAACTAAATTTACCCTAATTCTAGACTCTCTAAGTTTTAAATTTATAAGACTAAGACTCTCTAAACCCTAAAACACACAACCGGCAAGTGTACCGATCGAATGTAGTATAGCCTAAGGAAGTCCGAGTATCGAACCCAAGAGACTCTACTGAATACGCTAAGACTCTATCTAGACTGACACGACTTAACTAAATGTTTATTAATTGGGGGGGGGGGGTTCTAAAAATCCTAAAAATGCAAATATCGAAAACTAGCTAGACTAGACGAACTAGACACGAACTCTCACGAAAGCTGAACTCAAGGATGATGAAGGAACTACCTAGACAGGAATCCTGATTGCTTTTAGTTATGATTATAATTGGAAGTTGTCTACTATGGAACCGGGATCTTGAAATTCTCACCTATCGGGAAATCTAAGGACCGTTTTAAGAGCACGCTAAGATCCCCTAAAGGTTGTTAAACTACCGGTTTTTAGACTCCTTTACAAGACATCTAATGGGGTTTATAAAAGTATCCTACAAGGTTCACTCCCTTACGAGACCTAAACCTAGGATAGGTTTGTTTTCTCAGTTAGACTTGCTAGACAGCAGCAAATAGGTTAACTTTCTAAGAAGGACCCACCTTGCGGTTTAATCACTTAGACCTAGCAATAATCTCGCACCTTACAGCTATTGATGATTAGTAGAACACTTGATTTTATAAAATTACCAACTATTACTTCTAAGGTTTAGTGGCCAATTTAACCCTAAAGATTCAAGATTTATTACGTGATATAGACAGTCACCAAAATCTAAAACCTAGCACGACTCTATTATGTGATAAAGACCGTCACCAAGATTCATGCGAAGCAATAATTAACAATTAAATACCATCAAGCACGCAAACACATCTAACCGATAGAACAAACCGTTTACAATTTATAAACAATCCATAGCTTCCAAAATCCAATAATAATCAAAAACTTATTGCAATCAATCATCCATGTCTAGGTAGTAATATAAATTTAGCCTCTAAACATAATCAAAAACATGTTCATAATCCAAGTAATAACAGAATTCATCATTAAACAAGTAAAACAAACGAGAAACAAAGAAACAAGATTATGTAACCCGATAACTTCAATCCCGAATGCTTCCCAACGATCTTTGATGATTCCCAGCAGTCCCAGACCTTTAAAACGCCTCTAATCAGCCTCTATGATCGTCCAAAGATGTCTAACTGTCGTAATTGTGGTCCTAAGTTTCGTATCTGATGTTGCGTCTCCCTTTTTTTAGGTTATCAAAAATAGATTATATCAATAATTGATAAAAACCCAAAGTCACGATTTGGACATAATCTGTTGGGCTTATGTGCTTTTAGCGGCCCACTAGTATTCCTCCAAACTGATGCACGTGCGTCTGATAATATGGCTCTGATGTATATATATTTTATTTGATGTGCAGCCGCCTTTTCTATATATATTACGAATATAATTGGCCACCTCCTTTTATATTTTTCTCAAAAGCATGTTGTCCCACTTATAATTGCTTCCTTTAAAAATCAATTAGAGATAGCGGGTTCCGTCCAGTCACAGAAAATAGCGCCAATTTTACTTCGGTCCCTGGCATTCTACTCTACTCAACCGGCAGGTTATTTAATTATTACTCGTTTTTTCTCCATTTGCACCAGAACCTGCCAAAACACGATATAATATAATATAATACTAAAACTAAAAATAAGAGATAAAAACTATACAAAAATTATACAATTTACACGGGACAAAGATGCGTATTTTACCCCACATCAAATATCCCCACACTTAACCTTTTTTCGTCCTCGAAAAAGAATTATGCAAACGGAATCATAGTCGGAATAGTCGAACGGGTCAAAGTATAAGTTATTTTATTAAAATCGAAACTCATGTTAGCCGCGATTGCAAGTATATTGATCCACTTAAACCTAAACCGGTTCCAAGCCCTTATCATGCAATTTAGTTCAAGTTCGGTCAATCTACCTAGGGTCTCACACTAGGAATCGCAAGTCCACCTAATCCCCCCTCAAGCTTATAGGACAAAAAGAACAACCACTGGGTTATTTCCTAACCGTTTTATACCAAGATAAAGAGAGTTTAAAATCAAATCTATTTTTCCATTTTTTTTTTCTTTGCTTGCTTTTTTTT
This sequence comes from Helianthus tuberosus, assembly GCA_030545235.1. NCBI lineage: Eukaryota > Viridiplantae > Streptophyta > Magnoliopsida > Asterales > Asteraceae > Helianthus > Helianthus tuberosus. The sequence continues at coordinate 30,103,375 of CM060416.1, forward strand.
TTTTTTTTTTTTTTTTCATTCGTTCGTGAGGCTAGACGATGCTTTCCCTAACCCAGCGGTATTCCGACTGTAGAGTCGCTATCCCCAATCACAGATTACATAGGTTTCGGTACTTTTATTCGGCAAGTTGATTTCACACATCCCAGAGGTATTCCGGCTGTAGAGTCGCTATCCCCAACTCGGATTACATAGACCTGTGCTACTTTCATTTAGTTTCTAGCTCACTTTTTATTCTATTTTTTTTCTTTTTCAACGAGATAATGACCAAAAACTCTAACGATCTTAGCTTATAACGGCATCCCTTATACTATTATTGGCGGTTTCAATTTCCCCACTCTCCCTAGATGAGAACCCACTAGTAGACCGACAATTAGGTATATTTAAGATCAAAGGAACCCAGAACCAAATCGAGCCTACCCGCACATCCCAAACTAGACATAAGCACGATTATATTATATCATATTATCATTATTTGAACCCGAACAAAAACCCGACTTTTCTATCATTTTCCGTTTTTATTTTGCAAACTTCTTATTTCAAAAGACATTTTTCTATTTTTTAATTTTTTTGTATTTTTCAATTTTTTTTTTCAAGACACTACTAACTAGACACTAAACAATAGTTCCCATCCCCACACTTAAACTCTACATTGCCCTCAATGTAGAATGGGAACCGACTCAAAAACTAAAAATAAATAAGAAATAAAAAGACAAAGGGCATAAAAGGAAATGACTTAGCTGGTTAATTATCGCGTATGCTCCAAAACTCTTGTCCAATCCAGCTCGATCGTATAGCATTTCATTCGCGATCGGCTTTAACACTAACTAACATGCTTGATAAATGCCCGAAATTTGAATAAACAGCTCCAAATTCACCCGAATGGAGATTGAGTACGGGTGGTACATATTCGAACCTGCATCAACAAAAACAAGCAAAATACCAAAGCAATACCGACTCGAAACACAAAAAGACTCAAAAACTACTAACTTAGACGCATGGTACAAAATATAAAAGTATAATGCAAGCACAAACCCGTACACGACAACCCGAATCAGCAACCCTGGGCAATGCTCGTCTGCTGAATTCGACCTTCGTGAAGCGGAATGTACCTGCAAAAACTTTTACTACACACAAAACGACGCAAAAACACGAAACGACGCAAACGACACTAATAACCTAGCTAACGACACGAAACAAACTACGACTCAATATACAAACTCTACAAGTGGGTCACAACTATTCACGCACTCACGGAGGATCATATAAGCGGAGCTCACCTCCACACCAACTCGTACGGGCCTTAGCACTACAATTCGCAAAATCGCCCGAATCTCTCCTAACTCTCTCATACTCTCTCAAATCGTCATCGGGCGGTTTAAATCTAAACGTATCATCTTGAAACCTATCCCCACACTGAGCCCTACTCAGTGTCACTAACTTAGATTCCAACCTCTACAATCTCTCTTCCAACTCTTCGACTCTCCTATCCGGCGGATCCCCACACTTGGGTTTTAACATCTCCTCTAGAGTCGGCTCACTCAACATCTCTTTCTCGTCTCTCTCATCCTTCTCACCCTACTTCACCAATGCTACCGCCTCAACTCTCTCAATAAGCCCTCTAGCATTATTCACCTTGAAAACTACTGAATCGTCGCCCGCTCTAAGTGTGATTGTGCCTAAGAAGACATCTATAAGCGCTTTAGCCGTGTTCAAGAACGGGCGCCCTAAAATCAACGGCACTCTATCATCGGCCTCCATATCTAGCACAGAATATGTCAAGTAAGTCCAAACCAAGAAATCAACGCAATCGCCAAAGAGTCCCCGGCAACGGCGCCAAAAACTTGATGTGCTCAAAACGGGTTAACTAAATTTACCCTAATTCTAGACTCTCTAAGTTTTAAATTTATAAGACTAAGACTCTTTAAACCCTAAAACACACAACCGGCAAGTGTACCGATCGAATGTAGTATAGCCTAAGGAAGTCCGAGTATCGAACCCAAGAGACTCTACTGAATACGCTAAGACTCTATCTAGACTGACACGACTTAACTAAATGTTTATTAATTGGGGGGGGGGGGTTTCTAAAAATCCTAAAAATGCAAATATCGAAAACTAGCTAGACTAGACGAACTAGACACGAACTCTCACGAAAGCTGAACTCAAGGATGATGAAGGAACTACCTAGACAGGAATCCTGATTGCTTTTAGTTATGATTATAATTGGAAGTTGTCTACTATGGAACCGGGATCTTGAAATTCTCACCTATCGGGAAATCTAAGGACCGTTTTAAGAGCACGCTAAGATCCCCTAAAGGTTGTTAAACTACCGGTTTTTAGACTCCTTTACAAGACATCTAATGGGGTTTATAAAAGTATCCTACAAGGTTCACTCCCTTACGAGACCTAAACCTAGGATAGGTTTGTTTTCTCAGTTAGACTTGCTAGACAGCAGCAAATAGGTTAACTTTCTAAGAAGGACCCACCTTGCGGTTTAATCACTTAGACCTAGCAATAATCTCGCACCTTACAGCTATTGATGATTAGTAGAACACTTGATTTTATAAAATTACCAACTATTACTTCTAAGGTTTAGTGGCCAATTTAACCCTAAAGATTCAAGATTTATTACGTGATATAGACAGTCACCAAATCTAAAACCTAGCACGACTCTATTATGTGATAAAGACCGTCACCAAGATTCATGCGAAGCAATAATTAACAATTAAATACCATCAAGCACGCAAACACATCTAACCGATAGAACAAACCGTTTACAATTTATAAACAATCCATAGCTTCCAAAATCCAATAATAATCAAAAACTTATTGCAATCAATCATCCATGTCTAGGTAGTAATATAAATTTAGCCTCTAAACATAATCAAAAACATGTTCATAATCCAAGTAATAACAGAATTCATCATTAAACAAGTAAAACAAACGAGAAACAAAGAAACAAGATTATGTAACCCGATAACTTCAATCCCGAATGCTTCCCAACGATCTTTGATGATTCCCAGCAGTCCCAGACCTTTAAAACGCCTCTAATCAGCCTCTATGATCGTCCAAAGATGTCTAACTGTCGTAATTGTGGTCCTAAGTTTCGTATCTGATGTTGCGTCTCCCTTTTTTTAGGTTATCAAAAATAGATTATATCAATAATTGATAAAAACCCAAAGTCACGATTTGGACATAATCTGTTGGGCTTATGTGCTTTTAGCGGCCCACTAGTATTCCTCCAAACTGATGCACGTGCGTCTGATAATATGGCTCTGATGTATATATATTTTATTTGATGTGCAGCCGCCTTTTCTATATATATTACGAATATAATTGGCCACCTCCTTTTATATTTTTCTCAAAAGCATGTTGTCCCACTTATAATTGCTTCCTTTAAAAATCAATTAGAGATAGCGGGTTCCGTCCAGTCACAGAAAATAGCGCCAATTTTACTTCGGTCCCTGGCATTCTACTCTACTCAACCGGCAGGTTATTTAATTATTACTCGTTTTTTCTCCATTTGCACCAGAACCTGCCAAAACACGATATAATATAATATAATACTAAAAATAAGAGATAAAAACTATACAAAAATTATACAATTTACACGGGACAAAGATGCGTATTTTACCCCACATCAGTAACCATGAGGCCTCGACTTGCTACACATCAGTCGAAACCTCAAGGTTTCGAGTCAGACATTGATTCGGAATCGGACAGGTTTTGACTCGCAACAAAGCTGGTCTCGAGTCTCTTGATGTGTGGTGTCTTGTTTCGAGTTGGAACCAAAATAGTTTGAAAATAGTAAAAGAGGGGTCTATGTATTCACCTGAGAATGCTTAGAAGTCTTGAACAACAACCAAGCAAAGCTAGAGGGATCACGGAATTCAAATGGCACCTAGTATAGGTAACTATGTTAATAACAGGGTTCTGAATAGTTGGGTTTAGCACGGTGACTGAACGACAGACTCTTGTCGTATGGCCAATAAGTCCACAGTTGAAACATGTTTGGCACTTGATACTGGCATGGTGATGGAGGTTACACTATTTGCACAAAGGGGTTGTTCCCAAGTATGGCTTCTTGGCTGGTGGTGTTGCCACCTGGCTAGGTTCTGTTTGATTTGGTACAACCGCTGCGGGTTTCTTTGAAGCTTTACGCTTCTTTGATTTTGGTGAAGGCTTGGCTTCTGCTTCCTTTGATGCTTCTTGGGTGGCTTCATCATGGAGACGAGACATGGCAACGTCTAATTCAGTAGTCTTCTGGATTACTTCGCCTATTCTCTGGGCGATTTTGGTAGCCTGCTCGGACATTTGAGTGTTGCTGCGATGAAGAGACATCCTAAAGGAAATGGAAGGCATAGGAGGAAAGACGTGAAATGTTATCGGATAAATCAAATAGAATGACAACGCATAAAAATTGTGATCATTTGTTTGTTACCTAAAGCAAACAAATGAGACGGTGACTAATCAAAATATGCGGGTCATATTAATGTATCGCGAAGACATGCTTTAGCCTATAAGTGGATACTCATCCCAAGAGTTCCCAGGTAAGAGTGACTGGTCCGATTATGTGGATTTGTACGAACACTTTAGCCTTAGACAGAAAACTCGGGATACAGGCTGTTGGTGCATATTCGGTGACAACAGCTTAATAGTTTGATTATTTAGTCTTTGGATATTTTATATTGGGCTTAGCTTATTGGTTAGTGAGTTTATTATTGTAATGGGCTTGGAAAATGGCCTAGTCCATGTAGGAAGCCCAGTTCACAGACATGTGGTATATAAACATGTTTTGTGATTAGGGTTTTAGGGGTTAGAGAGTTTTAGAGAGAGAAAACGTAGAGAGAGAGAGAAATTTTTTTTTGAGAGAGGCAAGATCACAGATAGTGGCTGTGAGGTTGTGAGGTCTTGAATTGATTGTAAAACTGTTTGTTTGGATACTCAATAGAAGACCCGTTTGATTGGAATTCTGTGTTTCTACTCGTTTCTGTAACAAATCTGATCAAGAGGATTCCGCACTCTTGATTAGATTGACAATTATGTGAAGATCCATACACATCAACGGGACCTACAATTGGTATCAGAGCATTAGGCTCTTGAAGAAGCTCGGTTCAGAATTGTGTCTACAGATTTGGGTGGAATTTTCGAAAATTTTAAATCTAAAAACTAGGGTTTTGGAAAATTTCAAAATTTTTGAGTTTTGTTCTTGGGATTTTCGAAATTTTGGGTATTTTGATCTTATTGCGTATTTAATTTTGCTGTTTTTAGTGTTTTGGTTGCAGGAAAGTTGAAGATGTTGAAGAAAAACATGAAGATTTGAAGAAAAACTTGATGATTTGAAGATTTGTTCTTCGTGTTCTTCATTGTGTTCTTCATATTTTTATCAAAAATTTACTGATTTTGGTTGTTTGATTTTGCAGGAAATTGTTAAAAGAATCTGGAAAATCTTTAGAAATTTCAAACATATTGAGTTTCCAAAATTTTCTAGCAAAATTAACAATTCCGCTGACAAATCAGAGGAATTATCTGATCCAGCAAATTTAACATCGGTGACCGCCGAAATTAAAATCCAAAGGCGACTTTGGTGACCCTTTTAATTGTCCTCAGCGACATTATTACGGTGATCGGCGAAGTTACTAGACGTCGTGCTAGCGAAATTATTTACCAGCGAATTTGATCAGCTAGCATAATTACCCAGCGAATTTGATCAGCTAGCATAATTACCCAGCGAATTTAAGTGATCAGAGGAATTACCCAGCGAATTTAAGTGATCAGAGGAATTAATCAGCGAATTTGTTCCAGCGAATTTAAAAATTCAGCATAATTATATCTACTCTACCAGCATAATTATAATTACTCTATCAGCAAAATTAACTTGGTTTCCCAGCATAATTAGTGTGACCTAGCATAATTAACTTGGTTTGCCAGCAAAATTAGCTAGTGGAATTAAAAGGTGGAGTATTTATTTTTGTGGAGGAATTAGATACGCATAGAGGAATTAACGTTTTCGTGAATAGAATTTGATCTGTAGCTCATCTCGACAAACCATTTGCACCGTTGAACTCGTTGGATTTTTAGGAAAAAAAAAACTCTGGAAATTCCCGAATTTGGTTTTCGACATTATATATCATTGGATTCTTTTTTTCGAGACAATTCTAACGATATAATTTGGTAAAAACTATTTTCGGAAAAATATTGTACTGTTTTATTAGTACGGTTACGGTAAAACGTGTTTAAAGATGGTTAAAGTGGACAATGTTGGTGAGAAAGTTAAAAAGTGGCCAAAGCTGATAAATGTTAAAGAATATGCTGTCTGGAAAGAGGAATTTGAGGGATTTGTGAAGAGTGAAGATACCAGAATGTGGTATTGTATGATTGATGGATATGTTGCTCCTACACGTCGTGTTGAAGGAAGGGTTAAGGTGATTTCTTATGAGATGATGGATGAATCTGAGAGACAGGTGGTTGATGCTAAGAAGAAAGCTTTAGCTGCAATAAAAATGTCCTTACCTGATGGCATTAAGCATACCTTTACGAAGTACACTAATTCAAAGGATATGTGGGATGCATTAGAAAAGCGATATCAGGGAAATGCAGATGTTGTGGTAGAAGAGAAGAAGAAAGCTGTTGAGAAGAAGGCTGCAGAAGTTTCAAAGGGCATGAATGGTGTGAATGAACTTACAGCAGAGGAGAAGGTATCATCAGAATCTGTAATTCATACATGTCATAATTGTACTGAACAACAACGTAAAGTTAACAGATTATCGGAGCAAAACAAAATTCTTTTAGCTGAATTGGAAAAACTGAAAGAGTCAAATGTTCTTTTGATTAAATGAGAGTCAAATTGTTTAAACAAACTCGAGTCAAAAGAACAGGAAATTAGCAGTTTAACAAGCAAAGTCAATGAACTGTTACAGGTCATTGATTTGGCTCGTGAAACTGTGAAGGATAAAACTAATGAATTTTCTGAAAAGTGCAGGGAATTGGCCGTTGCACAAGACCAAATTGTTGAACTAAAAGGAAAGTTAGACAAATTTGGAAATTCTTCATTAGTTAGGACTCAAATTCAAGCAAGTTTGAAAAAGAGTAATGATAAAAAGGGTTTGGGTTTTAGTAAAGCCTCATCTTCTAAAAATCAAGACTACTCTTTTTTACCCGATGAAAATGAGTTAATTGATTTTGTGCCTACTACACCAGCTGTAGTGGATCCGATAGATGTGGACTTGCCAAATAGTGCAGTTACTTTAAAAGAATCTGCTGAGTCTAGCAGTACACCTCATAAATCGGATGAGGATACTGAAGACGAAAAGAAGAAAACATTTAAAAAGAGATTTAAGAAAAAGAGAAATTATAAGACAAAATCTTGTTTTAGATGTCACAACAAAGGGAACGTGGCAAGTTGTTGTCCTTTGAAGAAAAATAAGCAAAAAGTTGATGAAGTTAAGAATGACAATAGGGTTGGTTTAAATAATAATGTGCAACCACATTGTCAACGTAATCAACCAAGTGTTCAATCTAAAACTTCAACATCAAGACGATTTGATAGACCAAGAAGCAATTCTACACATTTTAGTCATTTTAATGGTAAATCAAATCAGTTTCAAAGTCAAAATAGAAATTTTGGATATCAAAATCGACACCATACTTTTGGTAATCGAAATTTTCAAAGAAGAAATGAATATAGGGGTTTTAATAACTCAAATGTTCAACAACATCCAAATTTTTTTCAAAATTCATGGTATAATAATGGGAGAAAAAGGTATCAAGATAATAATTTTCAAAGGTCGGAAAATCCGAGATTTTATTGGCACTCTCGCGACCAAAGACCTAGTGGAAGTTATAAATCTTGTTCAACAACGAGTACAACATCCAAGACACCAGTAAGGTGTGATGGATATTGGTTAGAAGCATCATATATGGATTTACATGGTCGACCCAAAATCGGTCAGGTTTGGGTTGTTAAGTCTAACTAAGTTGTTGAGTGTGTGCAGGATGACCAAGAAGGACTGTTGATGTGTTCAACAGTGGTTGTTCCTGTAAATTGTCTGAGGTGAATAGTAGGTTAACATGGGTAACGAACTATTTACTTTAGTGATGGTTATGATTTTTCTAAACTTCAAAAGTGAAAAACTTATTGTCAGATTGAAGTGGGAGTCTGTTTGTGTTTAAATTTCTGTTTTTGAAACTTGCTCCATAAAAACAAAAATTTAGGGGGAGAAATTTCCCTAAGCCAAAAAGAGTTCAGTTAGTGCGTGTGTTTAGGGGGGGTAAGTTATAAATTTAAAATATCAAAAATACCAAAAATATTTTCTTCTTAAAAGACTTCCATTTTGAACTGACAGGTAGTTTTTTTTTGCAAACTAAGATAAAATATTGGTTTATCTTTAAATGTGAAAAAGACTAATGGTTTTTTCGAGATACTTGCTTGTGTTGCTAAACAGATTGATGCAGTTATCAAAATGAAGTGCAGAATACAAGTAAAGTGCAAATTGAGAGTGAAGTGAAAATGCGTGAAGATGCATGGTAGGATCCTTCTACTACATTGCAGAGAAAGAGAGATATGGAAGAGTTGGAGCTTACTTGCTTAACCAAGGATTGCTAGCTAACTGATCTACAATGAATGAAAGTTTTGGAGATTGGAAGCATCAGCTAAGGGGGAGTCTGTTGATATCAGAAGCTGTGTAGCTGACGTTATCCAAAGACCAAAAGAACACAAGATGTTTGAAGACAAAGTTACACTATGAAGCTATTGTCAAGGGGGAGTCTGTTGGTGCATATTCGGTGACAACAACTTAATAGTTTGATTATTTAGTCTTTGGATATTTTGTATTGGGCTTAGCTTATTGGTTAGTGAGTTTATTATTGTAATGGGCTTGGAAAATCGCCTAGTCCATGTAGGAAGCCCAGTTCACAGACATGTGGTATATAAACATGTTTTGTGATTAGGGTTTTAGGGGTTAGAGAGTTTTAGAGAGAGAAAACGTAGAGAGAGAGAGAAAAACATTTTTGAGAGAGGCAAGATCACAGATAGTGGCTGTGAGGTTGTGAGGTCTTGAATTGATTGTAAAACTGTTTGTTTGGATAATCAATAGAAGACCCGTTTGATTGGAATTCTGTGTTTCTACTCGTTTCTGTAACAAATCTGATCAAGAGGATTCCGCACTCTTGATTAGATTGACAATTCTGTGAAGATCCATACACATCAAGGGGACCTACACAGGAATCCACTCTTCCAGATTGCACGTGTTCACATTATAAGACCCAAACTTTGATGAGATTTTGAAAACTTTGAAGGTTCAAAACCTTATAATAAATCATCCTAGAACATATGATTGGTTTTCAAAGGGGATTTGAAATTTGTGTTCTTATTGTGGTTGTCGCCCAAAGATAGGTGACGGTATTGTTTTAAGATCTAAACACAAGAATCTTGTGTTAGGGTCCTAGGAAGGTTATAGACTAGGTCAAAGCATTACTAATAACCTAATTCCCTATAACCATGAGCTCTGATACCAACTCTTCTGTCACACCCCGACCGCGTAAAACAACAACCCGCGGCGGAATCGTCGGGGAGTGTCATAACATAATCATTGTTTCATAACACATGGAAATTTAAGTTTTATTTTATTGAATTAAAAGAGGTTACAATATCTTAAAAATAAAGAGACATAACATAATTAACTAGTCTTGCATCTTTTATTGTCACTAAGGCCCAAGTCCGCCTAAGTGTATCTTGATTAATCCTATGCATCATCTCCTGAAAACACATGTGAAAATAGGTACGTCAGCATAAAAATGTCTGTGAGATACATAGGTTTTATTTAAAATAGGATTCATGACTTGTAAGTTTAAGGAAAATGTTTAACAAAAGTTAGTCATGAACCTTGTAAAATGTTTTCTTTTATAAATCATACAAAAATTTATAAGAAATTAGATGACATAAAGAAAGATGCATAGATAAATAAATAACCAAGTAAAAATGGGTTTGTATAAAATATGTTATTTGTAAAACAATGTTTTATGAAGATATGTTATTTGTGTAAAATGTAATATGTCTAACTTGAAATGGTTTAACTAACGCTACTCATAAAAGCACTTATATATAGGAAGTACCAGCGGCGTATCCACCATGCTTTTATCATATTACACACGCCTCTTTGTTTAAATCACTTACCAAAACAAATCACCAAAATGTCTTGTTTAAACCAATGTTAAAATGTTTATGTGTAAACAATGTCTAATGCCAAATGTAAATCATGTTCATGTATAATCAAATGCTATGCATGGCAAGTAAAAGTGTCTATTGAACTATATGTAAAATGCACAAAACAATGTATTGAAATAAAAGTTTAAATAAAAATTTATGTTTTGTAAAATAAATGCATGCTTTACTGATACAAACATCTATGCGGTATTGTTCTAACGCCTACATTCAAGCCTTGCGACTGAAGAGACAAACCCTTAACGAGTTAAAGGTTTATCAAACTTATGAATTCGGATTCGGTCATTCCTTCCACCCAAACAAACCTAGGATTTCAGGAATGGGAATTGTCAAGTCCTATGGTACCACTACCTACTACCGAGCGGCATGATCGGTGTTAATGAATGTATTTATGTCCTGTTTAAACAAACCAAATGTCATACCAAGTGTAAGCATGTTTTATGAAAATAATGTACTAAATATGCTATATGAACATACAAAGTAGATATGTAAAACAATGTGTCCATATGCTGAGTGAACATATGCAACAAAAATGTAATATATGAAAATCAATGTGCTAGCATGCTAAGTGAACATACATAGAAAAACATAATGAAATCATGTACTATATGTGTACTAATGAACATAGCAAGTATAAGATACAAAAGCATGAAAAGCACGAAAGTAACAAGTAGGCACATGTGTTCCACCCCAAAATAGTTTGAAATCAGTAAAAGAGGGGTCTATGTACTCACCTGAGAATGCTTAGAAGTCTTGAACAACAACCAAGCAAAGCTAGAGGGATCACGGAAATCAAACGGCACCTATTATAGGTAACTATGTTAATAACCGAATCTAAATTAGAAGATCGGATAGGATGAGGTTTCGTAAACCAAATGAGTATTGGAACTCATATGATATGGTTTAACAAATCCTACATACTAAATCGAAACCTATCTTAAGTGCTTACCACCCATTACGACCCGTTTAGGTAGCTTTCGCTACTTTAACGCGTCGTTCACGTAAAACGCGTTCGGACCGCCTAACTAGTCCTATGACAAGTATTATATGCCTTAACATGTCTAATAATGTTACCTAATCAGTTTCGATGTAAAAATTTAAGTTACATATGCTTAAAATGAATTTATGCGCAAAAAGGGCATTTTGGTCATTTTCCTATGGCATATAAATTACCTATCATACAACTATATAAACGAAGTGACCATAAGGTATAACCTCGGAAGGTTATTCCCTATACAACTATGGTCACAAAATATGTTTGGTCGGATCCTAACGATCGACCAAACGGGTCGGGTTCGAAAGTCTAAGCGGTTGTTTAGACCGCTTATCTTACGACCCTGTATAAGCACTAAACTAAAAGTGACAAGTAAAACATGTTTAACTAAGTTAGAAGACAAGTTTGATATCAAAACAAAGGGTTTTGATACCCAAGAATAGTTTGGTTGGAAAATACGCATAAACGTGGTAATCAGTAGGTATAGTCCCAAAGACCATCGTGATTATGCTCACGTTGCGAAGTTCAAACGAACTTCGTGTTGACCATTGACTGGTCAAAGAAGAAAGTCAAACAATGTTTGACTTTCGTGCTTAGAAACGCTTAAAAGATGAAAGAATACTTATAAAAGGTCCAAGCTTGAAGATTTTAACTCAATTTGCTCAGGTATGAAGCAAATTAGAGCAAGAATGAGAACAAATGTCAGGATTGCAAATGGGGAAAGTGGGTATTTATAGAAATTGGACAACTGTTAGGATCGTTTCTCGAACTACGAGCTTTGATCTCAACCATCCAAATGTTACCCACTGAAAAACAATACTATGGGTGCCCAAAACAAGCCCATAGAGTTGAAAAACAAGTGCAAAAGCCTGAATACCAGCTGCTGTTTTGAAAACTGATTTTTTTGCTGAACTGGGGGACTCTCGCACCCCGTGTAGACTCAGCAAGAGTCTTACGCGCCCCGTGAGGGCCAAGTTTGGCAGAAATGTCAAAACTGGTCCCTGCATGTTCAGAACTTGCTTTTCGATGCATTTATTACACGTTTAAGCCCCGTTAACCTCATTTCAAGGATCTATAATGAAGTTAAAGTATAGGGAACATGAAACATGCTGAAAAACATCTCGGATGTCGGTTCGTTTGGCCGTACGATTGCGTTGTTCGGTTAATTACGGCGAAACACGAACGGAATCAAAAAACGATCCAATTTACGCGACAAATGGGATTTTATCATGCCAATCACTAAAATAAAATATTTTAATGATTACATAAATTTTTGGATGTCCGGATTTATTCAGAACGTAAGATATGCGTGAAAATGCAAACTTGTGCACTTTTTGACGCTTTTAGTCCCTGTTTGACCAAAAAGTTTATTTTTGCAGACCAAACCCCTCAAAGCCTATTTCTAAGCTATGTAAAGGATATTTATGGTATGTTTAACTTATGGTCAAGTTCCCGAATGTTTGATACCATACGAATCAGCAGACTTTTGCAGTTTGACGCAAATTGTCCATGCAATCGAATAAACTTGATTTCGACACACTAAACCCTCCAAAACTTATTTCTAAGTTATGTAACTGTTATTTAAGGTATGTTAAGGCCATGTCACTGTTCTGGAGTGTTTGTCGCATTAAAATGATTATGTTTATGCATCAGTTAGCGTATAATTTCCTAGAAAACGATTTAGAGCTCGAAATCGAACAAGAATTGATATGTGCAAATGATACAGATATTTATACAAATCCCAAGTATGAAACACAATACTTCATTGGTTTGGTATTTGTTTGATGGCTATGGAGGCACAGATGTCACACTGTGTGCTCACGGCCTGCGAAACAGTCCATTCCGGGCAACAACTATGCAGGTTGACAGTTTTGGTCCCTGTCTTCATTATGTATTTAAACAAACTTTCATATTTGATATTTTAAGCAAAATAGTTTCTAGTTTCTTTGATAATGTTATTTATAAGGTTTGAAAGTGTTAGTGGCCCATCTTAGGCACACCCGGGAGTATGACCGAGCATTACGGAGCTTCTGGTTCGTTTAAAAGGCTACACATAGGTGTAGATTTGTACGTTGACGCTTTTAGTCCTTTTAACGCACAAACTTGTGCGTATTATCGTTTAAAAACATCAAATCCCTAAACGGCCAATATTAGGCATTCCCAAGAATATGTTCGAACATCATGATGCTCCGGGTTCACGAAAAGGTCACTCAAAGGTAAGAATTAACGTGTTGACGCTTTTAACCCTTCGATGCATAACTTATTAATTTTATCGTAAATGGTTTCGTTTATCCAACAAGTGGCTATATAAGAGAATACGAATAATGTGTAAGGTCATTCAGAGGCTTATTTTAAGCATGTTGACACTTTCAGTCCCTCCACATTCAAAGTTTTTCATTTTGACAAAATTGGTCCCTTATAGTCAACGTTTGACTTCATTAGGGTTTAGTACACGTGTCAACACATCATTGGACACGATTTTTATGTGGTACATCCTCACCCCTTTAAAAGAAATCTCAACCTCGAGATTTACTAAAAAATATAGGAGTATTTATGTCACATAGTGAACACGACCTCCCGTGTATAATCGGGGCCTCTACGGGCATCCCGCTCAACCTTTATAATAGGTATATGCTTCCGTCGGAGCTTCTTAATCTTGTCGATCCTTGATCGATACTAGTTTCTCAACAAACCATATGTTTTCATTAATCTGCACATCATTATGTGACAATGCTATCGGCTTATCGGCTAGACATATCTTTAAATCACAAACGTGGAATACATTGTGAATTTTACTAAGCTCCTTAGGTACGTTTAGCTTATAGGCTACAGGTCCGACGTATTCGATTATCTCGAATGGTCCTACATATATCCAGGGCTCAACTCGCCTTCATGCCAACATTTATCACATCTTTCCATGGGGGTATGTTCAATAGAATCTTGTTCCCACTCGGAATTTTAAGAGGTTTGCGCCTCTTGATAGCATTGCTCTTCTGCCAATTACTGGCAGCTTTCAGACGATCATGGATTCGTATGATCTTACCCGTCATCTCCAGGATAATTTCAGGTCTTGATAGTTAGGCCTTCCCAATTTCTGTTCAGCAAGCGGTATCTAACATGTTCTCCCATACAAGGCCTCCCAAAGGAGTAGCCGTAATGCTTATATAATAATTATTAGTTATAGGAGATCTTAATTTGGGGTGAGATGATCATTCCAACTACTACCCAAATCAATCTTAAGGAATAGTTTCCCCCATGGTTATTCGAACAAATCGATGATCCTGGGCAACGGATAACGATTCCCAATCGTTACCTGATTTGGCTGTTGGTAATCAATTCACAAGCGCATTGAACCTTCTTTCTTAACCAACAATGTTGGAGCTCCTAAAGTGATGAGCTAGGCTGTACAAGCTTTTCTCCCAAAAGCTAATATATTTGGGGCTTTCAGTTCTTTCATTTCCGTCGGTGCTAACAAATATGGAGCACTTGCAACAGGTGCAGCTCCTGGTAGGATGTCAATCCTAACTCCATTACTTCTCAGGAGGTAAACCGGGTAGTTCTTCAGAGAAGACATCAGGATAGCCAGAGATGATAGAGGTATTTCCAATCTCAGGCTTCGGCTTACCTACCGTCACATGTGCTATATAAATGGCACATTTGCTTTACGATTGCATGGACGCCTTAAGTAGAGACACCTACTCAGGCATTTCTATATTGGATATCTCTTTGAATACCATTAGCTGATATTAGTACAATGTGATCGTTGGGAGATCTTAGTGGTTCCATGCATTAAACCTCCATACTGATCAGGCATGGAAGCAATCTATGGGACAAACTAGGATACTGCCGATTTTCATATGGCTCTCCTATCGAACTTAATAGGCATTCGCAGTTGATAAAAATCAATGAGATAAATAATTAAAATAACATAATTTTGTCATACTCCATTAGGGGAAAGAGCACTCTAGATTTTCATGGATAAGGATCATCGTCGAGAATAGAAGAAACGGTTTCTATGGTTTCATTGGTAAGTTCTGCCCTTTAAATAATATCTGGAGTTCTTATGTGTAATTTAAAAGTTTCATAAGCTTATAATCTATGAAGGACTTATTAGTACCTGAATTAAAACTGAATTCTTAGCAAAATATATTTGATTTATGATAGGGAATGTACCTGATGACATTATTGATATGTACTGCCTCTTGGCATTCATCAGGAGAGTTCAGGCATTTCCTTTCTTAGCCTTTCTATACTTAGTTGTACCTTCTTTGGCAGTTGTAGGGCAGTTAGTTCTAATGTGGCCTTTCTCACCACGGCTGAAGCAGACCGCATTCTTTAAGTTTCTACATTCATGGGAATGGTGACCAGTTCTTTTACAGATGCCACACTGCTTTGACCTTTGGTCTGTTCGACACTGTCCCCGGTGCCTTTTGTTGCAGGTCTTGCATACAGGCTTCTTATTGGACTTTTGTTGGTTCTTACTAAGCCTGGACTTGCCCTTTTTCTTTGTTTTCTTGGAGTTATTCTCCTCTCTTTTCCTTTTTCCGTCAGTCTCAGTTTTTACTAACTCAGTTCTCAACCTATCCCGTGGGAGTGGCAGAGACAGATCCATAGTGGATTTATAAGAAGCAGGCTTTGAAGCCTTATCATGCTCCTTTATCTCTGGTGCTAAACCACTAAACAATGTGCATTGTGCTAAGATTATGGGTTAATCGAATAGGGTACTATCTTAGAGAATGAATTTAAGTCGGTGACATATTGCCGATAATATAGATTTTTCATGGTGAGAGTCAGAAAATCTGATTCCACCTTTTCCATTTCATGTCGTGGATAGTAAGTTTTTCTGATAAGGTCCATAAACTTGGACCATCCCATATTGTATAGGGGTATCTTCCTGGTGGACTTTATTAATGTCCTCCACCAAATAAGGGCATCGCCCTTGAATGACTATGATACATACTTCACAGTGTCTTCTTTAGCACAACTGCCGATATCCACAACGGTTTCCATTTTGTCCAACCATTTCATGCAATCAATGGCCCCTTTTTCACCATTGAAGTCTATTGGCTTGCAAGAGATAAAGTACTCATAAGTATATCCTTTAGAGGAACAGAGCTCCTCATTATACATTATCTTCTTTGGTTCATTCTTCGTATTCGAAGCACGAACAAAGCTCTCCTCATGAGCAGATGAATGTTGTTTTGAATGGGATTTGGAGTGAATAGCACTCGGCTCTTTGAACTTTTTCATGACCTTTTTCATGGCCTTTCCAACAGCTGCGTCAAACACATCTTGGAGATTAACTCCATTAACATTGAGGTTCACATTTGTAGCATCGCTTGCATTTTTCGCATCTTCAGTATTGTGACTATTGTTTGCCTCTTCAGAGTTTTCCATACTCGGAGCTTGGTATAAATCACCAATTTAAACAATTGCTTAGTTGCATTACAATAGCTAGTCATCATCCTGATAACCTAACATTCATTAGCCATGGTATCATTAAATCATATAGGCTATTAGGTTTTGAACATTGAATGTTATTTGAATACACATCGATTATAATTAGCCTAGGTCCCAAAAGGACCATCATTGGCATTTTAAGGTTTGGACCCAGTCCACTACCTTTCAGACAGGGGATCACAATGTCACAACTTTCTTTGTCAGTTTGACGATATTGAGTAGCTCGAAGGCTTGCCTCTAAGGATTTCTAAAATATGGCACATAAGCCCATCACGAGGGACATATAAATGTAGCACATAGGCTTGTCACGAAGGACATTAAGGTGTTGGCACAAAGGCCGTCTCGAAATATATTAACATATGGCACAATAGGCCTGTCACAGAGGACATTATAATATGGCACAGAGGCCTGTCACAGAGGGCATTAAATGATATACGGCACAAAGGCCTCGTCACAAAGGACTTTAAATGATATGGCACAAAGGCCTTGCCACGAAGGACAAATGTATATGGGACAAAAGTCTTGGTCACAAAGGACGTTAAATATATAAGCCGCTATCTTATTTGATCAGGGACTTTATGGCTTGAACATAGTTCTTCACCTTATGGGCAGAGAGTCATATATTACAACTGTCATTGCTTGGAAAGACGATTTATTTTGGCACATAGGCAAATCAATTGACATTACTAATGGATGTGTATATATATATATATATATATAGGGTGGGGTTCGGCTACAAAGTCCATTTTTCCTACAAAGTGTACAAAGTCATAAAATATCACAATTTCAGCCATAAAAGACACTAAAAACCCACAAATAACATAGTAAAGATCACTAAAACACAATATCGAAACCCTAACAGTCAATAAAAACTTCAAACACACCATCGTAGAACTATGAATATAAAACACAACATGATAATCAACATAAAACACACTAATGTTAGTCATTCAAAAATCAAAGCCTTATCATCCAAAACACAACACAAAACCCACAAATATGACGTTTTAGTAATTTTCACTTTATTATTTGTGGGTTTTGAGTGTGTTTTATAGCTGAAATTGTGGTATTTTATGACTTTGTACACTTTGTAGGAAAAATATACTTTGTAGCCAACTCTCACCCTATATATATAATCATCGTAATTGATGATATTAGTCATGATCTTATCGATCTTATAGACTATAAGGCTTGGGCATCGCCCACCACCTTGGACAGTGAACCATAATGGTCACAACTGTCAAATGTCACTAATGGACAATATAATGTATATATAGCCCATTGCAAAACATTACTAAGGATGTTAAATAATACGATCATCTTATTAGATGATATTTTTCATGATCTTATAGACTATAAGGTTTGGACACAGTCCAACATTTTTAGACAGGGGGTCGTAGACCACAACTGTCGTTGTTTTATTAGATAACAAGTTTAGTGTGACAACTGCACTCTGTAATCGATGTACGATGTAAAACAATGATGATTATTAATAAAACAATGTGATTTGGTGTTACTATATGTGTTTTGATGTTATTATGTGTGTATTTGTGTTTGGTGATTTTTCAATTCGATTCGATTCTGATTTCAAGCTTTAAATCGCTTTCGGGAAGGTTATACGCGCACTGATGCGTAAATATAACCAGTTTAACGCGACAAACACTCCGGAATAGTGACATAGGCTTAACATACCCTAAATAACCTCCACATAACTTAGAAATAAGTTTTGGATGGTTTGGTGTGTTGAAATCAAGTTTGTTCGATCGCAGGGACTATTTGTGTCAAACTACGAAACTATACCAATTTGTATAGTAACGAACATTACGGAAATTGATCATAAGTTAAACATACCCTAAATATCCATTACATAGCTTAGAAATAGGCTTTGATGGGTTCGGTTTGCTAAAATAAACTTTATTGATCAATAGGGACTAAAAGCGTCAAAAAATGCACAAGTTTGCATTTTCGCGCATATCTCACGTTCTGAATATATCCGGACATCCAAAAATTTATGAAATCATTAAAATATTTTATTTTAGTGATTGGGATCCTAAAACTTCATCCGTTTCGCAATTTGGATCGTTTTTGCGTTCGTTACGACTTCCGTCGTAATTAACCAAACAACGCAACCGTACGGCCAAAACGAACCGACACCCGAGATGTTTTCAAGCATATTTCATGTTTCCTATGTTTTAACATCATTTTGGAGCTAGAAAATGGGTTTGACGGGTGTTAGAAGTGCCGATACGCAACGAAACAAGGTGCAGGGGCTAAACTGTAATTTAGTGAAACTGGCTGGTCTGCAGGTCCCTTACGGACCGTATGGACCATAGCTTACGGTCCGTAAGCCTTCCCCAGAATCACAGAATTATAGAAACAATGAATTTGGCCTATTCCACCTGCTCAAATGGTTTTTACCCCTTGAATTACACACTATGGACTGGTATTTGATGTCCCCATGGTATTCAAAACCTTGTACCCAAATGTAAAGCCAAGATCATTCCCTTTTCTCCAAGAAATGATCCTAAGGGTTGTGAAATTACTATAAATAGCAAGGCCCTCTTGCTCATTTCTCACACTTGATTCTGAAATCAGCTCTAAGTTGGGGTGTTTGCATTTCATACCTGAGCTATTTTAGATCAAACATCCTTCTTGGACCCTTTGTAAGTCCTCCTCTTGCTTGTTCTTGAGTTTCAAGCATGAAAGTCAAACAAGTTTGAATTTCTACTTTGACCAGTCAATGGTCAACACAAAGTTCCGTTGAACTTTGCAACGTGAGCGTAATCACGATGGTTATAGTCCCTTGTGACTATACCTACGGATTACCACGTTGACTAGGCGTAGTGACGAGTCGTAGTTTCGGCCAAAATGCGTATTTATGCGTATTTTGTAACCAAACTACTCTAGGGTATCAAAACCGTTTGTTTTGATATCAAAACCTGTTTTCTAACTTAACTAAACATGTTCTAGCATGTTTAGCTCGTCACTTTTAGTTTGGTGCTTGTGTAGAGTCGTAAGTCAAGCGGACTAAACACCCGCTTAGACTTTCGAACTTGACCCGTTTGGTCGATCATTAGGATCCGACCAAACAGGTTTAGTGACCATAGTTGCATATGGAATAACCTTTCGAGGTTATACCTTATGGTCACTTAGGTTTGATTAGTTGTATGATAAGTAGTTTATATGCCTTAGGTAAATGACCAAAATGCCCTTTTCATGCATAATTGGTAATTAAGCATATGTAACATAAACTTTTGTCATATAACTTACTATGGAACATATTTAAACATGTTTAGGCATATAACACTTGTCATAGGACTAGTTAGACGTCTCGAATGCGCTTTTGCGCGCACGACACGTTAAAGTAGCGTAAGCTACCTTAATGGGTCGCAACGGGTCGAAAGCACTTAGGTTAGGTTCCGATTTAGGATGTAGGCTTTGTTAAACCATATTACATGAGTTCCAACACTCATTTGGTTTACAAGACCTCATCCTATCCGATATTCCGATTTAGGTGTCTATTGTTGACTAGTGATTCGATTACTAGGTGCTGTTTGATTCTCTGGTTTGCTCAAGTTTGTTAAAGTTCTATTGATTGAGGATACTTTGCACTCCATGTGAGTACATAGTTCCCCTATTTTACTGTTTTCAATTGTTTTGGGGTGATTCATATGTGCTAAATGTTTTCAAGGTTTTAACGATGGTTTTCAAAACGATTTTCGATATTATAACGATGATTTCAAAAACGATTAAGATGGTTTATACTAAACTAATACCGATTTCAATAAAGTGAATAAACTAGTTGGTTGTATTTACATAACGAATGGCATTCATTAGCATTGATCAAGCCGACCAGTATTAGGTTATGGTACCATAGGATCTGACAAATCCCATTATCGTACTACACCCATGGTTATGTGTGGGTTAGATGGGTAATGACTGAATCTGAATGTTAATTTACCCTTTGGTGGTTTATTAATGCGAGAGCGAGATAGTCGAGTCACGAAGGTTTGAATGTTATTAGCGAGGCGACCACAAATAGTTTTCACACTTAAAACGAGGATGATTTAAACGATTTAAACGAACTAACGATCTGGGAACGATTCATACAAGATTAAATGAGTTGGATAAACGATTGGTTCTTGGTTAAGTGTTTAGATAATGGAACGGGGGTAATGTGGTGAAAACATGGTAGATACGCCGCTGGTACTTCTTATATATAAGTGTTTTCATCGTATTACATACCGTGGCGTTATTTAGTTCACTTGGGTAAACGATTTTGAAAGGATGTCACACAAACGAGGTTTTCGAAATGATATAAACCATACGAGTTTTATTAACGAGATTTATTAACGAGATGTTTTACAAATTGATTTACTAAAACAAACGTTTTTGGGTTAAGAATCATGGCTATGAGGTTTTATAAACTATAGCCCGCTTGATTTGAGTTGGTTAATTAAGTTGCAATATTATACTCTTTTCAAAACAAGGTTTTTAATAACGTATTGCAACATTTAAACTAGCCATGAATCCGACACTCCTATATAACCTATGTACTCGCCAGCTTTTCTTTGCTGACTTTGTTTTTACATATGTTTCAGGTGTTGATGCTTGATGATGATTACTAGGATGCATGAGTCACATAGGATCTGGATGAGGCGTAAGTGACATAATAACAATATTAGTCGATATGTAACTTGTTTGTTTTGTGTTAAGAAAATGTTAATGTTTAATATTATCAATAAAACGAAACAATTTTTGTATACATGGTTATGAAACGATAATTCTGCCACGACACTCCCCGATGTTTCCGCCGCGGTTTTGTTGTTTTAACGCGGTCGGGGTGTGACATAAGAGTTGGTATCAGAGCCAATGGTTATAGGGAATTAGGTTATTAGTAATGATTTGACCTAGACTATAACTTTTAGGACCCTAACGCGAAGAAATTTGCGTTTAGATTTTTTAAAACAAAACTGTCACCTACCCTTAGGTGATAACCACAATGGGAACACAATTTTCGAATCCGCTTTGAAAACTAATCATCTGTTCTAGGATGATTGATTACTAGGTTTTGAACCCTTTGTTATATGGTTTTGAACCCTTTAAGTTTTCCAAATCTCATCAAAGTTTGGGTCTAAATAATGTGAACACGTGCAAACTGGAAGAGTGAATGCCTGTACCCTGAGTTTTCTGTCTAAGGCTAGAGTGTTCGTACAAATCCACATAATCGGACCGGTCACTCTTACCTGGGAACTCTTGGGGTGAGTGTTCACTTATAGGCGAGCATGTCTTCGGCGATACATTATATTGACCCATTTACTTTGATTAGTCACTGCGTGCCGTTTGTTTGTTCAAGGTAACGAACAAATGATCGCCTTCCTTGTGTTTTGTCGATACCTCTTTTGCTTTTCCTAATTATCAACCTCACTGGTTTCTCATATCTCCTTGTTAGACCATGCCTCCTCGACGTGAAGCACAATCTTTTACTATTGAAGAAATCGCAGCCCTGGTCTCTCAGCAAGTGGCTGTTGTGCTTCCCAGTGTTGTGACCCAAGTCCACGAGATATACAACAACAACAATAATAACAAAAACAATAATGCACCGTGTAATTTCAAGAATTTCAATTCTGCTAAGCCTCTAAAGTTTTCTGGGTAGCAAGGAGCAACTGCGCTCCTGCAGTGGTTTGAGAGTATCGAGAGCACATTCAGGCATGTGCAGTGTCCGAATGCGCGTAAGGTTGAATTTGCATCAAGCGTGTTTGAGAAGCGAGCGCTTACCTGGTGGAATGGTATTATGCACGATAGAGGTGCCGAAGTGGCGTTGGCACAAACATGGGAAGAGCTTCGGGCTCTCATGATGAAGGAGCTTTGTCCCCGTCACGAAATTCGAGCTTTGGAACGAGAGTTTGACGATTTAAAGCAAGATAGGGCTGAGCACCGCGCGTACACGGACCGTTTTGAGGAACTCAGTCTATTGTGTCCCACCATGGTTACCCCACTAGAGAAAGCAATCGAGAGATATATCGATGGTCTACCCGATTCTATGCTGGATATTGTGACCGGTGTTAATCCTACTACCCTTCGGCAAGCGATCGAGTTGTCTGCTACCCTGACTGAGACTCAAGTCAGGAAGGGTAAACTCACCCGCAAGGGTGATAAAAAGAAGGCGACTGATTCTGGGAAGGACAAGAAAAAGGGTAAGGGTAAAGAAGGTGAGTCGTCGAAGAAATCGAGGAAGCGAAAGGGTGCCCAGAATTTTGCTGTTACGGCACAGACTGATCAGAACCCACCGGCTCAACCTCCTGCGAAGAAGGCATATGCTGGTACCACACCTCATTGTGCTCGCTGCAACGGTCATCATGTTGCACAGCAAGCTTGTAAGCAGTGCATGACGTGTGGTAAACTTGGGCATTTGGCCAATGTTTGTCGTTTAGGACAAAATCAGGTTGCCCAGGTTCAAGCTCCGGTACAAGGGAATGCTGCTAGATTCCCACCAGGTTCATGTTTCAATTGTGGAGAGTTGGTCACTTTCGCAACAACTGTCCGAGGCTGGTGAATGTAAACGCGAATGCTAAAGCGAACCCGAATGCGAACGTCAACGCCAACGTGAATCCTACTCGAGGGCAAGCATACAATTTGAATGCAAACGAAGCAAGGGCTGACAACGAGGTGGTGAATGGTACGTTTCTTGTTAACAACCGACCTGCATCTATTCTTTTTTTATTATGGTGCCGATAGAAGTTTTGTTTCGTTATCTTTTGAACCTTTGCTTGCGATACCTAGAACTAAATTGAGAAAACCCTTATCTGTCGAAGTTGCTACTGGTAAACCTCTTGTTCTCGATTCTGTTATTCGTGGTTGTCAGTTAAACCTTGATAATCATCTTTTTCCTATTGACCTCACGCCGATGCAACTTGGGAGCTTCGACGTTATCATTGGAATGGATTGGTTAACCAAACACCACGCTGAGGTGGTTTGCTTCGATAAGATTGTTTGTATCCCTTTGTCTTCTGGCGAAATTCTAGAAGTTCGTGGCGAGAAACCTTCAGGTGGACTGAAGCTTATATCGTGTATGGAAGCTCAGAGGTATTTACGAAAAGGATATGTTGCTTTTCTGGCACATGTCACTGAGGAGAAAGGCAAGAGCAAGAGTATTCAGGATATTCCGATTGTTCGGGATTATCCAGAGGTGTTTCCTGATGAACTGCCTGGTTTGCCTCCAGTTCGTCAAGTCGAATTTCATATTGACCTTGTATCCAATGCCAACCCGATCGTGAAAGCACCTTATCGTGTTGCACCGTCAGAGATGCAAGAGTTATCGAAACAGCTTCAAGAGTTATCTGATAAAGGATTCATCCGTCCGAGTTATTCACCTTGGGGAGCTCCTGTCCTTTTCGTGAAAAAGAAAGATGGGTCTTTTCGAATGTGTATTGATTATCGTGAGCTTAATAAGCTTACCATCAAGAATCGATATCCCCTACCTCGAATTGATGATCTCTTCGACCAGCCGCAATGTGCTTCATGTTTTTCTAAGATTGATCTACATTCTGGGTATCATCAACTTCGTGTTCTCGAAGAAGATATTCCCAAAACTGCTTTCCGCACGAGATATGGGCATTACGAGTTCACTGTCATGCCTTTTGGTTTGACGAATGCCCCAGCTATCTTTATGGACTTAATGAATAGGGTCTCTAAACCTTATTTAGACAAGTTCATTATTGTGTTCATCGATGATATTCTCATTTATTCGAAGACTCGAGCCGACCACGAGCAACACCTTCGCTTAACGTTGGAACTCCTTAAGAAGGAACAACTTTTCGCTAAATTCTCCAAGTGTGAATTCTGGCTTAAAGAAGTTCAGTTTCTGGGTCATATAGTCAACGAGCAGGGTATTCATGTGGATCCATCCAAGATTGTTGCTATTAAGGATTGGAGTACACCGACGACGCCTACATAGATTCGATCTTTTCTTGGTCTTGCTGGTTATTATCGTCGATTCATTTCTAATTTCTCGAAGATTGCGGTTCCACTCACTGCTTTGACTCAGAAGAATAAGCCTTTTGAGTGGGGACCCAAGCAAGAAGAAGCATTCCAAACGCTGAAGCAGAAGTTATGTAATACTCCTGTTCTATCTCTGCCCAAGGGAAACGATGATTTCGTTGTCTACTGTGATGCGTCCAACTTAGGCCTTGGTTGTGTCCTCATGCAATGAGGTAAGGTTATAGCATATGCATCTAGACAATTGAAAGTTCATGAGAAGAACTATATGACTCATGATCTTGAGTTAGGAGCTGTGGTTTTCGCGCTTAAAATCTGGAGACACTACCTCTATGGAACGAAGTGTGTGGTTTTCACAGACCACAAAAGTCTCCATCATATTCTTAATCAGAAGGAGCTGAACATGAGGCAACGACGTTGGGTTGAACTCTTGAACAATTAGGATTGCGAGATTCGCTACCATCCTGGTAAGGCGAATGTTGTAGCCGATGCGCTTAGTCGAAAAGAGCAAGTCAAGCTTCATTATATTCACACTCCATCTGATCTTCAATCTCATGTCCTTCAAACTCAACGATCTTGTGTGATCAAAGGCTTATTGAAAAATGAGCTACCGCTTCAACTTGAGCTTAAGCTCGAAAGGAAAGACGATGGTTTACTCTACTTCAAGGATCGTTTGTGGGTTCCGAAACAAGACGATCTTCGCACCCTAGTGATGGACGAATCTCACAAGTCTCGATATTCTATCCATCCTGGTGCTGATAAAATGTACAAGGATCTTCGTACTCAGTACTGGTGGCCTGGTATGAAGAAGGATGTCGCCTTGTATGTATCAAAATGCCTAACTTGTCTCAAAGTCAAGGCTGAACATCAACGACCTTCTGGTTTGCTTGTATAACCAGAGATACCGGTTTGGAAGTGGGAGAACATTGCAATGGATCTCATCACTAAGTTACCGCGTACGTCTAAAGGTCATGATGCTATTTGGGTTGTTATCGATTGATTAACGAAATCGGCTCATTTTATTCCGATTCGCGAGGATCTATCTGCTGATAAACTTGCAAAGATTTATGTTGATGAGATAGTATCTCGACATGGTTTTCCTTTGGATATCATTTCTGATCGTGATGCTCGATTTTCATCTCATTTCTGGAAGACCATGCAATCTGCTTTGGGAACCCAACTGAATCTAAGCACTGCTTATCATCCCCAAACAGATGGTCAATCTGAAAGGACGATTCAAACTTTGGAGGATATGCTTAGAGCATGCGTGATAGACTTTGGTGGTAATTGGGATTCTCATCTGCCATTGATCGAGTTCTCTTACAACAATAGTTATCATGCTAGCATTAAAATGGCACCATTCGAAGCTCTCTACGGTCAAAAATGTCATTCACCTGTCTGTTGGAACGAGACCGGTGAAGCTCAGCTTACTGGACCTGAGCTCGTTCTGGAAACAACAGACAAAATCAAGAAAATTCACGATAATCTTGTGACAGCTAGATGCCGTCAAAAGAGTTATGCGGATTTACAACGCAAGCCCTTAGAATTTCAAGTCGGAGACCGTGTCTTACTCAAGGTGTCACCTTGGAAGGGAGTGGTGAGATTTGGAAGGAAAGGAAAACTTGCACCTCGATATGTGGGACCATTTAAGATTGTGGAAAGAATTGGGAAGGTTGCCTATCGACTAGAGCTACCTCCAGAGCTTGGAAATATTCACCTGACTTTTCACGTGTCCAATTTACGAAAGTGTTTAGCTGACCCTGATCTTCACATTCCTCTCGACGACATCCGAATCGATGAAACGATGCACTTTGTCGAGAAACCAGTGGAGATCGTGGACCGTACTTTCAAACAGTTGAAGAACAAACAGATTCATTTGGTTAAAGTTCGTTGGGAGTCCAAACGTGGCCCAGAGTTTACTTGGGAACGTGAGGACCAAATGAAGGCAATTTCCTGAAGTAGGGGAGACTGTGATAACTGCACTCTGTAATCGATGTACGATGTAAAACAATGATGATTATTAATAAAACAATGTGATTTGGTGTTACTATATGTGTTTTGATGTTATTATGTGTGTATTTGTGTTTGGTGATTTTTCAATTCGATTCGATTCCGATTTCAAGCTTTAAATCGCTTTCAGGAAGGTTATACGCGCACTGATGCGTAAATATAACCAGTTTAATGCGACAAACACTTCGGAATAGTGACATAGGCTTAACATACCCTAAATAACCTCCACATAACTTAGAAATAAGTTTTGGATGGTTTGGTGTGTTGAAATCAAGTTTGTTCGATCGCAGGGACTATTTGTGTCAAACTACGAAACTATACCGATTTGTATAGTAACTAACATTCCGGAAATTGATCATAAGTTAAACATACCCTAAATATCCTTTACATAGCTTAGAAATAGGCTTTGATGGGTTCGGTATGCTAAAATAAACTTTATTGATCAATAGGGACTAAAAGCGTCAAAAAGTGCACAAGTTTGCATTTTCGCGCATATCTCACGTTCTGAATATATCCGGACATCCAAAAATTTATGAAATCATTAAAATATTTTATTTTAGTGATTGGGATGCTAAAACTTCATTCGTTTCGCAATTTGGATCGTTTTTGCGTTCGTTACGACTTCCGTCGTAATGAACCGAACAACACAACCGTACGGCCAAAACGAACCGGAACCCGAGATGTTTTCAAGCATATTTCATGTTCCCTATGTTTTAACATCATTGTGTAGCTTGAAAATGGGTTTGACGGGTGTTAGAAGTGCCGATACCCAACGAAACAAGGTGCAGGGGCTAAACTGTAATTTAGTAAAACTGGCTGGTCTGCAGGTCCCTTACAGACCGTATGGACCATAGCTTATGGTCCTTAAGCCTTCCCCAGAACCACAGAATTGCAGAAACAATGAATCTGGCCTATTCCACCTGCTCAAATGGTTTTTACCCCTTGAATTACACACTATGGGCTGGTATTTGATGTCCCCATGGTATTCAAAACCTTGTGCCCAAATGTAAGGCCAAGATCATTCCCTTTTCTCCAAGAAATGATCCTAATGGTTGTGAAATTACTATAAATAGCAAGGCCCTCTTACTCATTTCTCACACTTGAATCTGAAATCAGCTCTAAGTTGGGGTGTTTGCACTTCATACCTGAGCTATTTTAGATCAAACATCCTTCTTGGACCCTTTGTAAGTCCTCCTCTTGCTTGTTCTTGAGTTTCAAGCATGAAAGTCAAACAAGTTTAACTTTCAGCTTTGACCAGTCAATGGTCAACACAAAGTTCCGTTGAACTTTGCAACGTGAGCGTAATCACGATGGTTATAGTCCCTTGTGACTATACCTACTGATTACCACGTTGACTAGGCCTAGTGACGAGTCGTAGTTTCGGCCAAAATGCGTGTTTATGCGTATTTTGTAACCAAACTACTCTAGGGTATCAAAACCGTTTGTTTTGATAACAAAACTTATTTTCTAACTTAACTAAACATGTTCTCGCATGTTTAGTTCGTCACTTTTAGTTTGGTGCTTGTGTAGAGTCGTAAGTCAAGCGGACTAAACACCCGCTTAGACTTTCGAACTTGACCCGTTTGGTCGATCATTAGGATCCGACCAAACAGGTTTAGTGACCATAGTTGCATATGGAATAACCTTTCGAGGTTATACCTTATGGTCACTTAGGTTTGATTAGTTGTATGATAAGTAGTTTATATGCCTTAGGTAAATGACCAAAATGCCCTTTTCATGCATAATTGGTAATTAAGCATATGTAACATAAACTTTTGTCATATAACTTACTATGCAACATATTTAAACATGTTTAGGCATATAACACTTGTCATAGGACTAGTTAGACGTCTCGAATGCGCTTTTGCGTGCACGACGCGTTAAAGTAGCGTAAGCTACCTTAATGGGTCGCAACGGGTCGAAAGCACTTAGGTTAGGTTCCGATTTAGTATGTAGGCTTTTTTAAACCATATCACATGAGTTCCAACACTCATTTGGTTTACAAGACCTCATCCTATCCGATCTTCCGATTTAGGTGTCTATTGTTGACTAGTGATTCGATTACTAGGTGCTGTTTGGTTTCTCTGGTTTGCTCAAGTTTGTTGAAGTTCTATTAATTGAGGATACTTTGCACTCCATGTGAGTACATAGTTCCCCTATTTTACTGTTTTCAATTGTTTTGGGGTGATTCATATGTGCTAAATGTTTTCAAGGTTTTAACGATGGTTTTCAAAACGATTTTCGATATTATAACGATGATTTCAAAAACGATTAAGATGGTTTATACTAAACTAATAATGATTTCAATAAAGTGAATAAACTAGTTGGTTATATTTACATAACAAATGGCATTCATTAGCATTGATCAAGCCGACCAGTATTAGGTTATGGTACCATAGGATCTGACAAATCCCATTATCGTACTGCACCCATGGTTATGTGTGGGTTAGGTGGGTAATGACTGAATCTGAATGTTAATTTACCCTTTGGTGGTTTATTAATGCGAGAGCGAGATAGTCGAGTCACGAAGGTTTGAATGTTATTAGCGAGGCGACCACAAATAGTTTTCACACTTAAAACGAGGATGATTTAAACGATTTAAACGAACTAACGATTTGGGAACGATTCATACAAGATTAAACGAGTTGGATAAACGATTGGTTCTTGGTTAAGTGTTTAGATAACGGGACGGGGGTAATGTGGTGAAAACATGGTAGATACGCCGCTGGTACTTCTTATATATAAGTGTTTTCATCGTATTACATACCGTGGCGTTATTTAGTTCACTTGGGTAAACGATTTTGAAACGATGTCACACAAATAAGGTTTTCGAAATGATATAAACCATACGAGTTTTATTAAAGAGATTTATTAACTAGATGTTTTACAAATTGCTTTACTAAAACAAATGTTTTTGGGTTAAGAATCATGGCTACGATGTTTTATAAACTATAGCCCGCTTGATTTGAGTTGGTTAATTAAGTTGCAATATTATACTCTTTTCAAAACAAGGTTTTTAATAAAGTATTGCAACATTTAAACTTGCCATGAATCCGACACTCCTATAAAACCTATGTACTCGCCAGCATTTCTTTGTTGACTTTGTTTTTACATATGTTTCAGGTGTTGATGCTTGATGATGATTACTAGGATCCATGAGTCACATAGGATCTGGACGAGGCCTTAGTGACATAATAACAATATTAGTCGATATGTAACTTGTTTGTTTTGTGTTAAGAAAATGTTAATGTTTAATATTATCAATAAAACGAAACACTTTTTGTATCCATGGTTATGAAATGATAATTCTGCCACGACACTCCCCGACGTTTCCGCCGCGGTTTTGTTGTTTTAACGCGGTCGGGGTGTGACATTTAGCCCGTAGGCACTTCATCACTTATGGATGTTTATAATATGATCATCATAATGATGATACTTTCCATGATCTAATTGGATCATATGGGCTTTAAGGGTTGGACGTAGTCCAAATACCTTGACGGCTGGTGTGGTTTCTTAGGTCACACTGCCAGGAGTGTTAACATTTTCTGGACGCTAACACAGATTTATAGTCTTAAGAGGGTTTTACCATCATAGCCATGCTCATAGACATATAGGCTAGGTTATACCATTAAGAGGATCTTTTGAAATTATTTAGCAGATCGATAAAGTTTGAATAAATCGAGACGATCGTTTTGAACAAGGATCCAGGGAATACATATATAATAATTTCAAAATACTTTCCATCTAAACGATAGAAAATTACTATATGTCCTTAATTAGGACTTTAGTTATCTTAAACTAGCTAGTCCACACAGGGACTTAAATGTAATACGAGTCCACACAGGGACTAAAAAGGAAATATAAGTCCATATAAGGACTATAAGATTTTATAAGTCCGTATAGGTACTGTTTTGAATCAATATGCCCACGAAGGGGTTATAAAGAAATATCACGCCCACAGAGGGACTATAATGAAGTAACATATCCACGAAGAGACTATAATGAAATAACATGTCCATGAAGGGACTATAATGAATTAGCATATCCACAAAGGGATTTTAATGAAATAACATGTCCATGAAAGGACTATTTTGAAACAGCATGCCCACCAAGGGACTTTAATGGAATAATATGTCCACAAAGGGACTACAATAAAGTAATATGTCCACAAAGGGACTATATTGATCAAAGGTCCTCACAGGGACTTAAGTCGAAAGATATGTCCATATTGGGATTAAAATGAAAAAATATGTCCTCGAAAGGACTATAATGAAATATCATGTCCGCAAAGGGACTTTATTGAAATAACATGTCCATGAAAGGACTATAATGGAATATAATGTCCATGAAAGGGACAATTTTGAAATGAAATGTCCACGAAGGGACTACATCGAAATATAATGTCCACGAATGGACTATATTGAATTATGATGTCCATAAAGGGACTATATTGAAATTTAATGTCCACGAGGGGACTACGATGAATTAATATGTCCATGAAAGGACTATAATAAACAAATGTCCACAAAGGGACTATATAGAAGAGATAAGTCCTTATAGGGACTTAAAGGAAAATGAATACTATGGAAGAAGGATTCTCTAACGCCTTCCCTGCTTCATTCCGATTGTTTCTCTTCTTGATTTACCATGTACGACTTCATCATTGAATCGTTCTACAATTTTTGTAAGTCTCCTCAATTAGAATCTGTTGTAGATGTAGAATCCAAGGATTCTATGGTTAAAGAAATGATATGGATCACAGATTTTGGTTTTGAAAGGTATAATCCAAGTCTGGAATTCTATAACTTGGAAATAAGAAATGGGATCATTAGCATCCACTAGTATTATCTTCAATACGAGAGCCTCATGGACCTCCTAGTATGGACTCCACTGTTACAGACTTTAAAAATTTGAGCCTCAGGGACCTCCGGTATGGACTCCGAAGTCTTGTTAAAGTTTTTAATAGGTTTGGTTTTGGGAATAGGTCCATAAAGGTCTTCCTCCAAACCAGTTGCACGTTTATTTTGGTCGTGGTACGAAGCCTAGCATTCCTCGGCTACAGATGAGGAGAATCTCCATCGACGGCTTCTTTGCTTTGCGACATATTCAAAATACACAAAATCGAAAGCAATGTTTACTTAATAGGGATTAGAGCATTCCTATGTTAAGTCCATACTCAGAAGGTCTAATGAATACGCTATTGTGTCATTTGAGATTAAACACAAAAGGCTAGTGTTTAATTCACTTAAACGTTGGCTCTGATACCAACCTGTCACACCCCGATATTTACAGCTTAGCACGGTGGGCCCGGTGGGGAGTATCATGACGTAAGATTGGTATCGTCATAGTCAAATATACATAGAATAGCACAGCTAAAGTCTTGGAATATAAAATATTATTACAAACCCAAATGTTTGAAAATACCAAAGTATTAATTAAAGACGAGATTGTAATATCAAATCCACAGGCGGATCATTACAGAATGTATAAAATAAAGTTTAGTAGACTTTAGGGCATCCTAAGGATTTGCAAGATCCTTTATTGATACCAAGCAGCTCCCAGCCTATTTGCGTATAGTACCTATCACTTAATCTTTTGAAAATGCGTCTGTTTACACTAGGAAATACAATTAACTGACTCATTTGAAAATGTTTACGAAAATTGGCTTAAGTGCACAAGGCATGAAAAATTATTTTATAACTTAGGATAATTAAATTTATAATATTGTATACAGATTTACATGTTTGTCATACATTTAGGGCCCGGTATAGAAGCAGAGACATGATTAACCGACACACCACTTATAAAACCCACAGAGGAGTTATCCCCAACTTGTGGGTAATTTGCATTTTTGGCATCTGTCAGGTGTATGCCTAGACCTCGTGCTTAAGTCGTGGTCATTCACAATTAAATGAGTCGAGGATATCCAGGACACGGTCGCATTAACCCCCAATGTTTATATTATCAAACAATACGGAATAAAACGGGTTATGCGGATTTTTTAGTCAGAATCCGACCAAGTGATCCCATACCCGACCAAGCGGTAATAATTTACCGTATCCCAAGCCCGTATAAGGGAAAATAAGTTAAAAGTATTTACCTGAGCTAATACTCGATTCACAGCAAGATTTAAATAACTCAATCGTATCCAATCTAATTAAATGCAGGTAGCTTTTACCGGGAGGCTCTAGTATGGAATGATGGTAACATAAACAATTTAGAATGCTAACGGGCCTTATTTAGGTCATAGACCTAGACCGTCTAGCTTAAAGTATTAAAATCGGTACGATACGCTAGATTAAGCGATGACTGGAATAGAATGTAATTTAGACCCAACAAGCATGAAGACTTGTATAATATGGGTAAACTAAATACATTCTGGATTTTAAGATAAAAATGATAAGGTTAAACCCGTTTCGGTAAACTTACGTAAACTAGTTAAGTAAGTCTAACCGTACGCGTATAAGCGATAACGAGTAACCGAATGAGTCATGAACAAGTTCCATATGCCAATATACTTTAAAAAAGTTATAATATTAGTAGTATATCAACTAGTATGCCCTTTAAGGTTTTAAAATCAAACTATGCCTCTTAAGGACGTTTTGGTCATTTTACAATTTATGAAATGAACTTGCATACAATCTGATGTTATAACCATAATCATTCTGCGAAAACACTTTATCTATGATATAATACAAGTGGGATATCAAACATATGCGTGTTTTATAGTTTAAGACTAAACTATGCCCCGCAGGGGCATTTTGGTAATGTCACACATAGTTTAAAAGGCTAATTTGGGAATCTGAGTTTATATCATGTACCTACTGTAAAAATATTTAAACTAATTTAGAAAATTAGTAGGTAACAAGTCTTGGTTGTTAGTTATGGTTTAAAACCATACTACACGCCGAAACGACGTTAAAGTCGTTAAATGACGATACGCGCGATATTTTAGGAAAACTGATGTTATGATCAGGTTTTTATAATCAAAGTATGTTATTTAATATAACATATAATTATGTAAAAGGTTTCGTATGAAAATCATGCTTTGAAACCATTTTAGGTGCAATAGGGGCATTATCGTCAATTACGAACATAATTCAAGAACGTATGCATAAACTCAGTTTATAAACTGAATTGATATCCCAAATTATCATAATTATGATAATATATCAGTGGGCAATGAGTTTGGTATGAGAAATTATGCATAAAACCGATCTACACGCCTAAAGCATAATTTAGAACATTCTACGCAAACTCAGTTTATGATCAGATTCGTAACATAAAAATATGTTAAACATGTTAACATATCAGTTTCTAATTCATTTGCAAGTTAACATCAAAATATTATGTTGACCCGTCAATTGACCTAGCAAACATGATTCTTAGGAGGTGCCCTTTTGAGGGATTGTTACCTACCTAATTACGATCACGTAGCAACGTTCGTTGCGAACATTGGCTTGACCGTTTAAGGTCTAACTAAAAGTAAAAGCATTTATCGTAAATGCTTGACTTTTCGGCTTAAAAGCCTAATAAACGAACTAGTCACGAAAGGATCACTTACAAGTGGTCCTAGGGACTTAAGAAAACTTAAAAGATGCTCCCAATATGCTCAGGAACTTCCAGATTTGAGAGAATAGAAATAAAGAATGGTAAGGTGCAAGTCTTTGAATGAAAGATCACTCCTATTTATAGTGTTCAAGCAATTCTAGGATCTTGCCAAGTGTTTAGGGGGATTATGAGATAATAACATGTGTCATAACTGGTGTTAAAAACCAGTTAACATGCCCCTTGAATTGTTTTAATGGTTTAGAGAATGTGTGGCCTTCAAGATATAACAAAACCAACAACTTCAAACAGCGTAGCTTCTGTTTTAGAGGCTGGCGGCCCGCGAAAGGAAGCCCAGTGGGCTTCGTGGCCGGTGAGGTAATCAGACCCAACTTCAACAGTTTGCTATAATGGCAATTATGGTCCCTTGAACTTCATTTAATGGTTCAGATTATGTGTTCTCATCAATATAGGTGTGCACGGTTCGGTTCGGTTTTTGGGTAAGACCAAAACCGTAACCGAAAGTTCGGTTTTTGCTTTTTAAAAACCGTTCGGTTTCGGTTTTTTCGGTTTCAGTTATTTTGGTTTTAGCAACGGTTCGGTTCGGTTTTTCGGTTTTTTCGGTTTCTGAAATAAATTATGTAAGATTCAAAACTTAAAAGTATAATTCAAGGTTTAAGAATCTTTTTAAATTTTTACATTTAAGTTAATATATTTAGTCTTTTAAATTAATATTATTCACATAAACCTAACCTTCTAATCAATTTTAATGTTTCTCCAAAGTTTTTGTTAAGACGTTTTCTTTTATAATACTTTGAAAACCATTTAATTTTTATATTAAACTTTGTTAGTTCTTGTAAATAATGGATAATTTTAATGATAAATAAACATTGTAATGCTCTTATTATAAATATTTAACAAACAAGAATAAAATTAATAATTCTTAGTAGCATGGGTAAACACTTAAACAATTTAAACATAAAAATATATAGATTTGGTATACTATTAAAACTTATCGGTTCGGTTCGGTTATTTTCGGTTATTGAAAATGATTATCTGAAAACCAAACCAAAATTTTCGGTTCTTAAAAATCTGAAAACCGAACCGTCGGTTTTTGTTTCGGTTCGGTTATTTCGGTCTGGATTTTTCGGTTATTTCGGTTAAGGTTCGGTTATTTCAGTTTTCTGCTCACCCTTACTCATCAAGCAAAACAAAACACCAGCTTAACAAAACAACTGTTACTGCTGTTTGTTTTCTAGCGGCCCGCGAAGGGCAGGCCCTGTGGGCTCGCGGCTTGCGAAAAAGTCTAGTCCGGGAAACAACTATGCAGGTTGACAGTTTAGGTCCCTGTCTTCATATTTTATATTTTAAGCACAATAGTTTCTAATTTCTTTTATAATGTCGTTTATAAGGTTTGAAAGTGTTAGTGGCCCAACTTAGGCACACTCGGGAGTATGACCGAGCATTACGAAGTTCCTAGTTCGTTTAAAAGGCTACACAAAGGTGTAGATTTGTTCATTGACGCTTTTAGTCCTTTTAACGCACAAACTTGTGCGTATTATCGTTTAACAGCATCAAAGCCCTAAACGGCCAGTATTAGGCTTTTAACCCTTCGATGCATAACTTATGAGTTTTACCATAAACGGTTTCGTTTATCCAACAAGTGGCTATACAAGAGAATACGAATACCATATAAGGTCATTCAGAGGCTTAGTTTGAGCATGATGACACTTTCAGTCCCTCCACATTCAAAGTTTTTCATTTTGACAAAA
Source organism: Helianthus tuberosus (assembly GCA_030545235.1). NCBI lineage: Eukaryota > Viridiplantae > Streptophyta > Magnoliopsida > Asterales > Asteraceae > Helianthus > Helianthus tuberosus. The sequence goes on from CM060416.1 coordinate 30,139,376, forward strand.
TTAGTCCCTCATAGTCAACGTTTGACTTCATTAGGGTTTAGTACACGTGTCAACACATCATTGGACATGTTTTTTACGAGGTGTTACACTACGGTTTCTAATTTTTACAAATTGACTAAAAATTTTATTGTTAAATGGCATTTTAGTTATTTTTGTAAGACTTAATAAAAAAGTTAACAAGGTTTGTCCTTAGTACTTAACATTGTGACAAGGTATGGCCTTATTACTCAACATTGTGACAAATTAGAACGTTAATACCCGATTTTGCAATAAAAAAAACTATTAGTACCCGACATTGAAATTTCAAAGAAACCACAAGGACTAAAGGTGTAATTTTTTCTAATCCTTTTTCTTTTTTTTAGAACATATATTAATTTATCGATAAATTTGATACTTTTTTTAATAATTTACGTTTATAATTTTTTTCTAAAAACTTAAGCACGTAGTTGTGTTTGATTTTTTCTCTAACATTCAAGTTTTGTTAAAATCGAAGTTGTACTCAAAATAAAATATTTATTGGGTTTCATAAAACAATACGATGATAAACTAAGGCGTTCTAATGGTTTGGCTTTCTAAACAACATGCTTTAATTTTAAATCACGTTTGTATTACATTATCATTTGCTCAGTTTCGTCGCAAAGCGCGGCGTAAAAAAACTAGTTAGATTTTAAGATTGTTTGAAACTTTATTTGTTTATATGATTAGAACTTAGATTGAAAACTAGGGTTTGAAAATTGAAATTGAAACCTTATTTACGTTGATTAGATACATAGAAGCTAATGATTTATTGAAAAGTGAAATTGTAACATTGTTGGATTATCTTTTTCTTTAACATGACCCGACCCGATCTAACCCGCTACGAACCAGATTTTTTTTATATTGCTAGGGGCCTAAAATCCTTAATTAAGTTTTGCACCCCTAGAAAAGAATTCCAGCTTCGCCAAATGCGAGACCAAAGGTAGGTTTAACTGCTACGGGCCTACACTTAGGATTAGGTATGAGTTGGTTGGTTCCAACATACAATGTCGAACAGGTGTAGGCCAGAAAAGGTCATCCGGTCCAAAGAAATTACCAAAAGAAACATAACAAACCTTAGACTATAGGGTGTGGAGGATGGTAGTTCTCAAAGGATGCTCTGCCACATAGGCGTACATGTAAGCAGGTGTGACGATGGGCCTAAAGGGGATGAACCTTGGGTGTGGATGATGTGCCTAAATATATATACGTGTGTGTATAAAGAAGAAGAGAGAGAGAGAATGAGGCCCGACGAGAACGTCTTCGGGAGGACGCCAACGACGGGGATGGACCTAGGGGCAGTGTGTTGGGGTGTTGCAGGCCCTTGTCGGCCCTATGCCGCTCGCCACACTGAGCAGCCTTAGAAAAATACTGATCCACTACTCTAGATTCAAAAATTAATGCTAGATATTATTAGCGGACTATATTATGTTATGTTTAGAAACGATTGTGTATCCATATTTATAGAGAATTGGTTAGTCTTGTTGTTAGGATCTGAGTTTCTTATGATTGTGTTTGTTTGAGATTAATGAAGAAATGGATGAAAATAAGAAAGATCAAATGCAGCGAAAATGCAAACAAACTTTATAAACACAATCAAGGAAGAATAGTTTTCAATAAACACATGCTTTTCATTGAGTCAAATGATTGCAAAACACAATGATTACAATGAATGCTTACATACTAAAACTCCCCCTCAGTATGAGCTCAATAGTTGATCGTACAAGATGACTGGATTGAAGGAGAAAACTCCTAAATAGAACAGTACAAACTGTTCTATTTATAGTACAGATCAAACCACTGAGAATCAAAGCTGACCTCACCATGAAAGTGACATCTAACTTCCTAACAAACTTTAACAATTGTTCTTTACAACTACTGATGACTAAACAACTGATTACAAGTAAATTACAAAGCATAAGTAAACTACTACTTCACTTTCCCCTGATGTAGTCTAAGCACTAATGTTGAGCATCAGTGCTTTCTTCAAAGTTGATCAGTCCTAGAATGGGCAGTGCTTTAATCTTCTGCAATACTTAGGAAACATCAGTAGATAGAGCTTCAGTACTTTAGCAGCATCAATCTTTAAGAACAGCAGTTGTTGCAAGAGAAGTACTTGAGTCCATCAGATGTTTAGCCTATCAGCGGTTGAGATGATCAATGTTTGGAGACTATCAGTTGTTAGAGCCACTGTCAAGGGGAAAGTCTTTGCAAAAGCACTGCTTATTGTGAATCCACTGATCTGATCCAGTTTTGGCTTTTATCATTTGTTCCTTTGGTAGGGTTCAATCCCAACAATCTCCCCCTAGAACAGATGATGCCAAAACTCTTCATTATTCTTGGATTTGTATTGCCTCATCAAATATTCCCTGACTTGTCCTTTGAATTGTAATTCAAAGTCCGTGGAACTTGTATCATCCTCATCCCTGCACAGTGGAAGCTCAAGGAGATCATGTAGATCTTCAACACTCAGGCCAAGTGCTTGTTCCCTTGATACGTGCTTCACTTCACCACTAGACTTGAGCAGAGTCAATACGTGGGTCTTTTGATCAGACATCCACTTTAGTATCTTTGAGTCCACTGGGTTTCTTGGGTGAGTCTTTATTTTAGATGAGTTTGGGGATGGTGGCCTGTTCAGAACATTTTTTACTATATTTTGAAGTTTTTCTGAGTCATCACTCTTTAGAGCCATTTTCTTGATAGCCTATTTAAAGTATTCAGCTTCTTTTTCTTTTTCTTCTGCATCAGTCAGCTTTTGCCTCTTTCTTTGGTTTAACACAATAACAGAGGTATCTGATGATGTGAACAGTGGTTCAGAAGTGTGGGGCTGCTGCTTTGATTTTTCAATGGTTTTGTAATCAGGCTTCTTTGGGAGGCTAGGATATGTTTCTCTTCTTTTTCTCAGTCTTTCATAAGCCTCATCAGTGTATTGCCTTGTCCACTTTGATATGGCTTTGGCAGTTCCAACCTTTGCATCAACCAATTCTTGCTTCTTTCTTTTATACTCCAAGGTGAGATCATCAATGGCCTTCTTGTATTTACTCCAGTTTGGTGCTGGCCTTTTAATGCTTGGATTCCTTTTTATCCTTTCAACTCTATTGAGTTCTGCTTTGAGAGCAACGAGTGGCCAATCTTGGAATTGTTCTTCTTTGGCAGGGTAGAACTTTTCACTCATGATTAGTGCCATAATATCTTTTCTTAGATCCTTTTGTAGGCAAGCTTCAGGAGGTAAGTATGACATTTCTTTACTCAAGTCTCTAGCATAATCTTCCATTTGTCTGACCTTGGTGAGTAAGAACTGCATCCTATTTGAAATGGCATTATCACCTCCCTCTTTACATTCATATTTGGCTCTAAATTCAGCTTGCTTGCCTTTAAGTTTTAGGTATTCATCCATGTTTTTAGGATCTCTAAAACCGGCAAGGGAAGGAAATTTTATCTTAGAAGCATCATCCACTAAATAGAAATGTTTCATTTCTACTTTTACAGCATGAAGCTCCACTGGATAAGTGGCTGCTAGTGGTACAAGATTAGTAGGGTTAAATCCTTCTAGAACTTTTGGATCTTTGATAAGATTGACCAGATTTGGAGGAATGAAAGGTTGTGGTTTGATGACATTGTAAGGAGCAGATGAAATGGGAACAGGTGCAGGTATATCATCATCATGCACCTGGAATTTTCTTTTTCTTGTATACACCTTTTTAGGAGAAGGTGTTTTTGTTTGAGTTTTTGGTGCAAAAGGAATTATGGCTAGTGTGGGAGTGTTTGTGGTAATGGGCGGCTGACTAACAGTTGTTGAAACAACTGGTGTTTCAACCACTGTTGTCATTACAACAGTAGATGTGTCCACTGTTTTCTTCTGCTTTTCAGCAGGTGGTTTTTGTGGTGGTGATGTTGTTTTTGGTATGGCAGTGGATTGAGTTTGTGTTGATGTGGTAGGGATGGCAGTTATTGGGGTAACATCTGTTGAAACCACTGAAGTACCAATAACTGTTGATACAACAGGTGTCTCAACATCTGTTAGTTTGGAGGTTTGATGAGAGGGATTTTTGGGGATTTGGGGAGTTTGTTTGATGGTTTTGGAAGGTGTGGATTTGGGTTGGCTTGCTTTTCTAGTAGGCCTTCTTCTTTTTGGCTTAGGAATAACCTGCTCTTCTTAGGCTCAGAAGTACCCTGCTCTTCCCTTTTCATCAATACTTTCTTCTCCTCTTCAAATCTTTTAGAACCCTTTATTTCCATATCCCTTTTCAGTTTTGCCTTTTCATCAGCAAGTGCATTTTGGGTTATATCACCTTTTTTGAACCATCTGGCCTTGGGATTTCCACAGCAGGTTTAGACAGTTTATCAGGTGGTAAATACAAAACTTCTTTTCCCATTTTTCCTTTCTCCCCCTTTTTGGCATCATCAGGGTTTTCAACATAAATGATTGAAGGAGGAGCAGTGCCAGTGGTTTGCAGCAAATGGGCCTTAATTGCCTTGATGTCTGCTTGTATATCCTTGAACCTAGCTTCCATCAAATTTCTGATCTTTTGAATTTGAACTTCATGTTGTTGATCATCATATTCTCTTTGTTTATAAAGTAGAGGTTGAAATAGATTCCAAAGCTCAGTGGGAGTAGGAGCAGATGATGGAGCAGATGTTGCAGCTGTTGCAGCAGTGGGTATTGCCTTTTGTGCTTCTAACAACTGTTGCAGCATTGTTTTGATCTCTGCAACAGATGTGTCAATCTTATCAACCCCCTCCGTCAATTCTCTGTATTTTAAACCATCCCCCAACTTAATGGGATCATCTAATTTCCCACTGGCAGTGGTTGTATCAGTAGTTGACTTAGGGAAAGTTTCCCAAAAGTCATCCACTGATGCCCCCTGTTCTTGGTACTAGGGTCTTCTTTCTTCAAAAGAGGTTGCCATTCTAAGTGCACAGTGAATATTGGATACACACCAGTGGATGCAATGGTTCCCAAAGAAGAAATTGCCTTCAAGGAAGTCTTATTGATGAAACTACTGTCCAAGTGTAAACCAGTGAGTTCAACACTTGTAATAGCTACGTCAATTGAACTACTGACAGGGAGTACTTGTACTTCCTATAGTGTAACCTCCTCAGTTGTTGGTGTGTTACCAGAGATAGGGAGCTCAGCCTCAGTCACTTGTTGAGGCTTATTCTCAGTTATAGGTGGTTGAGAAGAATTGATTTCTATCTGAGCTATAGCAACTGCATCCAACAAAGGTACTATTGATGGTGGAATTTGTCACACCCCGACCACGTAGAACATACAAAACGTGGCGGAAATGTCGGGGAGTGTTGTAACAGAATTAATTGTTTCAAATCCATGGCAATTGAAGTTTCGTTTTATTGATTAAAAGTGTTACAATGTCTTAACAAACAAGGAAATACAACATAATTAACTAGTCTTGCATCTTTTATTGTCACTAAAGCCCAAGTCTGCCTATGTGTATCTTGATCATCTTATGCAACAGCTCCTGAAAAACACATGTTAAAATAGGTACGTCAGCATAAAAATGCCTGTGAGATACATAGGTTTTGTGAAAATAGGTTTCATGACTTATGTTTGAGAAAATGTTTAGTCATGAACCTTGTAATTTGCTTTGTTTTGTAAATCATTTGAAAAACGATAAGATCAGATGATATGTATAAATAAGAGAATAATGTATGGTTAAATGAATAACCATGTAAAATGTATTTGTATAAGATAAGTTATTTGTAAAACAATGTCTTGTGAAAAGTATGTTATTTGTATAAAATGTTCTATGTCTCAAACTGAAATGATTCAAATAACGCTACGATATGTAATACCATACAAACACTTATATATAGGAAGTACCAGCGGCGTATCCACCATGCTTGTATCATATTACACACGCCTCGTTACTTAATCACTTACTCAAACCAAACCAAACCAAACCATGTAAGATGTCTATGTTTAAACCAATTGCCAAACGTATTGAATAATATGTCAAAAATGTTTATGTCAATATGTAAATCATGTAATATGTAACCAATATGATATGTATGGCTAGTGAAATTGTATCAACTAAACCATATGCACAAGAACATAGTATTGAAGTAAAACTCGGTTTAAATCAAAGCTATGTTTGGTGGAAATGCATGATCAATGTAAATCATGTAATATGTAAACAAAATGATATGTATGGCTAGTGAAATGTATCAACTAAACCATATGCACAAGAACAAAGTATTGAAGTAAAACTCGGTTTAAATCAAAACTATGTTTTGTGGAAATGCATGATCAATGTAAATCATGTAATATGTAAACAAAATGATATGTATGGCTAGTGAAATGTATCAACTAAACCATATGCACAAGAACAAAGTATTGAAGTAAAACTCGGTTTAAATCAAAGCTATGTTTTGTGGAAATGCATGATCAATTTAAATCATGTAATATGTAAACAAAATGATATGTATGGCTAGTGAAATATATCAACTAAACCATATGCACAAGAACAAAGTATTGAAGTAAAACTCGGTTTAAATCAAAGCTATGTTTTGTGGAAATGCATGATCAATGTAAATCATGTAATATGTAAACAAAATGATATGTATGGCTAGTGAAATGTATCAACTAAACCATATGCACAAGAACAAAGTATTGAAGTAAAACTCGGTTTAAATCAAAGCTATGTTTTGTGGAAATGCATGCTATACTGATACGAACATCTATGCGGTGTTGTGAAAATGCATACATCCAAGCCTTGAGACTGCGGCGATAAACCCTTAAACCACTTAAAGGTTTATCTAAATTATGTATATCGAATTCGGTCATTCCTTTCATCCCCTTTCCCTGGGATGTCCGGAACGGGAGTTGTCAATTCCTATGGTACCACTACCTACTAACGAACGGCGTAGCTAATGTTAATGAATGTATTGTTCCATTGTAAACAACCCAAATGTCATAACAAAATGTAAGCATGTGATGAAAACGATGTACTAAGTATGCACGCAATGGACATACATAGCATAAAATGTAAATGTAAAACGATGTACTAAGTATGCACGTAATGGACATACATAGCATAAAAACAATGAAATCATGTAAAACAATGTACTATAAGTGTACTATTGAACATAGTATGTATATGATGTGAAAACATGAAAACATGAAAGTAACAAGTAGGCACATGTGTTCCACCCCAAAACGTTTGGAAAACAGTAAAAGAGGGGTCTATGTACTCACTTGAGATTGCTCAGAAGTCCTAAGATAACCACCAAGCAACGCTAGAGATCACGGAAATCAAACGGCACCTAATATAGGTAACTATGTTAATAAACCGGACCTAAATCGGAAGATCTGATAGAATGAGGGTTCGTAAACCAAACGAGTATAGAGACTCGTGTCATTTGGTTTAACAAAGCCTACATACTAAATGAAACCTAACATAACTGCTTACGACCCATTACGACCCGTTTAGGTAGCTTATGCTACTTTAACGCGTCGTTCGCGTAAAACGCGTTCGGACCGCCTAACTAGTCCTATGACAAGTGTTATATGCCTAAACATGTTACATAATCAGTTATGTGACAAAAGTTTAGGTTACATATGCTAAATTACCAATTATACTTGAAAAGGGTATTCTGGTAATTTACCTAAGGCATATAAACTACCTATCATACAACTACTTAAACGATGTGACCATAAGGTATAACCTCGGAAGGTTATTCCCTATATACTATGGTCACCTAATGTATTTGGTCGGATCCTAATGATCGACCAAACTGGGTCGGGTTCGAAGGTATAAGCGATTTATTAGATCGCTTACCCTACGACCCTAGACAACGTGGTAATCAGTAGGCATAGTCCCAAGGGACTATAACCAACGTGATTACACTCACGTTGCGAAGTTCAAACGAACTTCGCATTGACCATTACTGGTCAACGCAGAATGTCAAAAAAAGTTTGACTTTCAGACTCGAAAGACTCGAAAAGCAATAAAAGAACGAAAGAATACTTACGAAGGGTCCCCGAATGCTAATCTCGATCCGAGAATCTCAGGTATGAAACAATGGTTTCAACTTAGAGTTTCTAAGATCAAAATTCTAGTGGGTTTAGCAATGGGGGGCATGGGGTATATATAGTTTTCGGTCCACCGTTAAGATCGCTTGTCGAATATCGTGCCTTAATCGCATCCGTACAAGTGTCGGAAAGTTATGGTGTCTAAAAATGGTTCTTATCAGCTGACTAAGCATGTGTGAATGTGTGGTGGAGGATCAAACAGCTGCAACCTGCTGTTAAAAACACTGAATCTGGTCTGTCACAGGCTAGCGCACCATTACTTAATAAGTGTAGCGGTGCGCTAGGCTTAAGTTTGGCAGATTTACACTTTTGGTCCCTGTCATGCATTCAGCCCATTTTCGACACGTTTAAGGCCCGTTAACCCCATTTCAAAGCTCTAAAATGAAGTTAAAGTATAGGGAACTTAAAATGTGTTCAAAAATATCTCGGATGTCGGTTCGTTTAGCCGTACGGTTGCGTTGTTCGGTTAATTACGACGGAATGCGCACAAGCGCGAAAAACGATCCAAATGACGCGACGAATGGATTTTTGGCAAGCCAAACACTAAAGCATAATATAGTCATGCTTACATAAATTTTTGGATGTCCGGATGTATTCAGAACGTAAGTTATGCGCGAAAATGCAAACTTGTGCACTTTTTGACACTTTTAGTCCCTGAAGGACCCAAAAGTTTATTTTAGCATACCGAACCCCTCAAAGCCTATTTCTAAGCTATGTAAAGGATATTTATGGTATGTTTAACTCATGGTCATGTTCCGGAATGTCTGTTACAGTTCAAATTGGCATACTTTCGCAGTTTGTCATATTTAGTCCCTGTAGACGAATTAACTTGATTTCGGCATTCCAAACCTTCCAAAACTTATTTCTAAGTTATGTAAAGGTTATTTAAGGTATGTTAAGCCTATGTCACTATTAAGGAGTGTTTGTTGCATTAAACTGGTTATATTTACGCATCGGTGCGCGTATAACCTTCCAGAAAGCGATTTAGAGTTTGGATTTGAACAAAAATTGATATGTGCAATATGACGCACATATTTTTACAAATCCCAAGTATGAAATATAATATTCCATTGGTTCGGTATTTGTTTGATGGCCGTGGAGGCACAGGTGTTACAGTCTCCCCTACTTTAGGAAATTTCGTCCCGAAATTTATTTAGAGGAAACTTGTGAGAGCTTGAAAACCTGAAGTTGAAAAGATCGAACAATATTGATTAGGGTTCTGAACTTCTAGTAGCCTTAATAACATTATGCTTGCAATGTAAGAGGGACACTTATATACAAGTATATGAAGTGTCATTGGTGCGTCCACCGTGTCTCCATTACATCGTTCTCATTTCGTTATTGTTGTCACTATCGGTTCTTACACATAATAATTCTTACTGTGTTTCTGTGCACTAAATTTCATAATTATGTATGCATCCATAATTAGACAATTCCTTGCACAGTTCACACAGTCTATTTTATAATGTGTAGGGGAAAACCAAATGAACAATCCTGTGATGAGTGTGACTAGACCGCCATAGAATCCTTTTAATTAAATCAATAAATGATCTAAATAGACTATCAAGGAGTCTGTTCAGCTACATCACTAGATGTCGTTCTTTAACCAAATTGTGTATCAATCTTTTAGATTAGACCACTAAAGGGTCTCTTATGAATCATGGAGTGGTACTATATAATCCAAGGGTCTTAACTATTACATAGAAGCCCATTAAGGATTTAAGGTAGCGCCTTTTGAATATCCTGCTACGAATCCATCATATGAAGATATGAAAGATTCTACGAGGATTTGGATAACGAATATCCAGAGTATACAAAAACACAAAAAAAATGCATAAAAGAAAGCATAAGATGAATAAACACATAGTCACATAACCACGAAATTGTTTGTTAATTTGTCTTGTTAATTGCGTACATGCATTTAAAGCACACTAGGAATCCATTACGTGGATTTCATTTGGTACTTTAAACGTTATAAAGAATCTAACTATAAAGATAGAAAGATTCAAAAAGAAAATTCGATTTCGATTGTAAGGAACCGAAATGTTCGAATTAAGGTACATAAGGAATCCAATTAAGGACTTTGATTTGTATGACAATTATCCACAAGGATCTAATTGTGAAAATAAAAAAAATCCCATATGAATTAAAGAGTTGAAGATGTTTTGAAACCTTGCACTGGATGTGCTTAGGTCAAGACATGATGTAAAATGCTTATGAAGTTGAGATGCTTGATATGTCAAGGCGACATATGAAGCAGAATTTGAAGGTTAAGTCAATGTATGAGGAAAATATTTTTGAAAACTATGCATGGGGTTCCTTTAAGAAAAATGTGTTTAACGTTTTTGAAACCTTATATATAATACTTTTGAAATCATAAAGTAGTTGTATTAGATAGATATATTTAAAAATGTTTTAAAATCATGCGAGATGAATTTTGAAATTATCTATAAGGTTTTTGAAAGACATGGATGATGCTTTTCAAAATCATGCACTTGATAAGAAAATGTATTGTGTTAATATTGTCTTCAGACTATATGAAATATTTTGAAATTAGAAAGGTTGGTTTTGATAACATGGCCAATGTTTTTGAAATAACATAGACAATGTATCTAGAAAAATTGGTTTTCTAACTATATGAAATGTTTGAGATCATGAAGATTGTTTTTGAAATACTTGTACTGTATATGTTGAAAAATCAAAACGTAATGGGTATGAGATTTGAAAATATCCTTAGTTATCTAACCAAGGATTCAAAGGCACAGATGTGCAGAAGCATGATCACTCATAATGTCACTTTATTTTCTGTACTTTGTTTCTTAGAATGAAACGAGTACTTAAAATGTTCGAGAGAATCATGAACGATCATTTGAAAGAGAGAATCACAAGAGTAGTTTGTAAGGAACATAGTTCCTTAATGCAGGTATCATAGGAAAAAGTCATACACACATGTAATTATACTTGTATATCAGAATTGTGAACAACAACTTTTATTTATGAACAAGACATATTGTTTCACAATACACGAAAACAAAAGAAACAAAGGCATAAGACAGCAACATCCTTTGTTCAGCCGAATGCTCATCCAAGGGTTGGATTTGCACTGACTATCTTCGGGCAGTTGTTCCTGAAATGGCTCGTCTCGCCACAGTTGTAGCAAGTACCAGGCGGAAAACGAGCTTGAGTAGGGTTGACTTGGAGTTGGTTTGGACCACTTTGATTTGGGGTAAATCGACAAGCACTTGCTAGGTGACCAATTCGCCCACATGATGCACACAAACGACACTGTAGGTGAGCTAAGTGGTGTGCATTACATTTGTTGCATATTGGTGATGTTCCCTTGTATTGCTTCTTAGCAGGTTGTGTTGCCACCCGGATGGGTCCTGTTTGATTTGGTACTGCTGCAACACAAACTTTTGCTGTATGACCTTTACGTCCACAAATTTGGCATTCACGGCACTTCACCATAGCATGATGATAAAGGTTACATTTGTTGCACAAGGGTGAAGTTCCATTGTACGGCTTCCTAGCTGGTGGCCTTGCCACTTGGCTAGGTCCCGCTTGATTAGGTGTAACCGCTGCGGGTTTCCTTGAAGCCTTTCGCTTCCTTGATTTTGGTGCTGGCTTGACTTCTGCTTCCTTTGATGGCTCTTGAGTGGCTTCATTGTCGAGACGAGAGGCTTCATTGTCGAGACGAGAGGCTTCATTGTTGAGACGAGCCATGGCAATGCCTAGATCCACAGTCTTCTGAATTACTTCGCCTATTTGCTGGACAAACTTGGCTGTTCGCTCGGGCATTTGACCAGTGCTGAGAGGAAGAGACATTCTAGAAGAAAATGAAAGATATAGGAAGAAACAAGTGAAAGATTATTGGAAAATCAATACCGAATGGTAACGAATGAAAATTGTGATTATTTGTTTGTTACCTAAAGCAAACAAATGAGATGGTGACAAATCAAAGTAAATGGGTCAAAAATAATGTATCGCGAAGACATGCTCGCCTATAAGTGAACACTCATCCCAAGAATTCCCAGGTAAGCACAACTGGTCTCGCGTCTGATGAGATGTATACAAAGTGCTTGCCTAGACAGAAAACCCAGAATACAGGCATTCACCCTTCCAGTTTGCACGTGTTCACATTATTTAAAACCCAAAACCTTGACGAGATTTTGAAAATTCAAAGGGGTTCAAAACCTTATAACTGAGGGTTCAAAACCTAGTAATTAATCATCCTAGAACAGATGATTAGTTTTCAAAGCGGTTTTGAAATTTATGTTCTTGTTGTGGTTGTCGCCTAAGGATAGGTGACAGTATTGTTTTATGACTAAACACAAGTAAACTTGCGTTAGGGTCCTAGGAAGGTTATAGACTAGGTCAAAGTATTACTAATAACCTAATTCCCTATAACCATGAGCTCTGATACCATCTTTTCTGTCACACCCCGACCACGTAGAACATACAAAACGTGGCGGAAATGTCGGGGAGTGTTGTAACAGAATTAATTGTTTCAAATCCATGGTAATTGAAGTTTCGTTTTATTGATTAAAAGTGTTACAATGTCTTAACAAACAAGGAAATACAACATAATTAACTAGTCTTGCATCTTTTATTGTCACTAAAGCCTAAGTCTGCCTATGTGTATCTTGATCATCTTATGCAACAGCTCCTGAAAAACACATGTGAAAATAGGTACGTCAGCATAAAAATGCCTGTGAGATACATAGGTTTTGTGAAAATAGGTTTCATGACTTATGTTTGAGAAAATGTTTAGTCATGAACCTTGTAATTTGCTTTGTTTTGTAAATCATTTGAAAAACGATAAGATCAGATAATATGTATAAATAAGAGAATAATGTATGGTTAAATGAATAACCATGTAAAATGTATTTGTATAAGATAAGTTATTTGTAAAACAATGTCTTGTGAAAAGTATGTTATTTGTATAAAATGTTCTATGTCTCAAACTGAAATGATTCAAATAACGCTACGATATGTAATACCATACAAACACTTATATATAGGAAGTACCAGCGGCGTATCCACCATGCTTGTATCATATTACACACGCCTCGTTACTTAATCACTTACTCAAACCAAACCAAACCAAACCAAACCAAACCAAACCAAACCAAACCATGTAAGATGTCTATGTTTAAACCAATTGCCAAACGTATTGAATAATATGTCAAAAATGTTTATGTCAATATGTAAATCATGTAATATGTAACCAATATGATATGTATGGCTAGTGAAATTGTATCAACTAAACCATATGCACAAGAACATAGTATTGAAGTAAAACTCGGTTTAAATCAAAGCTATGTTTTGTGGAAATGCATGATCAATGTAAATCATGTAATATGTAAACAAAATGATATGTATGGCTAGTGAAATGTATCAACTAAACCATATGCACAAGAACAAAGTATTGAAGTAAAACTCGGTTTAAATCAAAGCTATGTTTTGTGGAAATGCATGATCAATGTAAATCATGTAATATGTAAACAAAATGATATGTATGGCTAGTGAAATGTATCAACTAAACCATATGCACAAGAACAAAGTATTGAAGTAAAACTCGGTTTAAATCAAAGCTATGTTTTGTGGAAATGCATGATCAATGTAAATCATGTAATATGTAAACAAAATGATATGTATGGCTAGTGAAATGTATCAACTAAACCATATGCACAAGAACAAAGTATTGAAGTAAAACTCGGTTTAAATCAAAGCTATGTTTTGTGGAAATGCATGATCAATGTAAATCATGTAATATGTAAACAAAATGATATGTATGGCTAGTGAAATGTATCAACTAAACCATATGCACAAGAACAAAGTATTGAAGTAAAACTCGGTTTAAATCAAAGCTATGTTTTGTGGAAATGCATGCTATACTGATACGAACATCTATGCGGTGTTGTGAAAATGCATACATCCAAGCCTTGAGACTGCGGCGATAAACCCTTAAACCACTTAAAGGTTTATCTAAATTATGTATATCGAATTCGGTCATTCCTTTCATCCCCTTTCCCTGGGATGTCCGGAACGGGAGTTGTCAATTCCTATGGTACCACTACCTACTAACGAACGGCGTAGCTAATGTTAATGAATGTATTGTTCCATTGTAAACAACCCAAATGTCATAACAAAATGTAAGCATGTAATGAAAACGATGTACTAAGTATGCACGCAATGGACATACATAGCATAAAATGTAAATGTAAAACGATGTACTAAGTATGCACGTAATGGACAAACATAGCATAAAAACAATGAAATCATGTAAAACAATGTACTATAAGTGTACTATTGAACATAGTATGTAGATGATGTGAAAACATGAAAACATGAAAGTAACAAGTAGGCACATGTGTTCCACCCCCAAAACGTTTGGAAAACAGTAAAAGAGGGGTCTATGTACTCACTTGAGATTGCTCATAAGTCCTAAGATAACCACCAAGCAACGCTAGAGATCACGGAAATCAAACGGCACCTAATATAGGTAACTATGTTAATAAACCGGACCTAAATCGGAAGATCTGATAGAATGAGGGTTCGTAAACCAAACGAGTATAGAGACTCGTGTCATTTGGTTTAACAAAGCCTACATACTAAATGAAACCTAACATAACTGCTTACGACCCATTACGACCCGTTTAGGTAGCTTATGCTACTTTAACGCGTCGTTCGCGTAAAACGCGTTCGGACCGCCTAACTAGTCCTATGACAAGTGTTATATGCCTAAACATGTTACATAATCAGTTATGTGACAAAAGTTTAGGTTACATATGCTAAATTACCAATTATACTTGAAAAGGGTATTCTGGTAATTTACCTAAGGCATATAAACTACCTATCATACAACTACTTAAACGATGTGACCATAAGGTATAACCTCGGAAGGTTATTCCCTATATACTATGGTCACCTAATGTATTTGGTCGGATCCTAATGATCGACCAAACTGGGTCGGGTTCGAAGGTATAAGCGATTTATTAGATCGCTTACCCTACGACCCTAGACAATGTGGTAATCAGTAGGCATAGTCCCAAGGGACTATAACCAATGTGATTACACTCACGTTGCGAAGTTCAAACGAACTTCGCACTGACCATTACTGGTCAACGCAGAAAGTCAAAAAAAGTTTGACTTTCAGACTCGAAAGACTCGAAAAGCAATAAAAGAACGAAAGAATACTTACGAAGGGTCCCCGAATGCTAATCTCGATCCGAGAATCTCAGGTATGAAACAATGGTTTCAACTTAGAGTTTCTAAGATCAAAATTCTAGTGGGTTTAGCAATGGGGGGCATGGGGTATATATAGTTTTCGGTCCACCGTTAAGATCGCTTGTCGAATATCGTGCCTTAATCGCATCCGTACAAGTGTCGGAAAGTTATGGTGTCTAAAAATGGTTCTTATCAGCTGACTAAGCATGTGTGAATGTGTGGTGGAGGATCAAACAGCTGCAACCTGCTGTTAAAAACACTGAATCTAGTCTGTCACAGGCTAGCGCCCTGTTACTTAATAAGTGTAGCGGTGCGCTAGGCTTAAGTTTGGCAGATTTACACTTTTGGTCCCTGTCATGCATTCAGCCCATTTTCGACACGTTTAAGGCCCGTTAACCCCATTTCAAAGCTCTAAAATGAAGTTAAACTATAGGGAACTTAAAATGTGTTCAAAAATATCTCGGATGTCGGTTCGTTTAGCCGTACGGTTGCGTTGTTCGGTTAATTACGACGGAATGCGCACAAGCGCGAAAAACGATCCAAATGACGCGACAAATGGATTTTTGGCAAGCCAAACACTAAAGCATAATATAGTCATGCTTACATAAATTTTTGGATGTCCGGATGTATTCAGAACGTAAGTTATGCGCGAAAATTCAAACTTGTGCACTTTTTGACACTTTTAGTCCCTGAAGGACCCAAAAGTTTATTTTAGCATACCGAACCCCTCAAAGCCTATTTCTAAGCTATGTAAAGGATATTTATGGTATGTTTAACTCATGGTCATGTTCCGGAATGTCTGTTACAGTTCAAATTGGCATACTTTCGCAGTTTGTCATATTTAGTCCCTGTAGACGAATTAACTTGATTTCGGCATACCAAACCTTCCAAAACTTATTTCTAAGTTATGTAAAGGTTATTTAAGGTATGTTAAGCCTATGTCACTATTCCGGAGTGTTTGTTGCATTAAACTGGTTATATTTACGCATCGGTGCGCGTATAACCTTCCATAAAGCGATTTAGAGTTTGGATTTGAACAAAAATTGATATGTGCAATATAACACACATATTTTTACAAATCCCAAGTATGAAATATAATATTTCATTGGTTCGGTATTTGTTTGATGGCCGTGGAGGCACAGGTGTTACAGAATTTGTGTAGTGAGTATTGGTGTGGAAAGAGAATTTTCCCCGGGAGCTGGGCTGTGGATGATGGAATCAAGTGATTCCAGAGCATCATAATTTGGTGTCTCTGTTGATACAACCTGATCTTTTTCAGAAGAAGCAGGAGGAGTTTGAGGCGCATGTTGAGATCTTTCAGCCAACTGCTGTGAGGAAGTAGCAGCAGTGGTTTCTGGTGACTTTTGTGTTGTCACTAGTAGTTGCTCTGGGATCTCATCTTCCAGAGTTACCTTTTTATGAGGTTTGGGGGGCTTTTGGATATTGGTCTTTTGGGTCTTTTGGTTGTTTTAGGTGTGGGTCTCACAGCAGTGGTTTTGCTGCTGTGATCACCTTGAGCAGTGGGCTCAACAGTAGGGACCTGAGGAGCAGTTGTTGCTGCTAAATTCTGCTTAGGCTCCTCTGTTTGTGTTTTCGAAGGTTTTGACAGCCTAGTAAAAGTTTCAAAAGATAGGCTGTTGATTTGAATCGGATTCCCTTGGATAAGTACATGAGCACTATCATTAGGAATCTTCTTTTGCAAGTAAAAGCTCAAAAACCATGGAAATAAAAGGAATGTTTTTTTTATTATCTTTGATATTATTAATATTTTTGACCATGTCATTAAAAATCACTTGGGAGTAATTAAAATTTTCTTTTGCAGGATAGCATATCCCAAATATTGGATTTTTAATGGAATTTCATTAAAAGCTGTGGTCTTGTTTGAAACACACATGAGGAGGGTATGAAACAAAAACCTTGTGGCAGGAGGAAAACTGCCTTTTTGCAAAGTATCCTTTTTCATTTCCTCTGCATACCCTCTTTCAAGAAAATCAGTTTGATAATAGGTTTTTGGGAAAGAAGTTTTACCTGTAATGTCATTCAATTCGAATACCTCAGAAATATCTTTAGGTGTGACACCAACCTTAATTCCCTTTACCGAAGAAGTGATAGCCCAGGGCTTTTTATCCTGAACTTCCAGTTGTGCATTTTTCCAGAAATCACGAAGAGTATCGAGATATATGGATGGATTGAAGGTCAACAAGGTTTTGTACCTTGAGGATGAAAGTATGTCAATGACGGAGTGGAATGTGGTGCTGTCACTTGGTTTTTAAAGTATGCACAGATAATTATGAGGTGTTTTGTAAGGAAGAGCCATGGTGATTTGAGTGTGATTACGAGAGGAAGAAAATGATGAAAGATTTGAGAGAAATTGATGGTAACTGCTTTTAGAAAGGAATTTTGAATTCGATTCGACAGTGAAAACCCTGTTTTGGGTTTTGATCAGGGTTTTATAAAGTGAAAAAGTGAATGCTGATGTGGCAGCGGTTACAAAAGATCTGACGGATAAGTACTGTCCACGTGCCAACCTCTGATGAAGAATAGAAGACAATTGTTTAGGAAACCACTGATGGAAAAATTATCAGTGGTTTGCAGTGGTGAAGTGAAAACAATGGCTGATTTTTAACTATCAGTGGATAGACATCAGTGGGTTAAAACACTGATTTTGAACAACAGTGATTAACAAAGAAATGAGGAAACAGAGGTTGACTTTCAGAAGTGGTCAATAATCATTAGAACAGATGTTTGAACCAAAACAGTGGTTATGGCAGAGTTTTAAGAATTAATGAAAATTTTCATTTTTAGCTATTTTTAAGGATGAAATTTTGATTTTCTGAAAACATTTTAATGCTTTTATTCATAGAAAAACAAGATTTTGCTTGTTATTCCATGTTCAGCATGCCAATCCTAGAGATCAAGCTTTCAAAGGTGGATGTGTCTAATGCTTTTGTTAGCACATCTGCCAGCTGATCTTTAGTTGGAACATGATGCAGAGAAATCAAACCTTTTTCCTAGCAATCCCTCCCAAAGTGATGTCTGATGGTGAATGATGGTGAATCAATGAGATATTGAATCTTTGATGATATATTTCAGCTACTTGACTGTCCTGCATAAAAGAAGTCTTTTGAGCAAATATACCAAAATTCAACAACATATTTTAAAGTTACAAACAATTGGACTTTTTAGCAACAGCAGTAGCATCATAATATTCTTCAATCAGTGGTTGTTGAAACATATGCTTGCTTGTGCCCAGTCAAGACACTAAGCTTATTGCCTAGGAGTTGATATCCCCCTGATGTAAGCTTTCACACTCTTGGTGTCTGTACTTGATTGTGTATGACAAATCTTGACAACCATGCTCCTAGCATATGTTATGTTCTTTAAGGACCCACTTTTTGCCAAATAGATTCTCATCCTTTGGCTGTGGCACAAGTTTTTCAAGCTTGTTGTCACTGAACTGGTGAAGCCCCTCTTTCATGATAAATACCCAACTTTCTGTCTTTTAATGCATCATAGCACATGACTTGTTGATGAACATGTATAATGCCAGCAAGAGAACAAGTGTTTTAGGATTGTCTTTTTGAAAGAATTCCTTTTAATTGATGTTGTCAAGTGTTTGGTAAAATGAATGAGTGTAAAAGGATTGATGTTTTGAAAGGTGAAGCTGCAGATGTGAATCATCTGAGGTAACATCTGTTGGTGACTTTAATGATCCAACATCTGTTTGAAATGAAGGTGAAAGGATTTTAAAGATGGGTTTGGCACACTGATGATTTTTATCCATTTTTGATGGATTTTTATCAACAGTGGTTAGGGGTGAAGTAGTGGTAGTGGATTAGAATGCTATTTTGGTCAAACACTGTTTGTACATCAGTGGATGAGTTTTAACAGCTATTTTGTACATCTACTGCTCTGATGAAGGAAATGATTTTGACTTCTGAAATCATAATATCATATCCAGCATCTGTTGATTGTGATTGTGAGTTACCTGCAAAACCAAATACTTGACAAACACATTTTAAATGCAAGTTTATCAGAATTAATTATAACAGCAGGGTTTACAGGGATTTTTTTAATGCAGAGATTTCACAAGTTTTTGCATTCAAGGTTTTATCACACATCTACTTAATGTTTTAAACATTCAATAGATTTTGGCAGTGATTGAGTATCCCAGATGATTATCACATTTTACTTTGATTGTTCATTTTGTGTTTTAATCTTTTGAGGATTTAGAGTAAAAACATGAGTAGTCAAATGTTTGAAGTTTGTTAAACAATCAACCATTATTACTAATTCAAACTTGAGTTTATGAATGAAATGATCCAGACTCTAACACCATCTCCTCTTGACCCATTATCAAGGAATATATTACCCTAGGCAAAAATAAAAGGGTTTTACATCCTGACAGGTGTTTGAACTTTCACTATCTAAAACAAGTAAAAGTGCAAAATATATCATTCTTAAAAAAATGAAGAATAATATATCATGTTTTATTTAACTAAACCTTTACAAGAAAAATAAGTAAAGATTTTCTGAAAACAACATCAATTGGATCTGGTGTATTTTCAAAGTCAATGTAACCTTTAATTAAGTCAGAATCACTTCATTCTCAAGTTTAGGAAAATGGTCAGTGGTTTGAAACAAAATTTCATAACCATTGTTTGGTACCTTTACCTTGCCAGATGATTGTAGCTGTGAGGTTGCCTGTTCACAAAAGTTTTTGAAAGTTTGGCCTAAACCTCTTTATTAATAATCAAACTGGTGATACCTTCGTTACCTGAACTCCCTGATACAGTGATTGTACATGGTTGATGGATGACAAATGTTTGACCAAGTATGTAGATCTCCTGTGGACTCTTAAGTGTTTTGGATTTATACTCTTTTCTTTGGATTTCAAAAGTTTTGAGATAAATACACTTTTGAGTTTTTGTGATTTTTCTTATTTCCCTTTTTACCCTTTCCATAAATAAATGTTGTAACATTCACTGAAAAGGTTTTAAGGAAGGAATACTTGATCCAGAATCATTTTCAGCAATGTTTTGAGAGATTTGGACATTTTTGCACATGCTTATGCCAAATTTCACATTACTCATGATCTGGTTTTCCAAACATCAAGCATATAACCTTTGTAGGATTTCACCCCTTTTTCTCACCAGAGATTTGGGCTAATTTTCAAACTCTTTAGAACACTGATATTTCACTATCATAGTTTTGAGTTGATCCATGGTTATGTCTTATGCATAGTGTTTTGAGACAACTGATTTTCATTTTAATTTTAGACAATTTTGTTTTTATCCTTTTGAAGGTTTTTCAAAACTGTTGTTCACATATAAGATCTTGTTCCTAAGGTTTTGTTCATCTCTCATATGTTACTAATGACATAAATGCCATTTTTCTAAACATGGGTCTTTAATGACTTGAGATAAACCCTTAGCAGCAGTCAATCATGGAACCAACATAGTTTTCATGATAAACACTGAATTATCATAGATCTGTGAGTGACAATACCCAAACCGAAATTATTAAATATTATTAAATTTAATAATCATCGGTGGTTTTCTTAGAATTATCAGTGTTACATGAATCCTATGTGATAGATAACATCTTGGTTGTTTTACAAAAGTTTTTCGAATAATCAACTTTGAACGTGATTACCCTTTACTTTTGTTTTTCAACGAATACGATCAACCTTAGTATCAATGAATTTTGAGCTGAACTGTTATGTCAAAATATTTGTTAGATCAAGTTTGACTGTCCTTGCTCTGATACCAATTGTTAGGATCTAAGTTTCTTATGATTGTGTTTGTTTGAGATTAATGAAGAAATTGATGAAAATAAAAAAGATCAAATGCAGCAGAAATGTAAACAAACTTTGTAAACATAATCAAGGAAGAATAGTTTTCAATAAACACATGCTTTTCATTGAGTCGAATGATTGCAAAACATAATGATTACAATGCATGCTTACATACTAAAACTCCCCCTCAGCATGAGCTCAATGGTTGATCATACAAGATGACTGGATTGAAGGAGAAAACTCCTTAAATAGAACAGTACAAATTGTTCTATTTATAGTACAGATCAAACCACTGAGAATCAAAGCTGACTGCACCATGAAAGTGACATCTAACTTCCTAACAAACTCTAACAACTGTTCTTTACAACTACTGATGACTAAACAACTGATTACAAGTAAATTACAAAGCATAAGTAAACTACTGCTTCACTTTCCACTGATGTAGTCTAAGCACTGATGTTGAGCATCGGTGCTTTCTTCAAAGTTGATCAGTCCTAGAATGGGCAGTGCTTTAATCTTCAGCAATACTTAGGAAACATCAGTAGATAGAGCTTCAGTACTTTAGCAGCATCAGTCTTTAAGAACAGCAGTTGTTGCAAGAGCAGTACTTGAGTCCATCAGATGTTTAGCCTATCAGTGGTTGAGATGATCAGTGTTTGGAGACTATCAGTTGTTAGAGCCACTGTGAAGGGGAAAGTCTTTGGAAAAGCACTGCTTATTGTGAATCCACTTATCTGATCCAGTTTTGGCTTTTATCATTTGTTCCTTTGGTAGGGTTCAATCCCAACACTTGTAATCCACATATATACCACATTGTATTATTGTATGAGATCAATAAGAACAGATACCATAAGCACTTTTTTGGTATTAGAGCCTCAAAAATGCTAAAACCCTAATAGCCGCCATCACCTACCCCCTTCCATAACCCTATTTTCCATCATAGCCATGACCAACAAAGATGGAAAAGACGACTCTGGATCCTCATCGGTTACGACCGAACAGAAATCTCTTCACCCGATTTATTCGATGCCAAATATTCAAAACAAAGTTAGAACCCTAAACGACGTTAAGGTTACCTATACTTCTTGAGTAAAGCTCTTTAAGCTCCATCCAAAAGGCTTTGAAGTACTCAACCACATTAACGGTAAGGAACTCCCATTGAAAGATGACGAGAGTTACGACTCTTTGGCCTCGATCGACGTAAATGTTTTGCAGTGGATCTAAGGTACATTGTCTGATGAACTTTTGGTTCGAATCCTTGATTACGAAACCACAGCCCTACAAGCCTGGACAAGAGCCAAACCATTTTTTAGAACAATAAAAACTCACGTGCATCGTCTCTCATTCATACATTTACAACAACTACGTTAACCTCCTACTCGTCATTGAATGACTACTTTCAGAAACTCAAAGTCATCGCTGAAAAACTCAGCGATGTGGACAAATCTGTTTCAGAATCAATATTGGTGCTCCAAATGGTCCAAGGCCTTCCACTGGAATTTATACTACTGCACAGTTCATAAACCAATCCAATACTTCGTGGGATGCTGCTCGGGATATGATCGACCGGGAGCAGCGAAGACAAGCGGCTTGACAGCAACACTCGGCTCTCGCCGCCCCACGCACGGGTCATGCACCAACCGAAAATAGTGCCCCACCACCTACTGTTAACGACACTTCCACACCTCCTCTAAGGGTTCACCCAGGTCAGCAATTTGAACAATATGCTTACCGGCAAAATAATAAGGGGCGCGGGCGTGGTCGTGGGTACCGGGGTGGCCAGGCTCATGGTCGTTACAATAAGGGATACCCATCGCAACAGTGACAGCAGGGCCCATATCAGCAGCCCAATACTTTGGCCCATCCTCAACAGGCCACTTCAGCGGGCTCTCCTTCGCCGGGCTATGGCTGGTGGGCTTCTCCACCCCCATGTCCTTACCCGGTCCAGTCTCCATGGGCTTCCACTTGGGCTCGACCGCTTGCACCAGCTCAGCAGAACCAGCCCATGGTCTACGGCCTACCTCCACAACCCGCTACCGGGTATGGCCTTGCGACCCAACAACAAATGCCGCCTGCTTCTTATACCCCTCTGTATGGGCCACCACAAATCGACTGGCCGAATCCTACAGCACTTGGAGCTGCTCTTGGTGCACTGTCCCTAAATCAGTATGATCCTCAATAGACTACGGACACCGGCTCATCCTCCTACTTCACTTGGAGCTGCTCTTTGTCACACTTTGCCAGACAAAACCTTTAAACTGAATAATATTCTCAATGCGCCCACTGTTGTTAAAAATTTACTATCTGTTTTCAAATTTACCCATGATAACCAACTTTCTGTTGAATTTAACCCTTACGGTTTTACTTTGAAGGACCTCAAGAGTGGACAACCCCTTTCCTGCCATGATAGCACTAGTGATCTCTACCAATTCACAGCACCAACTCATGTTTTCCTCACATCATCTTCTGACAAGTAGCACAACCATCTTGGACACCCTGGCACACAAGTTTTACAATCGCTTTCTAGTCGTCATTCAATTTCATGCGATAAAGACTGTTTTGATTTTTTGCAATTCTTTCCATTTATCGAATAGTAAAAGACTACCTTTTGTTGAATCTAATTCGTTAACTTATGCACCATTCGATATTATCAATTATGGACCTCACCTGTTATTAGCAAAACGTCTTACAGATACTATACGGTGTTGATTGACAACTTTTCTCATTTTGTTTGGGTGTATCCTATAAAATTCAAGTCAGAAGTATTTGCCACCTTCGTTAAATTTCATAAACTTGTTCAAACACAATTTCACAAAAATATCAAAGCTTTCCAATGTGATCTCGGAGGAGAATTTGATAACCATGCTTTTCATAACTTTGCTACCACTAATGGGCTCGTCTTTTGCTTCTTGAGCCACAGACCTCCTCGCAAAATGGTAGGTCCGAACGTCTGATACACCGCCTCAATGATAGCATCCAAGCCTTACTCATTCAAGCTCACTTACTACCCACCTTTTGGGTGGAGGCTGTAACACCCCGCGAAAACATGGAAACACACTAGCTCGTCAATGGTTGTGCTCTAACTTTCGGGACGAAAGTTCTTAAAACTTGGGGATAATGTGACACTTCGGGTTTTCCCGGACAGCTCTATTGTATGATACCGATATATGTTATTAAATGAAAACCTGTTATTTAAGTTTGTGCATTATGTGATTCATGGAGTGTTATGTGTATTTTATAAATAAATGTATGCTGTGTATACGAATAATTACAAACCGAAACCACGGTTCTGACTCGAGGCCGCCTGGTCTCGACTCGTGATCGGCTTGTTTAAAAATTTGGGCTGCGCATACTTAGCCTGGCCCAACCTCCACTTAGCCCACTCGAAACCTTTAGGGTGAACCCGCTCGAAAGGGTATAAAACCCCACATTTCAGCCGACATTCTTTTGGTTGTGAGCATCAATGACATAACACACTCTCCCAAAAACATTCCCCTATCCATGCTCTCTCTCATCTCATCCTTTCTCTCTCTAGACAAAACCCTAACCCAAGCATTCTTCTTCTCTCTCTCTCTCTCTCTCTCTCTGAACAACCAGCAACAACAAGGAGCCTCGGTTCAAGCTTGTGATCATCATTCGGAAGCACTTTCACCGATCCTTCATACCCTCACACTTTGGATATCTAGCCGGTTAGTGCTTTATTGTTTTCTTGATCTTTAGGTGATTTTAGAATACATAATGATGCTATTTGCTTTTAATGACTTGTATAAATGATGAGGTTCATTGATGATGTTTCCATGCTATGATTGATATGTTGCACCTTGATAATCATATATGAACAAGATGACTATTTGATTTTTTGATTGTTCTTTGTTAACATGTTGTAAATTGCTTAGTGTGTTCCTTGTTAATACATGTTCCTAGTTATTAGGGACTGTTGATGATTCATGAATTGTGCGCATAATAGTTATAAATGTGTAGGATGAATATTGCGGTTGAAGGTGAAAAACTTGAATGATGAGCTGTTTGAAGGTGGAGAAAATATTTGAAATCTGTTGTGTTTGATCCATTTAGATTAATGTGGAATATTAGAAACATGTTAGTGCAATTTGATTGGTTAGTGCATGCTCATGAAATTTGATTGGATAGTACAAAAGCTGGTAGATGTTCTAGAAAGATTCCATCATCAGGGGTGCGAGTCGAGACCATCCTTGTTGCGACTCGAGACCATCAGGGTGACAACTCGAGACCAACCAACACACTTCAAGGAGTCGAGACCTGCATGGTTGCGA
Source organism: Helianthus tuberosus (assembly GCA_030545235.1). Taxonomy (NCBI): domain Eukaryota; kingdom Viridiplantae; phylum Streptophyta; class Magnoliopsida; order Asterales; family Asteraceae; genus Helianthus; species Helianthus tuberosus. Next base: position 30,164,763 of record CM060416.1, read on the forward strand.
CTCGAGATCCCCTGATCTCTACTCGAGACCGGACTCAAGACCTCAAAGGTTTCAACCCAAATATGCACGACTCGAGACCAGCTGTTGCGACTTAGGATCTCGTGGTTGCGACTCAAGACCTCATAGTCTCGAGTCGAGACTATCCGGTTTCGACTGGACTACTTAAATTCGTTATTGGGCCGCACTATGTGATGATGTGTTTTGGGCTGTGTGGATGTCATCCCTATGACAGTTTTCTTCGTTAAGCAGGCTGAGACATGTTCGGAGGATTTCAAACACATGATCAAGGAAGAGTATTGTCATAGGCCTCACACCATGCCTGGATAGGATCGGTTGTGAAGTAATAGACTCTGGAAACCGTCAATGATGATAGACATTGACAAACGGGGCATACTACGGAACTGTATGGTTGCAAGGATTCGGTATAACGTACTTTAGTAGCTTAACATATGGGGTAGCTCCCCATCGCATGATATAAATGAGTAAATTAACTACTGAAACAAGTTTTTGGAATTAAAACAGGACAAACTTGTGAACTCGCCAACATTATGTTGACACTCTACTGCATCCTTTGCAGGTACTCAGTGACTCAGGAGCTTGCATCTTGGGGATGTGTAGTGGACATCTTAACCCGTGTGTTGGGTTCTTTATATAATCTCGAACTTAAACTTTTGTTTGAACTATTTCATTATGCTTCTGCTACTTACTTAAACTGTCGTTTTGAACTTAAAAACTTTTGGACTTCAACTAAGGTAATCACTAATCTATATGGTTGGTGAACTTTACAATTATTATCTTAATTGTTCAATATGATTGGTGGCTGGATCCAGGTCAGTCACACGCCTCGCGGTAGTACTCCGCATGTGGATTTGAGGGTGTGACTGATTGGTATCAGAGCCATTGGTTATAGTGAACTCGGTTTTAAAAAGAAAGTCTTTTTGAGAAAAACCAGACTATAACCCGTGAGTCGCGACGACACTATACTCCAAGCTCGGACTTGTGTTTACTTGGTTACTTGTTTGGTACTTATGTGATATTAAACGTACTAGTGTGCCTAGTTAGATATATGCACATCCCTCTTTTTTCTCACTCTTGCTACACTACGATGTCGCACTCATACTGTGTTTTCTGGTTATGAAGACAATGAGTGGACGCGGAAGAGGAAACGTTAACATGACTCAGGATCAGTTCAACAACCTGATCAACACCGTGGCTGCCGCTTTTGCAGTCCACCCTGGAAGTAAACTTGTCGTTCTAGGATGTTTAGATCCTACTCCCGCATCGTCTTATTGTTCCTAAATTTGTTCGCTTCGTTTTCCGTGACAGGTCAACCTGCAACCATGCAACCACGTGTCTGTACTTTCAAAACCTTCATGGATTTCAAACATCTCCCTTTCAATGGCACTGATTGTGCCATATGCCTTCTGCACTGGATTGAGAAGGTCGAATCTGTGTTTGCTGTATGCGAGTGTTCCCCTGCTGGTTGGGTGAAGTTTGCTACTGGTACGCTTGAAGGAAACGCGCTTTCATGGTGGAAAGCACAAGTTCAAATGCTTGGGTTGGAGACTGCCAATGCAACTGCTTAGGAGGATTTCAAGAACATGATCAAGGAAGAGTACTGTCATAGGGATGACATCCACAAGCTCAAAAACGAATACTATGAGCTCAAGATGGTTGGATCAGAAATCGAGACCTACACCAAGCTGTCCAACGACTACGCTGCTCTCTGTCCGAACATGTCTCAGCCTGCTTATCGAAGAATCCCACTGTACATCAAGGGTTTGGTCCCTGAAATTCAGAGTTTGGTCACTTCGGCCAATCTCACCACGATTCAGCCAGTCATTCGTCTCTCTCACCGACTCACTGATCAGGCCGTGGAGCAAGGCAAGCTGCCCAAAAGGATCAGTTCTGCTACTGACACTTCAGGAGATAACAAATGTAAGTGGGATGGAAACCAGGGGAAAGATGCTAACCCCAGTCAAGCCCCAACTCCGCAAAGGAAGCTTGACAACAACAAAGGCCCTCAATCACCCCAAGTGTAAAAACTGTAATAGTCACCACAGTGGACCGTGATGAAGAAGCCAATGTCAACGGTGCAACAAGATGGGACATGAGGCCAGAGACTTCAGAAGCCAGTTTCCAGCTCGACAGAACCAGCCACAGCAACAAAAACAGCAGCAGCAAGGGAACAACCGTGGATGCTACCAGTGTGGGGCAATGGGTCACATGAAAAAAGAATTGCCCTCAACTGAACCAGAACCGCAACAATAACAACAACAACAACAGTGACAATGGTGCGAGAGGAAGAGTCTTTGTGATGGGAGCTGAAGAAGCCAAGAATGATCCCAACGTTGTAGCGGGAAAGTTCCTACTTGATGATCGTTATGTTTCCGTATTATTTGATTCTGGAGCCGATGCTAGCTATGTATCCCTGCATATTAGTAAGAAGCTTAAACCTACGCCTACACCGTTAAACTCTAAGCGCATCATCGAACTAGCTAATGTTAGAAACATAGAGGCCTCACACGTTTTCAACGACTGCAAACTCGTACTATCTGGTCAGACTTTCCTCGTCGATCTTTTTTCCCATCATCCTAGGAAGCTTTGACGTCGTCATCAGAATGGATTGGTTATCTAAACATCGAGCTGAAATCCTCTGTCAAGAGAAAGTCGTCCGTATTCCCCGTTCTTTTGGCGAACCCCTCGTCGTTCAAGGTGACAAATGTGGAGCAGTCACAGGTATCATCTCGTTCTTATAGGCCCATAAGTGTTTACGAAAAAGGCATGCCGCTATCCTAGCACTTGTCACCGACACAAAGGAGAAAGAAAAGAGAATTGAATATTTTCCGTCGTACGCGATTTTCCCTAGGTATTCCCTGAGGAATTACCCGGACTCCCTCCTCACCGTCAGGTCGAATTCCAAATCGAGCTAACTCCTGGAGCGACACCCATAGCTCATGCACCATATCCTCTAGCCCCAGCCGAATTGAATGAACTATCTATGCAACTGCAAGAACTGTTGGATAAAGGTATTATCCGTCCAAGTTCGTCACCCTGGGGAGCCCAATACTCTTTGTCAAGAAGAAGGATGGCACATTCCGTATGTGTATTGACTATCGTGAGCTGAACAAGGTCACCATCAAGAACCGTTACCCACTTCCACATATCGACGATCTATTCGACCAGCTGCAAGGGTCGAGTTACTACTCCAAGATCGACCTATGATCCGGTTATCATCAACTGAGAGTCCGTGGCGAGGACATCTCTAAAACTGCGTTCAGGACTCGATATGGTCACTACGAGTTCCTTGTCATGACTTTTGGAATGACCAACGCGCCTGTGGTTTTCATGGATCTCATGAACCGAGTGTGCAAACCCTACCTCGACAAGTTCATGATCGTTTTCATTGATGACATCCTGATCTACTCGAAGAGCCAAGAGGAACATGAGCAACACTTACGTCTTATTCTAGAACTTCTTCGCAACGAAAAACTATACACCAAGTTCTCAAAATGAGACTTCTAGCTTCAAGAAGTCCATTTCCTCGGGCACGTAGTCAATCAGGATGGGATTCACGTTGATCTAGCTAAGATTGACTTCATTAAGAATTGGCCTACACCGAAGACTCCGACCGAAATCCGCCAGTTCTTGGGATTGGCAGGATACTACCGTAGATTCATCAAGGGATTTTTGAAGATCGCTCAACCCTTCACGACTCTTACCCAGAAAGGTATTGCCTACAAGTGGAACGATGCTCAAGAGTCTGCTTTTCAGAAGCTAAAGGAAAACCTTTGTAGTGCTCCGATTCTTTCATTACCAGATGGTACCGCCGACTTTGTCGTCTACTGTGACGCGTATATTCAAGGGCTCAGTTGTGTGTTGATGCATCGCGATAAAGTTATTGCCTACGTTTCTCGGTTGTGTGTTGATGCAACACGATAAAGTTATCTTTGCACAAAATATTTGGAGACATTACTTGTAGGGTACCCAGTGCATGATTTACACCGATCACAAGAGCCTCCAGCATATATTGGACCAGAAGGAGTTGAATATGCGGCAACGCTGATGGGTTGAACTCCTAAACGACTACGAATGCGGAATTAATTATCACCCAGGAAAGGCTAATGTTGTAGCTGATGCCCTCAGCAGAAAGGAAACCAAACCTAAACGTATTCACGCCTTACAACTCACTATTCACTCGAACCTTCCTGAACAGATTCGTAACGCCCAAGTCAAGGCTCTTAAAGAAGAAAACTTATTAGCATAATCACTGTGTGGCATGGAAAAGAAACTTGAATACAAGGGCGACTATGTTTATAACTTTGCATATCGCATCTAGATTCCATCTTATGGAGATCTTCGAGAACTTGTGATGGACGAGGCACACAAATCTCGCTACTCAATACATCCTGGTGCCGATAAAATGTATCACGATCCCAAGACCCTGTATTGGTGGCCTAACATGAAAGTCATTATTGCTAAGTACGTTAGCAAATACTTGACCTGCGCTAGGGTCAAGGTCAAAAATCAGAAGCCGTCAGGCTTATTGTAACAACCAGAGTTGCCAACATAGAAATGGGAGCAAATTTCCATGGATTTCGTTACAGGCTGACCAAGGTCCTAAAGTGGAAACGATACCATTTGGGTGATTGTGAACCGCTTAACCAAGTCTGCACACTTCCTCGCAATCAAGGAAACAGACAAGTATTCAAAGCTTGCTGCCATCTACTTGAAGGAAATAGTTGCTAGGCACAGAGTGCCAATCTCTATCATATCCGATCGCGACCCACGCTTTACGTCCGAATTGTGGTAAGCTACGCATAGATCCTTTGGCTCACGTTTAGATATGAGCACTGCTTACCACCCGCAAGCCGATCGTCACAATGAACACATCATCCAAACACTTGATGACATGCTGAGAGCATGTGTTATTGATTTTGGAAATGGGTGGGAACGACACCTACCCTTGGCAGAGTTCTCTTACAACAATAGCTACCACACTAGCATTCAGGCAGCACCCTTTGAGGCATTGTACGGTCGTAAATGCCGGCCACCTGTGTGTTGGGAGGAAGCTGGAGAAAGCCAAATTACCGGCCCGGAACTTGTAGTCGACACAACGGAAAAGATTGCCCTGATCAGACAACGCATGGCGGCGGCTCGAGACCGTCAGAAAAGCTACGCTGATAAGCGTAGGAAACCTCTAGGAATTCCAGGTTGGAGACCGGGTTCTACTTAAAGTTTCACCCTGGAAGGGTGTGGTACATTTTGGCAAACTGGGCAAGCTGAATCCATGGTATGTCGTACCATTCTAAATTACCGAGAGGATCGGTAAGGATGCTTACAGATTGACCCTGCTTGAAGAGCTGAGTGCAGTGCACAACGTCATCCACGTGTCTAATCTGAAGAAGTGTCTGTCAGATGAAACCCTTATCGTTCCTTTCAAGGAACTCACTATTGACAACCAACTACGCTTTGTTGAGGAACCGGTTGAGATCACGGATCGAGAGATCAAAACCCTCAAGCGTAGTAAAATACCTAATGTACGAGTTCGTTGGAACTCGCGCCGTGGTCCAGAGTTTACCTGGGAACGGGAAGACCAGATGATGTGCAGGTATCCTCAGTTTTTTGCAAACAAAACTTCTAGCACTGAACCCCAAATTTCAGCCGACATTCTTTTGATTGTGAGCATCAATCACATCACACACCCTCCACTTTATTGTTTGCTTGATCTTTAGGTGATTTTAGAATACATAATGATGCTATTTTCTTTTAATGACTTGTAAAAATGATGAGGTGCATTGATGATGTTTCAATGCTATGATTGATATGTAGCACCTTGATAATCATATATGAACAAGATGACTATTTGATTTTTTTATTGTTCTTTGTTAACATGATGTAAATAGCTTAGTGTGTTCCTTGTTAATACATGTTCCTAGTTATTAGGGGTTGTTGATGATTCATGAATTGTGCATAGAATAGTTATAAATGTGTAGGATGAATATGTTGGTTGAAGGTGAAAAACTTGAATGATGAACTGTTTGAAGGTGGAGAAAAATTTTGAAATATGTTGTGTTTGATCCATTTAGATTAATGTGGAATATTAGAAATATGTTAGTGCAATTTGATTGGTCAGTGCATGCTCATGAAAATTGATTGGATAGTACAAAATTTGGTAGATGTTCTAGAAAGATTCCATCATCAGGGGTGCGAGTCGAGACAATCCTGGTTGTGACTCGAGACCGTCAGGTTGACAACTCAAGACAAATCAACACACTTCAAGGACTCCAGACCTCAAAGGTTTCGACTCAAATATGCATGACCCGAGACCAGCTGTTGCAACTTAGGATCTCGTGGTTGCGACTCGAGACCTCATAGTCTCGAGTCGAGAGTATCCGGTTTCGACTGGACTACTTAAATTCGTTATTAGGCTGCACTATGTGATGATGTGTTTTGGGCTGTGTATTCCTGGTATTATGTGCTTCTGTTGATTAAGTGTTTGTATGTTAGGACAGGCCCAATAATGTTAGTATGACATACATGCTATGTATTAGATACGTGTAGGATATACGTGACTTATTTATACCCAAAACTGACCTATACTGGTAACCATATTAGGGCGTGGTTGACCAGCTCACTTGACCAAGTAAACTGTCTACCGAGCAAACCGAGGTGAGTTCACAACTTTTCTAAAAGCATGTGTTCCGGGTTGTTGGGAAACGAAACGAACAATGCTATCTCCTTGTGTGGGATACAACAACGCTACCTCCTTGTGTGGGGTGCAAACATACTTTTCTCCCCTTGTGTGGGGCATGCAGTTAATTACTATTTATATTAGTTGCAACAAGTGTACTAAATGAAACTCTATCACGGAAGTCCCCACTTTCATATACCGATTAGTTGCCTGGCTTGGCGAACGGGTTACTAGTTGATAGCGCTATTTAGATCTCACCAGCCTCACACCATGCCTGGATAGGATCGGTCGTGAACTAATAGACTCTAGCAACCATCAATGATGATAGACATTGACAAATGGGGCATACTACGGAAACGTACGGTCGCAAGGATTCGGTATAACGTAGTTTAGTAGCTTAACATATGGGGTAGCTCCCCATCGCATGATATAAATGAGTATATTAACTACTGAAACAAGTTTTTGGAATTAAAACTGGACAAACTCGTGAACTCGCCAACTTTATGTTGACACTCTACTGCATGCTTTGAAGGTACTCAGTGACTCAGGAGCTTGCAGCTTGGGGATGTGTAGTGGACGTCTTAACCCGTGTGTTGGGTTCTTTAAATAATCTCGAACTTGAACTTTTGTTTGAACTATTTCATTATGCTTCCGCTACTTACTTAAACAGTCGTTTTGAACTTAAAAACTTTTGGACTTCAACTATGGTAATCACTAATCTATATGGTTGGTGTACTTTACAATTATTGTCTTAATTGTTCAATATGATTGCTTCTTGTGCCCACAGACCTCCTCGCAAAATGGTAGGTCCGAACGTATGATACGCCACCTCAACGATAGTATCTGAGCCTTACTCATTCATGCTCACTTACCAACCACCTCTTGGGTGGAGGCTCTCCACACAGCAGCATATTTGCACAACATCTTACCAACAAAAAGACTAAACTACAACACCCCCACCTATGCCTTATATTGGTGCCATCCTACTTATGACATTTACGCGTCTTTGGGTGCGCGTGTTACCCTAGCATGTCATCTACTCAACTACACAAACTACACACCCGGTCCACTGGATGCGTCTTTCTCGGTTACCCAGAAAACTGTAACACCCCAAAAATTTTGTCCATTGAAGGAGGAAGGAGGAGGTAGGTCCATGTGACGACATATGTCCAATTCTCCAACTAATCCCGACTACGTAGAAGGAGAAACCACCAACTAATCCCGATTATGTGGAAGGAGGAAGGACCTACACTAAGCATTAAGTGAAATGTATTTTGAATCTCTGACTAATTTTGATTCTGGGAATCAGAGAAAGATTATTCTTGTTCGTTAGCTAAAACGCGTCCCGGATCTCTGACTAATCCCAACTACAAGGATGGAGAGGGATTAAAAGTGTCAAATGTCCAAAGATTTAAAGTCCAAGGACTAAACATGAAAAATATCAATTTTTGTCATTCCGGAGGTTGCATACGGACCGCAAAGGCTAACCTCTTACGGTCCGTAATCCCATTTGAAATCTAGCGCACTTAAGGTCCTTACGGATCGTAAGTAGTAAAAGTTGAATTTATGCTTGTTGCCCAATCATTTCTGCCATATTGCCACCTATCTCGCAATTTGGCCATTCTTGCTCAGTACAATCCACCTCAATAACATTTGGGATGATTCTAGAACAATCCCCAACACATGGCATCATCTCCTTCTACCTCTTCAAGTATAAATAGGCCATGTTTTTATCCTCTTTTCCTTGCTCATTTGCTCTCTTTTCTCTAAACTTGCTTGGAGCTCTCCTCTGGGCAAGAGGACTCCCATTTCAAGTTCTTTTCTGCTCAAACACGTCGAAGTAAGTGTTCCCACCTAGTCTTTTTCATTTTATTTAGTTATTTGAATTATAAAGTCAAACAATTGACTTTCTGTTTGACTTTAGGTTCTGACCATTTTGGTCAAGCTAAAGGTCAATCCGAAATTTCCTACGTGGTCATAATAACAATGGTATGACCCCTCTGTGATCATACCCTCGGATAATCACATTTATTAGTTGAATTGTTAAGTTGAGCATATTACGTAAAAGTAGAATTTTTTACTAAAATGCATAAATGGTTTCTATAACTTAACACTCAGATGTTTTGACATATATACAAGTTTAATAACTAATATAAACTGATAATAGCCTGCTTAACTTGTCCAATTCGGTTTAGGGTCTCATTTTATGTCAAAAGTCAAACGGTGTGTCTTTTGCTTTGACTTTTGATTCTGACCCGTTTGGTCAACGTTTAGACCTATTTTAAACTTGTTTTAGGACGATAATATTGTTGAGTATAACTCAATAAAGTTATACCACTTGGTCTGTCCGTTTGATGGGTTAAATGACAAGTCTTGAATATATTGCTAAAAATGACCACAATGCCCTTACGTGGTCAAATGAGCTAATTGAAAGATTTTAAACTAAACCAAACTTATAATCTGACTTTTTAACAGTAAGTACTTCAACTAAAAATGTAATTTACTACTTGGACTTGTCGTATGCCCATCCAACCTTCTGAACCCGCCTTTATGCGCATAAGTAGTTGTGCGAAACTAGTACGCATACACTAGGCGTAGCAGGTCAAAATCTTTTTAAACCCTTCCAAATCAGACTGTTGGTTTGATTAACCTTTATCCAATGAGTCCTTACACTCGGATAGGTATAAACCACAATCTATGCTTAATCTAGCGGATTAGTCTTATTTTTACTTAATGGGTCGTGTCTAAGGAACTAACCTATGACCCGTATACATTCTTACAGATAACTAAATCTGCTCACTACGGACTATAGAAACCCCATGATATTCGGATTTGAGTTCAATACTTTATCTTTACGGCTTTTACTATAATTGAAAACCGTTATCGGTTGGAAGCTAGCTAAAAGGTAAATACTCTTAATTTATTTTCTTTGAAAACTTGGTGTATGGCGAATACGCCACTTGGAGTGGGTATTACATAAATGAACCTCCTATGACTGCTCATAAATGTAAGAACCCGGTTTAGTCCATTATATTTGATAACTAAAACAGTTGGGGGTTATTGGTACCGTGTCCGAGCGTCCCGACTCATGAACTATTATGGCCATACAGAATAACGTGTCGAGGTAGGCATACTGACTATAAGACACATTATTCAACTTTAGCGTGTACCTTAATCATTATAGCACTGAAAATGTTCGGCTTTGATATCTGGTTCCCATTGTATGACAAATATGTAAATCTGGTGACAAGATAAAATCTCAAGAAATATTAAATGATTTCCAACGGGTTTTCTCTATGTATAAAATCATTTTTTGAAACCCTATTTTCAAAAAGAGGCAGTTAATTCTATTTACCAGTGAAAGCTGACGTATTTTCAAAAGATTGAACTGCAGGTACCAAACCTTGATATTAGGCTGGGAATCTGGGTCGGCTATGTTAAAAGCTTTGGAATTTGCAACTCCTAGCTTAAGGCATATGACGTCTAAGCTTCGTTTATCTCGATCCTGCCCGTGGGCTGTTGTTTGAACACTTGAACATCTTGTATTTGAATATTAAACACTTTTAATGTTATGATTATATTTTGAGTAAATCGCCATTTTGGTCCTTGAGGTTTGGGCAGTTTTGCCATTTTAGTCCAAATCTCAAACATTTTGCATCTGGGTCCCTGTGGTTTCAATTTTGTTGACATTTTGGTCCAAAAGTGAAATTAGCTCAAATTCCTCAAATTAAATCCTGATATTTTGTCCTTTTCCTCAGAGGTAATTTGGACATTACAAGTATTATTTTAACAAATTATTAATTGAGTCGCCCCCACCCCCATCCCAATCTTCTTCTTCTTCCCCACTCCTCACTTTTCGGTTAACAACCACCCACCACAACCCCCAATTTTTCTCTCCGACCATCAACCACCACCACTGCCTCCAACCATCTTAGTCAAAACCAATTCTCGATCCACTCAATGGGCTATGTGGAACCTTTTGGACTTTTTTAGTCATGGGATTAACTGAAACAATTTCCTGGCTACAATTCAAAGCAAAAAGGAAAAATTTGCCGGAGGCCGCCAAGAAATAAAGATCTTCGCTGGGAGGAATCACCGGTTTCAATAAATCTCCGATCATCACCTTAAACCACCGTTCAGATGAGCATGTAAACCCATGGATCACCACCGGATCACGGTGCCATCTTTTCTTGAACACAAACAGCCACATGGAGGAGCTTAATTAGAGATTGTAATCTTGGAGAAACTCTTGATTGGAGATCACGGAGGTGATGAATTTGTTGACGGATTTTAAGTGGAAGATGTCCGGTAAAGCTAGCCGGAGGATTATGAAGTGGATGAGCTCCGATGGGAGGAGAGTGAAACCGACGGTAGTGGAGTTTGGCCGGTTTTCCATGTAAGTTTGATCGGAAAAGTTGTGAAGGTTGTAGACATGATGGGTTTTATATATATTTTGTTGAATGGATGAAGTGGGTCTTAATGAAGGTGGATTGATGGTGGTGGAAGTGGTGAAGGATGGTGGTTGTTATGGCAGGGGAGAGAGAGGGAGAGAAAAGAGGTAGAAGAAGAAGTGGATGTGATGGGACCCACAAGTGATTATTATTTAATAAAAGCTATAAATAAAATAAAAAAGAAATGACCATTTTGCCCCTGAGGAAAAACAAAAAAATAGCAGGATTTAATTTGAGAAATATGACATGATTTCATTTTCGGATCAAAATGGAAATAAAAATAAACCACAAGGACCCAGATGCAAAAGATTTCAAATTTGGACTAAACTGGCAAAAGCGAACAAACTTTAGGGAGCAAAATGGTAGTTTACTCTTATATTTTTACTCCTAATACTTTTGTTGCATCATTAATTAATTTGTGATAACTACTATCCAACCATTACGACTAAACCCATCCGGGCCCACCGGAAATTGGGTATGACAAAAACTTTCGTGGATACCGATGCTTTGATCTAACAACCGGTCGGGTACATATCTCTCGCCATGTGGACTTTGATGAGTCCACTTTCCCATTCACACACCCAATGCCATCCAACTCATATAACTTCCTGACCGATGATGCCCCCTTGCCCACAACATCTTTCCAATTTCCATATGCACCATCACATTCATAACCTATCCCTTCACCACCCTCACCAACATCCTCAACACACACCCCTCCCCTACCTATACCACCTCCAACCATCCCAAACCCAACCCCACAACCCACCCAAACAACCCGACCCCAACCATCATCCGACCCCAACCAACCCAACCCGACCCCAACCACACCATCAGCCGCCGTTGATATATGTTAAGTAATTCATGTTTTAGTCCCGCATTTTACTTCCGTTTTAAGAGTTTTTGATCGAAACTTCGTTGTTCAGGTACCAAATCTGGTACTTTTCCATTTTCAGGTCTTAAACAGTGTGCAAAAGACAAATCTGGTGAAAACGGGGCGATTTACGGACGTTTCTGGTGAATTATGCAGATTCTTGTGAACTTCTAGATATTGCACGACCGTGCGTCTCAACTGCACCCGCGTGCATGACCTACGACCCGGAAGCACTGCCAGTGCAGAAGCGTGTGCTACTGATTACTCGGTACGCACGGCCGTGCGGGCTAACCGCACCCCCGTGCACTACGTGAACCTCAAATTCTGAGGAAATTCCAGGCATTCTGATGAACTTCCAGGCACAACACGACCGTGCGACGAAATACACGACCGTGCCGATATGATTACCGGATCAACTTGTCCACTAGTCCACTTGTCTAACCCGAATCGGATAAATGACGTCACCCAACAAGTGCCAGTGCACGGCCGTGCAGCGATCTGCACGGCCGTGCCAAACTGAAAATTTCCTATAAATAACAGCATTCGTTACCGGTCAAAATGTTTAGTTTTTCTCCATATTTCTGGGCGATTTCTGGGTTCCGATACAGTCCTGATCAGACCTATTTGAAGCCTCAAGATCGAATGGAAGTATAACCGATCCAACCTATCAATTCCTTGCTTGTTTATGGTTCGATTCCTTGTTCTTATACCTGTATTCTGATCATTATTCAAGTATTTAGCTGATTTTATTTTATGTTTTATTTAGTATTGTGTAATAGTAGTAATGAACTTGTTTCTTGAATGATCTTTATGTTGTAATCTTGTTTGTATGAATCTTTAGTACTTTTTTCATGTTTGAATCTTAAAGATTATATGATGAATGTTTCGTTGATGTTGAGTTCTTGATCATGTTTGTTTGTCTTGGATAATGAATCTGTGGTTAGTGGGATAGTAACTATTTCTTGATTAATCACTTGTTTGTAGACTTTGTTTACACTATAAAACCGGACCAGGGTATTGGTTTTATACAAGATAAATCATAATTTGATTAAGAATGCTTTCTTACCTGTAAGGGTTCTAACAAATTATATGGTGTTGATTACATGTTCTTGACGCGATTTATGATCCTTGTTTAGAAGTTTTTGGTCTGAAATTGCTGAGATGGTAGATTTGTGTTCAAGACTTGTAAAGGTGAAATAGTTTGTTTTATGGTCTACTTAATAGTTTGTTATATGGTCTAACAAACTATATGGTGTTGATTACATGTTCTTGACGCGATTTATGATCCTTGTTTAGTAGTTTTTGGTCTGAAATTGCTGACATGGTAGATTTGTGTTCAAGACTTGTAAAGGTGAAATAGTTTGTTATATGGTCTACTTAATTGCTTATCCTTGTGGCTGTATTGTGGCCATCAGTATTGCTTTCTTTGATAAGTGTGGTTAGGAATCAAGACCCGGTAAATAACCTATCTTTAATGATTCGCATGAATAAATATCAATAGCTCGCTAATGAATGATTTTAGGTGGTTAACGTGTGACCATCGCGTTAACTTTCCGAAGAATCATAATGCTAGAAATCCAGACTCGGTAACTAGCTGTCTTGCAATTGGAAAATTGATTAAGTGCTTTTGTGACATATCTAGATAACATGTTTAGGTTGTTTGTGAAACAAGATAATATTTATTTTTCATATTTGGAGTCTAATATGTTTTAGATATAATTTAGATAACTTAGTTAAACAACCATTCACCTATCATTTTATCTGGTAATCTAATGACAAAGATTTAGTACTTAATAACGCCCGTGTTCCATGGATCGATGTCTGGCTCTTACCAATACTTTACTACATATATGACGGGATACACTTGTCCTTTTGTGTGTGTGTTTTAATGTTAAGGTATAAACCATTTTTATAAATATTAAAACAAAGTTGTGTCGAAATTCACTGTATAAATATGCATACATAGACACGCACCAAGTTTTTGGCGCCGTTGCCGGGGAACACAACGAATTTTCGGAACAATCCGAGTCATTATTTTACCGGTGTACAAACTGTGAATATCTGAATACTTGTAAATTTTTATATTTATTTGTTTTGATTTTTACTAAGTTGTTAATATTTAACTGCTCGACTAATTATTCTTTTTTCTGTTTAACTAACCAACTTACTGACTAACATCTAACTGACTAACCTCTAACTGACTAACATCTAACTGACTAACCTTTTATTTAATTTATTTATTGTTCAACTAACATTTTCTTTATTTCATTTATTTATTTATTTAAGCACGTGTTTAGAATCGAACCGATTATTTAGTTATTTCATTTAATTCAATTCAGTTATTTCATTTATTTCCATTCAGTTATTTCTTTTATTTCAATTCAGTTATTTCATTTATTTCAATTCAGTTATTTCATTTATTTCAACTCAGTTATTTCATTTCTGTTTATATTTACATTTATTTATTTACGCTCGTTCATTCATTTATTCATTTATGTCCATTTATTTATTTAGTTAACTGTTTATTCATTCATTTATTTACGCTCATTTATTTATATATTTACGTGTTCAAAATCGAACCGATTGTTTAATTATTTACTTAACGAAAATAAAATAAGACTTTCTGATAAAATCATCAGATTTTCTGGTAAAATAAAAAAAAATCCTCAGATTTCTGATGAGGTCATCAGATTTTCAGATGATGTCATCAGATTTTCTGGTAAAAAAATTCAGATTTTCGATGCGATCATCATATTTCTATCAGAATTCATCAGATTCCATCAGATTTTTTGATTAAAAAAAGTAAAATTGGACTTAAATAAATAAACAATTAAATAAATAAATAAGTATTTTAGTATATATATATATATATATGTATATGTATTTATAATAGTATAATATATTACATTTTTTCTGTATAATGCTTTCCTTTTATTTGTAGATTGATGTCCTCAACCCCCATACCTGCTATTGCTGAGCCAGCCAATGAAGCAGAACCTAACCTAAGAAGAAGTAGGAGGCTTCGTGAAAGATCTCGTGTTATTGCACAAAAAATGGCTGCAGCAATCGACGAACCGGTGATACTTTCTGATAGAGACAGTTTAGAAGACGATAGAGGAAGCATCATGGCGGAAGAAGACCAGCCATTGAATGAGACTGGCAGACAAGGAGGAGAGGGCTTGCTACCTAGCATGGCCCGACCTACAGTAAGAGCACCTTGTTTTGAAATTAAATCTAGTATTATTAACATGTTACAAAATTCGGTGCAATTTGATGGGAAGGATCACAAAGATCTGGGTCAACACATCGCTTGGTTTCTCGAAGTGTGTTCGACTTTCAAAATACGAGGCGTTTCTGAAGACACAATCCGTTTGCGGCTCTTTCCATTCTTTTTGTGAGACAAAGCCCAATCTTGGCTTTTGTCACTTCCGGCAGGATCCATCACGACTTGGAACGAGATGGCACAACTTTTCATACAAAAATACTTTCCTCCAGAAAAGACAGACAAGTTGAAGAATCATATTATGACATACAAGCAGGACGACGGGAAATCTCTACACGCTGCGTGGGAGAGATTCAGAGATCTTTTGATTGATGTCCCATATCATGGGCTGTCCAAAAGGCAGTTTGTACTTAATTTCTACCAAGGACTCAATTACGACTTACAAGAACATTTAGATGTATATGCAGGAGGCGATCTTGGAACAAAAACACCCAATGAAGCCTACGCAATTATAGAAAAAGCTACCTTGAAGTCAAGTTCTCGACATAGTGTAGTGCGAACTAAAACATCATCCATTCCTGGCGTTCATGTTGTAGATACATATACGACTCTTACAACACAGATTAGAGCTTTAGCAGCAAGATATGATCAAGCTCAGAACGTTTCACAAGTGCAATCATCATGTGAGTGGTGTGGAGTTTCACACGAGCCATGTACTTGTGAGGAGGGTGTTATGTTTACAGACCACTAGGAGGTGGACTATCTAGGCAATCAAATCAGGCCCCAAAATAACCCCTACAGCAACAGGTACAATCCGGGGTGGAAGAATCACCCAAACTTTGGATGGAAATCCGGTTCTGGGAAACAAAACCCACTCGGATACGCTCAGCGTGCCCCCGCTCCACACCAGCCACAGGGACAGCCTTACCAGTTTCAAGGTCTGTCCTTCCAGCCACAATATCATCATCAAATCTTCGGGAACAGTTCCCAGCCGCACACCTCTCAAAGTAACTCTAAACTAGAGGAGATGATAGCACAACTATTAGGAAACTTCAATTGAGTTAATCAGATAGCCGAGAACAGCTACCTGCAACATGAGGAGCGTTTCTTGGACCAAGACGGGGAGATGAGGAGTCAGAAAGCTTCCATCCAGACCATTGAGAATCAGGTTGGACAATTGGCCAAGATGTTGTCTGAAAGGCCTCAGGGTGGTCTTCCAGGTAACACGGAGCCAAATCCGAAAGGGCGTAACAATGCCCCATACGCGTAACAAGTGTGGGAAAAAACGAGTCTAGCTATCGACTCGCTGAAAAATTTAGCGAGCGTGTTTTCAGACGCTAAGGGTATTTTTGTAAATATTAAATTTATCGCATTTATTTACTTGTTCGTTAACTTTTCCCCTTTTTAGTAGGATTGAACAAGATTGATTCATGTCTCAGGAAGCTTTGAAGTTAGTTTAAAGTTAAAATATGTAAAACCTTGCAAAAAATGGTGAAATCTATTGAGAAAGCGGAGTTGAGAGCATTTTGTTACTTTTGTCTGCAGAATGTACAGATAACGCACGGCCGTGCCCCAGATCTGCACGACCGTGCACTTCATAATCACATCTGACCAAGAACAACGTGCATAAGGTGGTCTTCGGACACGCACTACCGTGCGGACCGATTACACTACCGTGCACAACGGCACCACGTTGCGAACCTCAGTACACAGGTTGATGCGTACAACCGTGCACAACAGTAATTTTGTAGGATATAAAAAAACTACTTTTCTGAAAATAATAATAATAATAATAATAATAATAATAATAATAATAATAATAATAATAATAATAAACCCTTCAAAATTACTAACCCTGGCTGCACACCCGTTCTTGGTTCTCCCACTCCTAAAAACAATCAATTTTTGCAAGGATTTAACTCAAATCTTCAATCAAGGTATGATTCCTTAATTGTTTTTAGTGTATGTTTGTTTTTGTTTAATAATGGATTTGGTTTTAGTCATCTAACGGTTTGATCGATAGTATTGTTTGCTGTTTTGGTTAGTGACATACATGGCAGGTATATAGGGACGCACACAGAGTTGAGAAGAGTTGTATTCAAAGTCTATTCATAAAAGTCTACTTCAACTCTAAGGGAGTACTTCTATCCTTTTTCACACTTTAGTTTAGCTCTTCATAATCGCTTAACTAAAAAGTGTTTCACATTGGGGACAATGTGAAGTTCAAGTGTGGGGAGGGGTTTAAGGGTTTAGCTTTGTTTGTCCTTGATTGTCCTCGTTTTGTCTATATTTTTGAAAAAAAAAACTTTATAAATACAAAAACAGTCAGTTGTGTTCTTTAGAAAGCATCAGATTTGATCAAAATCGACAAGCCAAATCAATTTTTGAAAAAGATAACTAAAAGCGTGACAAACAAAAAGAATGACTTGCATATTTATCTTTACATTTATACACATTTCTTCCATTTTCGTGAGCATATTTTTGAGCCTTTTACTGCTTTCATGACATGCTTATTATTTTTTTCGGAATATGAGTGAGCCGGGTGTTTTATGCAATTTAGAACTTGTCAATAGTATACTTTTCAAAATCATAAATGTGAGAAAATGGCATGAATATGATAGAGGCAAATAGGATACCCTTTTGTGTTAGACTTTTTCTTTGTTTATATCCCGCACCTAACATTATCCATTAATCCGTCATGTTAAGCCTATTTTCCTTGTTTTTCAAATTTCACCCAACTATTTAGCCTACTTAGCCAAATAGCATTTTTATTTTTTAACCTTTGTGTTAAAACTCGGTTAAAGTTATTATCCAACTAGCTTGTTTGTAATTATTTCCTTATAAAAAACCAGAAAATAGAGATCGAAAAACAGATCAAAGACGATCAAGTTAGAGCAATTTTAAGCGCTAAATAGTACAAGATATGTTGTATAGCTCGAAAAGGGTAAAATCGTCTTTAAGCGATATTTATGTATAGTTGTTGATTCATTTACGCTAGTTAAAAATAACCACCGAGTTTTAACCATTTAGCCACTTTTAAATATCCATTCCACACCCTTAACCATAGCCTATCGTTACAACCATCAAAGACACCTTGATTTATGCTTTTTTGCATGTTAAATTGGTGGAGATTAGATCTTTTGACAAGCTTATGATATTGCATAATTCGTGGACTTGGCGTTGAGTGTTTTACACATACACATTACATATATGATTCATAAATATAACCGAGTGTGTGTGAACATTGTGAGAAATATAAAGATTTGCATGCTAAGTCAATCAAAATTGGAATCATTGCTTTTTGGTTATCTTTATTTATATTCGCATACGCTTGTTTGGTCTAAAATCTTTGATGATTGACTTTTTTGGAAAACCGATTGACCATTGAAATAAATTAGTAACTTTGTAAATTTTTAGATTCGTTTATTTGCTTTATTTAAGTTTGCTTGAGGATAAGCAAAGTTCAAGTGTGGGGATGTTTGATATATGTTAAATTATACATCTTTCAGTGCCACATTTTTCTTCCATTTTAAGCGTTTTTGACCGAAACTTCATTGTTCAGGTACCAAATCTGGTACTTTTTCCATTTCAGGTCTTAAACAGTGTGCAAAAGACAGATCTGGTGAAAACGGGGCGATTTACGGACGTTTCTGGTGAATTATGCAGATTCTGGTGAACTTCCAGATATTGCACGGCCGTGCGTCTCAACTGCACCCCCGTGCATGACCTACGACCCCGGAAGCACTGCCAGTGCAGAAGTGTGTGCCACTGATTACTCGGTACGCATGGCCGTGCGGGCCAACCGCACCCCCGTGCACTACCTGAACCTCAAATTCTGATGAAATTCCAGGCATTCTGATGAACTTCCAGGCACTGCACGACCGTGCGACGAAATGCACGACCGTGCCGATATGATTACCGGACCAACTTGTCCACTAGTCCACTTATCTGACTCGAATCGGATAAATGACGTCACCCGACAAGTGCCAGTGCACGGCCGTGCAGCGATCTGCACGGCCGTGCCAAACTGGAAATTTCCTATAAATAGCAGCATTCGCTACTAATCAAATTGTTGGGTTTTTCTCAATATTTCTGGGCGATTTCTGGGTTCCGAAGCAACCCTGATCAGACCTATTTGAAGCCTCAAGATCGAATGGAAGTATAACCGATCCAACCCATCAATTCCTTGCTTGTTTATGGTTCGATTCCTTGTTCTTATACATGTATTCTGATCATTATTCAAGTATTGAGCTGATGTTAGTTTATGTTTTATGTAGTATTGTGTAATAGTAGTAATAAACTTGTTTCTTGAATGAACTTTATGTTGTAATCTTGTTTGTATGAATCTTTAGTACTTTTTCATGTTTGAATCTTCATGATTATATGATGAATGTTTCGGTGATATTGAGTTCTTGATCATGTTTGAATGTCTTGGATAATGAATCTATGGTTAGTGGGATGGTAACTATTTCTTGATTAATCACTTGTTTGTAGACTTTGTTTACACCATGAAACCGGACCAGGGTATTGGTTTTATACTAGATAAATCTTATTTTGATTAAGAATGCTTTCTTGCACGTAAGGGTTCTAACGAATTATATGGTATTGATTACATGTTCTTAACGCGCTTTATGATCCTTGTTTAGTAGTTTTGGTCTGAAATTGCTGACATGGTAGATTTGTGTTCAAGACTTGTAAAGGTGAAATAGTTTGTTATATGGTCTACTTAATTGCTTATCCTCGTGGCTGTATTGTGACCATCGGTATTGCTTTCTTCGATAAGTGAGGTTAGGAATCCAGACCCGGTAAATAACCTATCTTTAAAGACTCGCATGAATAAACATCAATAGCTCGCTAATGAATGATTTTAGGTGGTTAACGTGTGACCATCGCGTTAACTTTCCGAAGAATCATAATGCTAGAAATCCAGACCCGGTAACTAGCTGTCTTGCAATTGGAAAATTGATTAAGTGCTTTTGTGACATATCTAGATAACATGTTTAGGTTGTTTGTGAAATAAGATAATATTTATTTTTCATATTTGGATTCTAATATGTTTTAGATATAATTTAGATAACTTAGTTAAACAACCATTCACCTATCCTTTTATCTGGTAATCTAATGACCAAGATTTAGTACTTAATAACGCCCGTGTTCCATGGATCGATATCTGGCTCTTAACAATACTTTACTACATATATGACGGGATACACTTGTCATTTTGTGTGTGTTTTAATGTTAAGGTATAAACCATTTTTATAAATATCAAAACAAAGTTCTTGTGGAAATTCACTGTATAAATATGCATACACAGACACGCACCAGCCTTCCCTTCTGCCAACCCAAATACGCACACATTGACAACCCGGGGAAAGGTTGGCATTTCTAAGCCAAATCCTAAATATAACCTTCACACAACTGCCACTCACATCTCACCCATTCCCACATTCTACCCTCGAGCTATCGCCAACCCAAATTGGTAACAGGAAATGGTCATTGAATATAATGCATTAGTAGCTAACGGTACTTGGGAGTTGGTTGCCCGACCGGAAACTCATCCGGTAATTCGTTGCATGTGGTTATTCTGGCATAAGTTTAAACCGGATGGGAGTCTTGACAGATACAAGACTCGTCTTGTTGTTAATGGGAGATCTCAAACAGTTGGCATAGATTGCGATGACACTTTTAGCCTAGTGGTTAAGACGGCTACTATACGCAAGGTTTTGTCTCTTGCATTATCACGAGGATGGGTGGTTCATCAAATAGATGTTAAAAATGCATTCCTGCACGGGGACTTACAAGAAACTGTTTTCGTGCATCAACCTTCGGGTTTTGTAGACCGGGTAAACCTGAACTATGTATGTCGCCTCAGAAAGTCGTTATACGGTCTCAAGCAAACACCACGGGCTTGGGTCACCCATTTTCAACGTTTATCACGTCGCATGGATTGCAGGGAAGGTTATGTGATACGTCACTTTTTGTTTATCGGCGCGGCCCTCATATGGCGTACTTACTTTTGTACGTTGATGACATTATACTAACCGCTTCGTCTACAAATTTCCTTAATTATATTATTCGACTTCGCGATGATTGATCTGGGTGATCTACATCATTTTCTTGGTGTAACTGTTCAACGTGATTCTCAAGGCATGTTTCTTCATCAGTCTCAATAAGCACGCGAAATATTACACCGCACCAACATGACCTCTTGCGAACCATGTGAAACCCCGGTTGATACTTCTTCAAAACTAAGTGCCACAGATGGTGATTTGCTGCTTGATGGCACCTTATATCGCAGCCTAGCATGTGTTTTATAGTACCTAACGTTTACTCGACCAGATATCTCTTATGCGGTGCAACAAGTATGCCTTTTCATGCATGCTCCACGGGAGCCACATTTTGCATTCATGAAACGGATTATTCGATACATTCAAGGTACTATTCATTATGGTTTACGATTAACGGTATCTCCTACCACCACCCTCACGGCTTACTCTGATGCCAATCGGGTTGGATCTCCTAATTCAAGGAGTTTGACTTAGGGTTATTGTATTTATCTTGGCGATAATATCGTTTCATGGTCTTCGAAAAGGCAACCTACCATATCTCGTTCTAGCGCAGAGGCCGAATACCGGGGCGTTGCTAATGCGGTCGCCGAGACAAGTTGGTTACGCAACCTTTTGCTTGAGTTACATGTTCCACTCAAACATGCAATGATTGTGTATTGTGATAATGTGTCCGCAGATTATCTCTCGGAAAACCCAGTCCATCATCAAAGGACGAAACATGTAGAAATCGATCTTCACTTTGTCCATGAAAAGGTCCGTCTTGGCCATGTTCGCGTCCTTCACGTCCCTGCTGCCTATCAATATGCGGATATTTTTACCAAGGTTCCCTCCCGACAGTTGTTTCACGGTTTTCGCTCCAGTTTGACCGTGTGTCACAACCCTGTTCACCCTGAGGGGGGAGTATTAGCGGACTATATTATGTTATGTTTAGAAACGATTGTGTATCCATGATTATAGGGAATTGGTTAGCCATGTAATCCCTATATATACCACATTGTATTATTGTATGAGATCAATAAGAACAGATACGATAAACACTTTTAGATATTTGGACTTTCTTGGCTTGGTCATTTTTATATGATGACTCCAATAACCTCCAAACGGTTAGATAACCAACAGCTACATAATTGGAATTACTCACTAACACATATACTATTCCAATTAAAAGAAATAGTATATTGAGTTGAAGAAGGCAATTACTTCAAGCAATATAAGTTTTTTTCTATACGTTGATCACATATAACGATGACAGTTTTTTATTTATCTACCATCCAAAATTGTAATCGTGACATTGTTGTTCGTGCATTGTGCATCCATGGTAGCGGACCTCCCAGAATGCTCTGCGGTATAAAAACCAGGCTGTTTTGGTTCTGGTAATAGACCTTTGCCACTGAACATAGTAAGTACCTCAGACATGTTTGGTCTGTCATCTGGGTCGTGCTGAACGCACAGTAAACCAACTTGGATTGAGAGTAAAACTTCTGATATGTGTTTTGACTTGACAAAATATGCATCAACCAGATCCATCATCTTTCCTTCTTTATAGAGCTTCCATGCCTTGCAATCGATTAAGTTATGAACAAGTTAGAAGTGTTAACAAACTTTTGTATGAATATTATAATAACTCGATCATTTGATATTGGGATGCAAAATATCTAGTACTTTTTTCTTACATGTCCAAGAAGGTTGTGACTGTGTGCTTCATGAGAGAATCCTCTGTTTTTCTTTCCACTCACGACCTCCAAAACGATAACGCCAAAACTGAATACATCTGATTTTACTGAGATAATCCCATTTCCAGCATACTCTGGGGACATGTATCCACTGTATCAATGGGGAGATGGGTTAGCAATGTAGACTATGTATGCTACATAATAAGTAGAAAAAGACCTATACATTTGTATGAAAAGGAACACAAAAAACTTACTATGTTCCAACCACTCGTTTAGTATTTGTTTCGGTCTGGTCTTCAATGAAGCTTCTTGCAATACCAAAATCTGATATCTTTGGATTCATGTCCCGATCGAGCAAAATGTTGGCAGCTTTGAGGTCTCTATGGATGATACGAAGTCGAGAATCTTCATGAAGATATAGTAGGCCTCGCGCTATCCCATTGAGAATTTGGTATCTTTGTGACCAATCTAGGTTTTTGCTTTTGGCTTCTTCTGCGAAGAGGTGGAAAAATCATTGGTGACTAGTTCCTTAATGCTTGAACTAAATTTGGTATCTTATATAGTTATATTTTCTGATCTTATACTTACCATATATGTACAAGTCAAGGCTTTTATTGGGCATGTATTCGTAAATCAATAGTTTTTCCTGACGTTCGATGCAGCATCCTAAAATCTTGACAAGATTTCTATGTTGAAGCTTGGAAATGAATATAACTTCATTCTTGAACTCTTCAACTCCTTGTGTGGAACTCTCAGAGAGCCGTTTCACGGCAACCTCTTGCCCATTTTCAAGAAAGCCCTTGACACCCAAAGCCATGTATTAATTAACATTTGTTTTTTTTTTTTCTTTTTTAGTAAAACTAGAAGGTTTTAAAACTTGTTTGTGAAACTACTAGTTTGCAGTTTCAAACTCTTTATTGTTGGATTGAGTTAAATTTTAGAAAAACAACATAGCGAAAAGGAAACTGCGGTTCAAAGTTGGTTAACATGAGATAGATTCATAATATAATAGAATGCCCAAAAATGATTCATTTCATCACAGCCCATTTTTACTTCTAACAAACATGCTCTCAACCCATCCAGCTAACTCTTCAGACATATTTACGGGAATAAATACTGAACCTAAGTATCATATGATTCAATAGTACCTTATAAACAGGTCCAAAACCACCCTGGCCAATCTTGTTTTCGTCTGAGAAGTTGTTGGTTACATTAAGCAATGTGGATAAACTGAACAATGGCAGGTCGAGTACCTTTTTCTCTGTAACTGCAAAAACAGGATTTATGATTGGATCCCTTGATAAACAGGATTTATGATTGGATCCAAATACAAAATATGTTACCTTGTGTCATCCATCTTCTCTTCCTATTGATCAAGAATAATATTCCTAGTAGAATAGCTGATACCAGACTAACAGGTATGATAATGATCCTCACAATTATCTTGTTTTCTGAAACCTTTTTATCTTTATCTGTAATAGAAAAGAAATGCCGTTATATTATTTATTTTCCAAAAATGTTATACTACAATTTATCATTTAGCAAGTGAATGAGATTAAACTATACCTAACTCAGCAGAAGCCATGCGTATGTATATATCTTGGCCGTCATCTGGAAATGTTCTCATATCTATCAATTCATGGTACCATATCAAACACCCAGACTCATATTTAATGTCCAAGGTTGCATAAGCTGTACAATTACACTCACTTTTACACTTACTCTCGCATTGTTCCATTGTCATATTCCTGTCAAACCACGATTGTCTGGTGTCCGGTAACTTCACAAACGAATACTTCCGAAACCCCTCCCTGACACCACAATCCAACGGTATTTCCCTCTGGCATCCTCTAGTCCAGTCTCCTAAATCCCATTCATTTGGCCTTTTGGGTGTAAAACCTTTCAAACACCCACAAGGTGGTGACTGCTCAATGTCACAGCTCCCGTATGCTCCACACAACGAGTACCGAACACAGCTATCCGAAGTGGGGGAATTAAACAGAAACCATCCTTGTGTTCTGTTGAACCAGTTAAACCGCTCTGCATTCCCTTCCGGGCTTATCGTCATCTTACTAAGAACAAAGCTGTTAACTAACTCAAATTGGGTATAAATCTCATTATCATTTGCAACATATTCAAGTGTGTAAATTGACTTGAACCTGACTCCAGGCCTGCCAGTAAATGCAAGACCATTCCATGACCCAAGTCTATATTGGATCTCATCTCCTTTTTTCTGAAATATTTGTGGAAGCCCATTAAAATCCCAGTAAGCCATATACTCTCCTTGAGAAGGATCATCAACACTCTTCCATGATGTAAGGTTTGTTATGATACCCCTTTTCAAATTCCTCCCAAACTTCATTCCCGGAAGTTGGGTATCTCCAATATAATCAAAACTTTGCCAGATGTAATTTTCATCATCGTTTTCGTTTTCGTTATCCTTTTCGCTGACCATAAAGTTCCCCGTATCCAATAGTCGGGCTACCGGCTTCCTAGCTTGTCCATTGGTATTGGATGACCATATAACTCTATTAGTGACAGAGTCACTGAGCACCAAAACTCCATCCGAATGGAGTCTTAGCTCACCAGACTTGTTTTTTATAGGTTTTTCTCTGTTGGCAACCCACACTATGGTGCCTGTTGCAAGCCGCTTGAACCATATGCCTAAGTATCGATTTTTAGACGTGTTGCTTGGGCTAAAAAACCCAAGCTCAAAGTTTTGTTGGGGAGAAACTATGGTTTGACCATCTGTGATCGTTTGATTCACAACCATTATGTCTGCTAGTGCACGAAAAGAAATAATGGATAGAGAAAACACGAACATTGAAAATCGTCGCTCCATTAATGAATAATGATATTGTTTGGATGTTTCTGAGGTACTGGGTGATATTTTTAATTAAGCGTCAGGATAGTGGTTGGGAGATATCAAAAGACAAAAGAAGCAAGAATTGGCCGCTATAAGAGCAGTTCCAAGTCCAAAATTAGACCAACCCATCTGGACCACCCCGTGTTGTGAAGGTTTAACGATGGTGGCCCTGTTTGTTCTACCGGAATATCTTGTTTTGGAATTGGTGCCTCCGTCACAATCACAAGCCTTTTTTAGTGTAAAAAGTGGGATGTAATGTAAAGGTTTAGAATTGTTTAGTGTTATGAAAAAAAGTAGAGTTTGAAATGATACAGCATTATAAGTCGGTTAGTGTGAATTTAAACTTTGACCAAGCACTGTGATGCTCAAAATATTTTGAATAGACAACGTTGACTGGATTTGTAATAATAGTCATATGAGTATGGTAAAATATACCTTTTATTCTAACTTGTAATATACGTCTTGGAAAAGTCACATAATAAAACTATCATACGTCTTGGAGTACAATTTTGTTATTGTACTAGGTGTGAACCTATGTAATAGACAGGTTTAACAGTAAGAAAAATAACATTTATATGCCCGTAATTATTTTTAGAGTAAACTGCAATTTTACCCCCTGAGGTTAGGGGTGATTGCCACTCTTACCCCCCCTAAGGAAATAATTGCAATTTTACCCCCCACTGTTGACTCTTATGTCGCAACATTACCCCCTAAGCTCAGTCAAAGGTAGTTTGACCCTTATATGTAAGGGTATTTTGGTAATCTTACCCTATATTTATTATTATATTATTATTTTTATTATTATTGTTATTATATATATATATATAAAATACACTTCTTCAATATCTGAAATCTCTCCTGTCTCTCTCACATCCAC
The DNA here is from genome assembly GCA_030545235.1 of Helianthus tuberosus. NCBI lineage: Eukaryota > Viridiplantae > Streptophyta > Magnoliopsida > Asterales > Asteraceae > Helianthus > Helianthus tuberosus. The sequence goes on from CM060416.1 coordinate 30,191,489, forward strand.
CACCGGGCACCTGTGAAGAACCACCGCCATTCACCACCACAACCACCGCAACTGTCGCCGCCACACAACCACCACCACAACCATCCGGTCCTGTCTCTCTCTCATCCCCACAACTCATCATTCAAACTCCTTCTTCCTCAATCAATCATTTCAACCAATCAATCATGTCCTGTTCATCCTCATCGGCATCCGAAGACGATGAGGACTTCGATTCCTACCGCAAAGGAGGCTACCACGCGGTCCGAGTCGGCGATTCGTTCGCCTCCGGTCGGTTTATCGCCCAACGGAAGCTCGGTTGGGGCCAGTTCTCCACCGTTTGGCTTGCGTACGACACACAAACATCTGTAAGTTGTTTTCTTAGGTTTTGTGAATTATGATTCTGTTTTGAAGTTCATATTGTTGAGATCTGTGAATCTGTTAATGTGATCCAGATGCGGTTTGTAACCTAATTGTCATTTTCAGTAATAAATAATAATGTTATTGATATGTGAATAATATAACAAGTTGATAATTTGTAACCTAATTGTACCGAATGTAGATCGTTTATTTAAATGTGCATATATGTAATTAGTTTTGTTCATGTGATCAATTTAGATCATATAGTTTATCACATATGATTTGTTGTTTAATTGATTTGGTGTTAATGATGCACTATTCAAAATGTGCAGATTAAAAGTGTCTTGATTCAACTATATGCAAAGAGGGGGATGCAGTTCTTGATCTTGTTTGTAATTGATTTGGTGTCAAAATGTCCACTGTTTGTAATTTTGTTATGTCGCAATCTTTGATTAATTGATTTGGTGTCAAAATGTCCACTGTTAATGAAGAATTCAACTATATGCAAAGAGGGGGATTTTGTTGTTTAATTGATTTGGTGTTGATTGAAGGGTGGTGTAGGGGTGGTAGTGATCGTGGTGGTTTGGCTGTATGTATGTGGATGATTGGGGGCTGGGGTGTGGAGATGACGGTGGTGATTGTGGAAGATGAAGGCGGGTGGTGGGTTTTTTTAGAGAGGGAGGAAGAAGATGGCAGTGGTGGTTGTGGTGGTGAATGGCGATGGCAGTGGTGGTTGAGGGTGGTGGCTGGAGGTGGCAGTGGTGGTTGTGGTGGTGAATGGCGGTGGCAGTGGTGGCAGGGGGTAAACATGCGACATAACAGCAAACGTTGGGGGGTAAAATAAAACTATAAAAGGGTAAAATAGTCATTTCACCCCCAAGTCAACAGACCAGTCAACAAAATTGAAGCCGGGGGGTAATGTTGCGACATAAGAGTCAACAGTGGGGGGTAAAATTGCAATTATTTCCTTAGGGGGGGTAAGAGTGCCAATCACCCCTAACCTCAGGGGGTAAAATTGCAGTTTACTCTTATTTTTATAATAAAATTACGTAGTATTATTACACGTAGTAATAATGCGATTTGAAATTTATTGCATAACCTGGTAACAAATATGGTTAAAATTTAAAACTTAAACTACTAATAACACTCGCGCGCGTTGCGGCGCGAGAACAACGCAAATATCAAATGGATTAGTCCAAACGTCTGCGTTAATCGTATGGAAACGTGCATTTTGACGTATCAAATTGAACTCGAAGTAACCTATATAAGCATTGCGATTGAATCAAAACGTAAAGTAAATCAAATTTATATGTGACCCGACTCATACATAGAAAAGAAACTACAATTTGACTCCACACGTTCGAAACAAAATTTACGAAATATACATAAAATACGCACGAATACATATTATATTTGTCCCGACTCATCTTTCAAATCGAAACGTACACCAACTCAAATTTATAGTACATAAAAATATGCACTTAACTTTTTTTTAATGAAAAAGTATTATATTTGACCTAAATCGTTTTCTAGAGAAAATTTACATCGAAACACAGAGCAAATCATATTTATACCGACACGTAAATAAAAATATGCACGTAAAAATAGTTTTTCAAGTAAAGGAAGTATAGAGGTAAACTCGAAACAAATTATAGGTAAAAAACTTAATAGGTTAAAAAGGTTCGTAAGACCGTACCAATTAACACCATTGCAACACAATTGCCGGCGACCCCAACATTGGAAAATTTCGTAAAAATAAAACAAATAAAAAAGGTAAAAATAACAGCGAACGAAAAGTAGACGTAAAATCGTGGAACCACGCATGCCCGTTGTTGTGTGTTAATGCAAGAAATTAGACTGAAACGTAAAACGTAGAAAAGAATAACTAAGTCGAACGGGGAAATAAACGTGTTGCAACGAACCTGTCAAATGGAAAAAAAAATATACCAAAAAACGGTGAACCCCACACACATGTTCCGGCATGTTAACTTGCAAAATTTAGAACGAAACGTAAAACGAATAATTTGTGAAACGGGGAAATAAACGTGTTGCAACGAACCTGTCAAATGGAAAAAAAAATATACCAAAAAACGGTGAACCCCACACACATGTTCCGGCATGTTAACTTGCAAAATTTAGAACGAAACGTAAAACGAATAATTTGTGAAAGATGAAATTTATAAGGGGCCAAAGATGAACATAAAAAGTTTTATAGTTAAATGGCAAAAGAAGAAAAACATTGGGTTAGAAATGAAAAATCAACTTTTTTTTTTTGAAAATCTCCCAATGCATGAGGTACAACTCTATAAAGCAACATTTTTTTGCTAATTTATAGTTTATAATATAATGGTAAAACATTAGATAGCAAATGAAACCTTTTATTTGTAGTAGTCATCCTTTTTTTTCCTTAAAAGAAAACGGTACAAAGTGTTATAAATATTACATATTATATGTTGTATGGTTATCAACTTCTAATATAGGATAACTTATTTTTCAAAACTTACTCTTCTATATATATATATATATAAGGGACCGCTAAAATGAGAACCACCTCCAGTTGTAAGAACCGTGAGAACTACACCGTACGGGGCGAGGTGGACCAAAAATTTTTTCATAAACGTAGATGCATGTATTATAAACACATTTGTAAAAAAAATAAAAAAAAATGTCGGGTGTGTAGTTTTGAGCACCCCAAGTTTGTGTTTACGGGTACCGTAAATTTTAAAATTTACGGTACCCGTAAACACAAACTTGTGGTGTTTAAAACTACACACACGACATTTTTTTTTTAAATTTTTTTTTTACAAATGTGTTAATAATACAAGCATCTACGTTTATGAAAAAAAATTTAGTCCAACTCGCCTCGGATCAAAAAGTTCTCACGGTTCTTACAACTGGAGGTGGTTCTCATTTTAGCGGTCCTCTATATATATATATATATATATATATATATATAGGGTAAGGTTCATGCTAGAATCACCTTTATTGCGAAAATCGCGAGAAACAATGTGAAGACAACCAAAAATAGCTAAAAAAAACTTTAAAAAAACCCTAAAAAATCCTAACCCCACCCGCCACCCCCCAAAAAAAAACCTAACCCCCCACCCACCCAAGCTAAATGCTAAAAACTAAACCCCTACTAAAAAAAAAAAACCTAAAAAAACCTAACCCCACCCACCCCCCAAGCTAAATGCTAAAAACATAACCCCCTAAAAAAACATAACCCCCCCCCCCCCAAAAAAAAAAAACCTAAACCCCCTCCCTCCCCCCCCCCCCCCCCCCCAAAGCTAAAATGCTAAAAACTAAACTCCCAAAAAAACTAAAAAAATCAAAAAATATCACAATTTTTTTTTTATTTTTTACATTAAAATCGCTACTTTTAGTAGAAAAAAAAAAGAGTTTGTGTGTTTTTTAGCTATTTTTAGGTATTTTTGGTTATGTTCACATTGGTTCTCGCAGTTCTCGCAATAAAGGGTGGTTCCTAACGGATCCTTCTCCTATATATATAATATATAAGGTCAGGATTTAGAGAAAACGCTCAAAAGTGTGAGAACGCTTATGGGTCGTCCGATCAAAACAATCCATGGACTAGATTGTGCGGTGGCGTTTTCGTAAATAACATCAATTTTATTATGTGGGACGCGCTTCATTAAGGGTAAAAGCGTATTTTACCGCTCATATTCGAAACGCCATCAAATGATAAAACGCCATTCAAAAAAATAAAACGCCATTAAAAAACAAAACACCAAAAATTAGTAATAAAACGCGTTGGATATTACAGGAAGATGAAACAACACAGTAACAGTATTTCAGTTATTAACATTTATAAGAAGAAATTACCTCCTAAATTGCGCGCCAAAAACATTATTATATAAACAAAGTAAATCATAGCTTCCATAATCACTTCAATCTATCCATTTCTGTAAAAAAACATATTTAACCAAAAACGTCAACTTAACCAAAACGCCAAAAATGGCAACAATGGTTTCATGGAGATACACTCTGGGAATCAGACGATACGTCCTCCATTTTAACAATAGAAGGAGGGTGTATGTTAAGACGGTCAGGGCAATTCTGAAGATGGAAGAAGAGATAGAGAGGCAAATCTTATCCATTGGCATCGCTCTAGACAACAAATGTCATGAAACAAATATGCTTATGAAAGCATTAACCAGCAAATTTGGACCAATCAAAGCAGATGTGAAGCCGGACCCTGCCATGACATCATGGCGTTTCGATGATGAAACAGACATGGTGACGGTTACATATCACAGCGGAGAGTAGGAAGTCTACTGGTTAGAGAACATCATGACAAAGCATCGTCTGGGTTTAATGGAAGAATTGCATAATGCCACTTGTACCAACACAGAAATAGACTCAAAATTGGAGTTAATGCAAGACATGTTTAGGTGGAGGCTTCAGAATCTTCAGGAACAAGAAGCTGATGAAGGTGAAGGTGATGACATGGATGAAGATCCAGATGAAGACTCCGAGGAGGAAGAAGATGAAGCAAGTGATGGATATTATTCGGATAAAGTACCTTCTGACGAAGGCTTTTAATTTTTTTTCCTCTTTTTTTTCTTCTATGTAATCTTCTTTTTGTTTTTTTTAAATAATTAAATGATATATTTCTCCCTTTATTAGCAAAACGCCAAAAAAATACTAAAAATGGTCATTCCTTACAAAACGCCAAAAATAACAAAAAAATAAATTTCCTGCTTAATATTTTATTTACTCCGTTATTGTATTTTGTTATCTTGGTCTGCATAACGCCATAAAAAAAAGCCAAACTTAGAAGATGGGACGTCTATCACCTGTAAAACTGATAAAAACTGGTCAACACAGTAAATACAAAAACAGTAACTGAAAAGACAGTTACTTTATTACTATCATTTATTACAATAAAAAAGTCCCGCCTAAACTACGCGCTAAAAAACTCCTATAAAAGAGGGGTCTATACACAATGGAATTGATCACACCCAGAAAACACAAACGCCTCTAGAAACCACTCACTTTAAAAAATGTTAGTTAAAAAAACCACAGATGTCAAAGTTTTCACTGAAATGGATTCTTCTTCTAAAGGGGTTATCTCAATAATATTTTGTTGAATGATATGGACAAGTATTCAAGAAAAAGAGACTGATGACAGTGATATGTCATCATGTGAGCTTTGTTCTTGATGAATATCGGCATGGAATAAAGGGATCAACAGAAGTGTAAAATGCTATTTTGAACTCCATTATTATACATAGCATCAAGCAAGAGTTAATCTTCAATGACATGCCACCAAACAAAAATATCACACCAAAACACAGGATGCCACTACGCAGCTTCATCTGAAAAAGACAGGGTTTATGTAGGAAAGTTGGCATCTAGCTAAAGTATTTAAAAAAGGTTCAAAACCCCAAAACAAAATCAAGAAGATAGAGGCTGATGACAGTGAAGATTCGAAAGAGAAATTAGATTACCATTTTTTATTTTTTTATTTTCATTTTTTATTTTTTTAATATCAAGTTATATTTTGTTTTGTTACCTAATTCTCTATAAATAAAAAAACATTATTATATAAAACGACAAAAACTTCAAACAACTAAACGCTAGTAGTATGAAAAATGGGAGAACGGGTGCTGCAAAGCACCTTGTAAAATGTATTGAATGCAAATATTAATGACTCGTAGTGAATTATTATACAAAACAACACAAAACGCCAAAAAGTTGACCAGAAAACTCTATAACGCCAAAAAATTATCTATGTGACACAGAAACAATTAATTCAACGCCAAAAAGTTAATAAATACAATTAACGCCAAAAAAAACTTAGACGCCAGATAATAATACACCGCGTTGGGAAAATAAAAGAAGATTGAAAAGACAAAAAAACCCTTGGGACCCTGATCCACGTTTTAATTTAGGTTGAGAGGAAATAAGGGAATGATAGTCATTTTCTTTCTTACCTTTTGACTTTTGAGGTTATGTGATGTGTCTGCACAAGCAGACTTTTGAACTTTGCTTTTACTTGACATCCTTTTCATTAATGCATTTGTACTTGTGTAGACTTTTCAACTTTGCTTTTTCTCTCACATCTTTCTAATATCTTCTCTTTTGTTCTTTTTAGATATTCATATCTCTCATTTCACCTCTCATTTATTCGAACCATAGAGTGGAGTGAAAGAAAGAAACCTTACTCACCATTGAAGAGTTTTTGCATTTAAGATGGCTGATTCGAACAGCCAACAACCTCGGACTGTTGCCGGTGGTACGGGGACACTCAATGATGATCCTGGTTCACCCTTAAATGTTGTCCCACATAATCTTTCACCTCATTTTGAATTTAATGAGATGAAGATGCATTGGGTGAGAGTAGAGTTACACAAGATCCTGAACCTATTTTTTCAGAGTTTCCAGGTGAGTGATATTTTTTTTTTCTGTTTTATTAAATGTACAGCTTTAAATGCTTGTTTAGATTTTCGTTGGATTCTTCTTGCTTCATTTTCTTTGTTTTTTTTTTCTGTTGGGTAAATTAAGGATTTCTTGTTTAGATGTTCATTGGATTCTCCTTGCATAAATTTTTTTTGTTTTTTTTTTATGTTTAGCCTCACTTCTGAATCAAAATGGCACAAATGATGATGAAGATGGTGTTCAGAATTGTACTTTTACACAGTTGCTATCCACAGGTCATTGTTTATGTGAAACCATGAATTTTTATCTATAGGATTATTGTAACACCCCTAGTTTTAATGTTTGTAGTTTATTATTATTATTATTATTATTATTAATGTGGTAATCTTTTACAAGGTAAAAACAAGTGTAACCATTTTTATTTTTATGAAACAAGCTTTTATATTTTGTAAAAGGTAAAAACATGTCGTTACACTTGTATTAAGTTTTTATATTTTTTGGAAGGGGAAAACATTCGAGATTACATTTTTGGTTTACATAAAAAAAATACACCAGTATCTACACTTTTTGGCGACATCAAAAAAATGTACAACCACGTTTTTTTTTGCATTTTAGGAAAATGTGTTAAAGTTGTATTTGAGAATACAGTAATATGCATCAGTTTGTTAGGTTTCATGTTACAAGTAAATTTGTTTTTTAACCTATACGTGTTAAAATTTATTAAACAATACCTTTTTTTGTAGGTGTTCATGCGGACGAGGAATTTTATGTTCACCACACACCCAATGGCACTAGAACGTGGTGTCTCGTAGGTTGATGATGTCTCGTGGATGAGTGAAATTGAGTGGGATTCATATTTCCCAATAAGCATATCAGTTTCCCCCGTGCCACCAAACCCATGCAAGTGCAAAAAGTGGTTCACATGAAGAAGCACATGAAGAAGCTCAAGTAGAAATCAGGTGTTGTTGTTGTGTTTTTCTAATTATGTTGTTTTGAAGATGTATGTATGTTTTTAGGTTAATTAGAAATTAGGTGTGGTATCAGGTTATCAACATTAACTAAAGAGTAATTTATGTGTCTAATGATTTTGTAATTTTTTGTGTTGTAATATCTAATGAAAAAAAAAACTATCTAGTTTGTGTGTTGTTATTTTTTTGTTGGGATTTTTTTTTTTGTGTTTTTGGTTATACAAGTACAAATGTGGTAGTAAAACTTTTTCCAGGGGTAGGCCCCATGTTAAAAAAAAAGTAATAAAAAGTAAAGGCTTATACTGGGACCCACAAAATTCTCCATCTCCAACTACCCAAACTATATTCAAATATATGATTTTCTTATCTGGCTGCCCTTTCTTATCTCTTTTTTTTTCTTTACAATTCATCTACCTCTCAAAAAAGATGAAAATGTGTTCATGTGGGAGGATTGCTACCATCCGGACATCATGGACAGATAATAACCCAGGAAGAAGGTTCTATTCATGTCCGTTTAAGGTAAAAAATTCGAACCCTGATTTAATAAGTAAATGTATGTTCTAATCGTGTTTTATCCCCGTTATTTTAATGTAGCCCAGCAACTGCCCTTTCATTGGTTGGGTCGACCCACCGATGTGCTTACAGTCAACTAGGATCATACAAGGTCTTTTGAGGAACATCAACAACCTGCAAGCTGAACTGTTTACCCGTGAGCAAGAAATTCGGAAGAAGAAGAGGGTTATATGGTTACTGATATTAGCGTTAGTGATTGGCAGCTTACTTGTTAGCATTGTTTGTTGTGATTAAGAAATAGGTGGTACTTAGTTGGGTTATCCTTGTTAGTATGTTAATGACATTTTCGGTAGTATGTACTTGTTGATGTTTGGTTGAATATGAGAATTTTCTATGTTATGGATTTTTTGGTTTTGTTTTTACCATGTTACATTTTATTTTTGCCTCAGATTTTTGTACATTTTTGTTGTATGCGTGTTACATTTTTTTTTTCACTGAGATTTTTGTACATTTTTGCTGTGTTGAATCTGAGAATTTTATATGTTATGGATTTTTTGGTTGTTTTTACCATGTTACATTTTATTTTTGCCTCAGATTTTTGTACATTTTTGTTGTACGCGTGTTACATTTTTTTTTCACTGAGATTTTTGTACATTTTTGCTCTATGTGTGTTTGATCATGTGCTTTTGTTGATGGTTGCTTGAATATCTTTTTTTTTTCATGACAACGTTGTATGTTTTTTAGATTTCATCACGTGACTCTTTTTTATTTATTATTTTTTCCTAAAGTGTGTAACTTATGTAAGCTTTTTTTAAGATGTCAACTTTTTTTTTTAGTTTTTTGTTATGTTAGAAGTCAGTATTTGTTTGAATCATATAATAACGACATGATTTTTTGAATAACATAGATTGGAAAAACATAGATTTAACACAATAGTTGAGTACATAATAACTTTAACACTAGATATGGTAAACAACATAGAATAAGAAAAGTAGCCCTTATATTGCATGAGAGGGGGAAAATTGGGGCACATTTTTTTCACACACATACTAGTAACTTCACGTAAACACCACTTTTTAGTCAAGAAACGATCTTGGAGTGCCATATTCAATTTCAGTGCTGAGTGGTTCTGGGCTAAGCTCACTCTCCCACGGGTTGTGGTTGGCCTACGAGACAAGAGTGTTTGGAGAGTAACAAGAGTAATCATCATCTATAGGATCATCTTCGGGATCATCGGTAGTCTTTGGATCAACTGCTGGGGGGTTCTTTTGGGTGGCATTGACTGGTTTAGCTTGGTCAGCGAGCACCACAGATGAAGAGTTCTTGACAGGGGGTTCTCTTGGGTGGCATTGATTGGTTTATCTTTTTTTTGTTGAAACTGAGATAACAAGTTTGTTTTATTATTTTATTCAAAACATAATTGTAAGACAAGTGAAAGAAAAAAAAATATGCTTGTGCGTACTTGTTAGCTTCCTTTTTCGCAACTTCTTATCATGATGCGCTTGCTTACCTACATTTATACAAGTTTTATATAAATCACAAACTATTAACAACCTACAAAATATATCTCTTAAGAATAAAAAAAGACTAATTTTAAATCCTTTTTACCTCCTATTGTTCGTGTTGCTTGACTGCTCGTGTTAGCATCCGCTGTCACTATTTAGAAAGGTTATGTACATTAGACATATACATGACAACAAACATGTAATGAATTCAAAGTAGTTAAGTACATCTTAGTTGCCTGTTTATGCGCTTATCGACAACCGGCGTACGACGAGTCTTTTTAGCTGCATTTTGTTAATTGTAAACAACATTAATAAACTAACATCTAATTTAATGCGTAAGCATAATTTATCACAGGTTTTGTAATTATAAACACCTGGGCTCATTTTTTCCTTGGATCTTTAGTTGTAACAGCGGATGTCTGCAAATTATCACGTAATCCAACAAAGCATCAGTTTAAGAGGCTAACTATTTATACTCCAGTTCACTTTTATAACACAGACAAACGTCCAATAAGTAATAAATACCGGACCACATTCACTAATAGATCACTATGGCCCATTTCAATTTATAGCAAGCAAAGATTTTTTCCCCAGACGAACATTCTTCGGACAATATTTATGCTATTTAGTTTTTATTATCCACAAAATTCTTGATATTTTATTTATGATTTCTCATTTATGTATTGATAAACCGTGAATAGCCGTTTTTTTCTAATTACAGACTATTAGTGTAATTTATTCTCAATCAAATAAAAGCAAGAAACACATACTACAAAAAAATGTAATGTTCAGTACTTACAAACATAAACCCGAAAAAGTCCATTCCTTTTTACATCGTTCAGTGTTATGACATATATCCACACCATAATTAAATGTTTTTTTTTCCTTTTGTTTCCAATCGAAATCCATTATGAACAAAAGCAAAATCTTTGTTTCAATAGAATATTTTCTTGTAACACCTTTAAAACCACACACAAACACTTTTTGTTATTCAACATTAACAACAAATCATAACCCTTATAAAAAATACACAAACAACAAATCTATAGTTTTATCTACAACTGTATGTAATTTTTTTAAACCCAAATGTGTATGAAAACAACACCCAAACCTGTATATAAAAGCCCGGATTCTACATAAACAAAGCCCCAAAAACTATAAAAAAACCTTCTTTTTACCCCCCAAAACAAACCAGTTTAGTCGACACACAGGCTATGCAAATGGTAGAAATCTTTGGGAAGGAACCCTGTCATTAAGAAAACCCAGATGTTATTTCCAGAACATAAACCCGAAAAAGTCCATTCCTTTTTACATCGTTCAGTGTTATGACGCACCAGACTAAAAAACTAGGGCAAACTGTAACTCTAATTTACCCTTAGATAATCAAAAGAAAGTAAAAACCCTAACTTAATTCAATTGCACAGGTGAAGACATTATTGAAAACTAACTATTTTGAGATTATTGAAAAGAAAGTAAAAACCCTAACTTAACTGATTAAAGGAACGGAGCGACGCACCTGAACCGACGCACCGGAGCCCTAAAATTTCCGGCGACTGTTGATTTCTTCGGTGATTGTTGAAAATCTGCGTCGATTGTTCAATATCTTAACAGCTTTTTCACCCGATTTATGCTTTTTGTCTGCATATTGAGGGGGTTTGATGAAGATTATGAGAGAGTGAGAGTTCGGTGATTGTTGAATCAGGATCAGCCGATGAAGATTACGAGAGAGAGTCAGTGTTTCGGTGGTTGTTGAAGTTATCCGTTTGATGAAGATGATGAGAGAGAGTGACTCTCCGGTGATTTTGGGGTTAATTTGAGAGGGGTTGTTGAAGACTATGAGAGAGTTTTAGGAAATTTTGAAGACTATGAGGGTCTGTGAGTCTCTGGTGATTTTTGTGTTTTTTGAAATTTTGTAGACTGATGTAGGGTTTTAGGATTAGGGGTAATGATGCAGCTGATGTAAAGTTTCTTACACTCATGCAGAGTTTTGTCTCTTCTAAGAGATTATATTAAACATTTCCCATATTGCCCTCTACGTACATCAAATATATTAAAAAATAGACACAAAGGGATTCAAAATCCATTAATGACCCAAAATGAATCTCAGGCATCCATCAAGCTTAATCAATGGTGGTTAATGGGTTTTCAGGGTTTAGTCAACTCAACCGGGTTTTCAATTTATCCTTGCCCTATATATATATATATATGATTAAGTTCAAGAGTGAACACTAGTGTAGCTTGCGAACTGAGTGAACTAATCCTGGCCATACATGTGTGTAGATCAATGGCCAGGATTTGATGTTGAAATACACTAGTGTATTTTATGATTTGATGATAAGATCCTGGCCATACACGTGTGTAGATCAATGGCCAGGATTTGTTCACTCAGTTCGCAAATACATTAGTGTTCACTCTAGAACCCCACCCTCTCTCTCTCTCTCTATATATATATATATATATATATATATATTGTATCATATTGTAAAGATCATACCTATTAATAAAATATCAATTCCTTTCTCCCTCCATCTTTACTATATTGTTTTGCTATTAGACTAGTTTCACAACACGTTATCTGCACGAGTTGCTTTTGAAGTTCGATCATATTCATGGGTGTCATCATTTTTAATTTTCTAAACATGTCATCAACACCATAGGTGGTGAAGATATGATTTTATCTTTTTAGTTGATGTTTCAACTTTTGATACAATCTGTGTGTTTGGGTGTTTCACCTTTTGTTAAAGTCTGTTTATTTCCATTATGGGATGATAGTAATGGGGATGGAACTACGACTTTTAACAAGATTAGTTATTTTTGCCTTCGGTAAGATGAAATATCAATTGATGAGTTAATTGTGATATCATCAATACAAGAAACTATAGTTTTTACAAGAATTATATCATCTAAATCTAAAAGTTTTTGAGTTCAAAAATAATATATAAGGAATTATTTCTTTTAAATTATTTACACCTTGGTAGTCTATGATATAACAAGTCAAATATCGTAAATAAAAAAACAGGAATAATAACGTCGATGATGTGGGATAATTTTCTAGGAAATAGCGGAAAATTTGAATTTATCAATTAAAAACTTAGATTTGGGTGTTTGAATTTCCGATGTTGTTTCTGAGAAACTGGAAACAAATTGGCAAAACAGTTTTGATATTAAATGGGTATGAGTTTTGCGTAATATATGATATACACATATATTGCATATATTTATTTATGAACATAATGATTTTATCTATAAGTTAAGGAATAATATTTTCTTAATATATACAGTCTTTTAATATTTTAATATTATTATTTTTTAAATGAGTATAATGTTTACTTTATTGTGATCTTAGATTATCTATGAAAAATATAACTTTATATTTCTAATTATGATAATTGAAAAAGGTAGGAATGTGATCCCTACAAAGATTATATCTATGTATTTTAGGAATCTACATTATATGAAAATAATATTATGAATATCAGAAATAGCATTTTTGGTTTTACATATGTGATTGAATTAAAGAAAAAGTGAAAACTATTTTAGTTTAATTATTCTTATTGATTCTTCCTATTTAACGATTCCTTTTATTTGGATAATTATGTGAGTTTTGCTTTGGTGATAAAATTGAAAAGGAAAGAGAATTGTGAGGGGTATGAATTTTCGGATTACTCATAACATTGTTTTGTTTATTTAAAATATAGAATGGTGTGTTCGAATACATCAAAGGGTTTTATTGAATATATGGATAGTTTTAATCGTTATTATAATATAAGAGAAAAAAAAAACTTATATTAAATGTGATTAAAACATTATGCACCATGAAGGAGATATTCGTTTATGCATTCAATTAATTGATAATATTTATATGTATCACATTTATTATTGGATATACCATAATATGTTGATATATGAATTACATATATACTAGTTTCTAGTGAAGAAATGTTCTTATTTCATAAAGTTTTATCATTAACTAACTCGTATCATATGATAATATGTATAAGGTCATATATTTTATTATTTGACCTTATGTATACCTTGTATTCTATATATAATAAATAGTAATATATAGAATTCAAGGTATACATAAGGTTCAAATAATACAATATTTGACGTTATACATATTATCATATGATACGAGCTAGTTAATGATAAAACTTTATGATGGGAGAGCATATACATTTGTTAACACTTGACCCGACTATTTTAGCCTATACGTATTTTGTCAACTTCATATAGTACGTTCTTGAGGTTTTTATATCAATGCTTCTGCCATTATCAATCTATAAGGGAAATCTTTCTATTTTATCCAAATATGCATGTGCATTCACTCTTCAGGAGTTTTGCTACATAAAGTTACCGATATAACACATAGATATCTATATCATAGGCAAAAATGTCATGAACACTTGCTTTTATCTTCAAAATCCATATTGTACCATGCGTGTACACTATTTATTGAGATATCACAATCACCAGGTACAAATTTTCTATGTATGTTTCTTGGTGCATAAGTATTACATGATTAAAATGTTTCAATTAACCTTTTAAGCTCTCAATTGCTTTAGAAACTCACAAGGAGGTCTAATTATATCCAACATGTAAAAAATCTTAACATATTCAAATTCGAATACGTATACAATGATCACATTGTTCACGAGATGTAGGTTCGACTCCCACTTGGTGCAGAGTGAGGCACTGGTGGGCAATGATAGGAGACCCAGGGAAACCTGGGTTGGATCCTTGAGCCAAACGGGTTTTACCGGTAACTTCACCGTCGTGCCTACGGGCGGGTGGGTTACCGGGTTTTCCCCGGAATTGGTGGTGGACTCGGGTTACTCTCGGAGTACTCCGTTTGTCCAGTGGGTGCCCCGAGAGTGCTCGGGATTGAGTTTGTTGGCCGTTCAAAAAAACATAATTTAATCTTTCGGGACTTTCACGTAAGCTTTCAGTATCAAGTGATACGTAACATTAGTAAGATGCATATCAATTCTCTCTTTATATTAACAGACTAATAAGATACTTGAAAGTCAATGCATCAATCATAGGTATTTGTGAAAATTCTTGTGCCACCAATTTTTCCTTATATCACTCAATTTGATTTTAACATAATTCTCATAAAAGACCCGTTTATATCCAACATATTTCACAACTTCAGTTGTATGGACTGTTGGTCGGAAAACTTTCCATTTAATTAGAGAATTCAACTCTTCCTTATTCGCGTCTTTTCGCTTTTGGCTAATCATTTCTCATAGGCAGATCTTACATTTTTTTTAATATTATCATTTTATCATTTCAAGCGCTATTTTATATACAAAAGTATAACGACGTCCATTTCAATTCGATTCCATATATATATATTTAGACATGATACAAATTAACGAAATCTCTTTGATTTCAGGTACCCGAGGTTCTTTTGGAACCATCATGTCTAATGTCTCTTCGGAAGACCTTTTTAATATAACCTCCACTTGACCATCTTAATTAGTTGCTCCATCTTTCGAGGAATTTTATTATTGGAATCGACTAGTCTACCAATGATTTAGGCATGCCATAAACTCATTATAAACATGTGGTTGTCCTTCTAGGATACTCATCTTAATTGGAGCATTAGCGGTTGGTATATGTGATATATCACATTTTTAAGGTAAGTGAATGCGTCTGGTAATAGATTCACTAATCTTGTCATTAAGTTATCCTTTGAACTTATGGTTCACACTGATGTCAAGCTTCCATTTCATAACTGCTTCGTCGAGTCACTACCAGCCCGATTGAGGAATGGGTGCTTTAGCGGTATATATAAGGTAACTCCGAAAGGTAACCTTCATATAAAAGCTTTACTTTCTTTTGCAATATTGAGAAGATAACTATGTGGGTTATGGACTTTAATTCCATCTCTATTCCCTACCAATATTTTATATTAAATTATTTATACATTTAAGAGTTTTATTAAATTATTTATAGATTTAAAAGTTTTAATCATATTATAATTATACATAGCTAGCAAAACATATTAATGCCAATGATCTTTAGATCAAGTTGTGGAAGGCTTGTTTCTCTCTTGAGAGATGCAAATTCAACTCCCACTTGGTGCAGTGTGAGGCATTGGTGGGCAATGATAGAAGACCTGGGGAAAACGTGGTTCGATCCTTGAGCCAAACAGGTTTTACCGGTAATTTCAGTGTCGTGCCTACATGCGGGTGGGTTACCGGGTTTTCCCCGGAATTGGTGGTGGACTCGAGTTACTCTCGGAGTACTCCGTTTGGTCCAGTGGGTGCCCCGAGAGTGCTCGGGATTGATTCTGATGGCTTTAAAAAAAAAGCAAAACATATTAATGCACATATGCATTTAACGATGGTACTTCTAGAATGAGAATCTGTACTTTGGTAGGAGATAATAATAACAAGTGACTTAAGAACCTTTAACATACTTCAAGGTTTAACTATATCCATACTAAAATATCCCAACAACATCTTCTAGATGTACTTGAGGGATTGATAAAACATATTTACATATATACTCGAACTGCAGTTCGAGTAATAATTAGACCGTGCCAAGGTCATTCGAAAAGTCTCCCAAAAAAATCTCGACAGTTTCTCTTGATGATCATCACCGTAAACTGCGATTATAGTGAACTTTTAAAAGTAGAATATTGATAAAACATGGCTAATTTAATCAAACTTATATCCCTCTTTATCCGAATATCTCGAGTTGTACAACACTCGTCTCGACTATTTTGTCCATACGTATTTTGTCAAATTCATATAATGCATTCTTAAGGTTTTGACATCATTAATGCTTCTAGCATTATCAATCCATGAGAGAATTCTTTCCATCTTATCCAAATATACATATCCTTTCACTCTTTAGAAGTTTTGCTACATAAATTTGCCCATTTAACACATTGATATCTATATCATTTGCAAAAATGTCATGAACACTTGCTTTTATCTCCAAAATCCTTATTGTACCATGTGTGTACATTATTTATTGACATAAAGTTTCTAAAGCGGCAGTCAAGGAAATATATAATACCATAAAGGGATGCTAGAAAAACAACATTAAAAGAATATATTACTAACATGTATATCCTAATATGTTCTCAAATAATATATGAACCTTCACTATGACATACCCTAAGATATATCAACGTTACCCATATATGATAATATTCACAATATACCTACCATAATACATATTATATCTTAATCTAGAAAATGATGGACATTTTCATATGGACAAAGTTTATCGTTTAAGTACATTTAATGATGTCCAAATATTTGATATAGAAAAAATGAATTTTATCATCTTCTATCAAAGAAACGAAGATCCTGGGTCCTGAAGTACCATAGATCAATACAAATTGTATTAATATATCTTGCTAGTTATACACAAACATATATCATTAAATTCATTGGCAAGATATAACTCACGTACAATGAAAACTCATCAAGATTTCCGATTATATTTAGCAAATCATAGTGTTCTCAAGAACTTACTTTACGTGACTTTGATAATATAAATCCTTTGAGGTCTTTCGTGTAAACTTTCAATATCAGGTGATACATAAAAATCACAAGACACATATCAATTCTCTCTTTATATTATCATACTAATTAAATATTGGAAAACTTTTGCATCGGTTTCAAAGTTTATATGGAAGATATAAGATAATTTAGTTTCGGTATGAACTTCTCAGCCTCCATCAAACCTTCTCATCAAACAAAAAAAGAAAATAAAAGAAGATAGTTAAATCCACCATAAAATTAAGATTCTGGTTACCCACACAAAACCAACTACGCACAATCTTCGCCCTCAACCCACAATGTTCTATGTAACTAATCTCTTAAGTATTGACGTATGCATGGCTGCCTTCGATAACTGAATCTGTTGGTCTCCTGCAAGTCTTGATGACGCATTCTACCATAGTTTTACTTTCAGTTAAATGAACTATAATTTGTAGTAGAAATGTTAATAATAAAATCCATCTTCCCAAAGCAAGCAATAATGGCATGATTCCAATTTCTACTACCCATGTTCACCATTTTAATTTCTAGGTTAAGCGGATCAAAAAACATATTGTTTTACTTATAGGATATGACTTGCTACCTAATTAGTTGAGGATTGGTCAGGGATTTGTGAAGTGTTTGTTGCTAATGGTTGGATTGTAACGAGTGAGTTTGGTTTATGGTAGACAAATGGTAAGTGTGAGGATGTGATCGTAGGGATGCTTTATGAGTCTTAACATGTTTAATATGATGTTTTTATATGATACTTGTGTGCAACACGTTTACTTTGGATGCGTTCGTGGTATTCAGGGGTAAACATGTTGAAGACATGTATAAGGAGCATATGGATGCATGTGAAGGGATATTGGAGGAATTGAAGTGACAACGTGTGAAAGAACGAAGAAAATCTAGCCAAAAAGAGCATCGACGTAACCTATGCCACACTCTTGGTGTAGGTTATAGTAAGGCGTAGGAGCCCAGTGTATGGTGCACCATAGCTCAGAGTCAACAATATAGCAATTGGTCTTGGCGGAGTAGGCTATGCTGACCCTCGACATATCATGTGCCACGAAAGGGTATGATTAGAGTTTCAATTTTTGTGACCTATTAAAGAGTGATTTTAGGGTTTGTAAAACACTCTTGACATATATGAATTATGAGCATTCCGAGGAGATTTTGGTGGTTTGTAATCTAACCCCCTTTAATTAAGTTCTTGTTTTTTTTATACCGAATCAAGAAGCGAAGATCCAATGATGATGAGGCAATGTTGAATCATCTATGATTATCTCTCAATGATGGGTTTGTGTATGTAGACGCTTTGATCATAGTTCTACCTAGGGTTTGAATTGAATGATGTTAATCTCTTAAATTATTTGGATATATTATATTGTTTGTTCAGTTTACTTAAAAGAGTAGAATTTGTTAAAACCCCAACTCAATATTCATCAATTCAAGGTTTCTTTACATTTGGAATAATTTAGAAACGGTTTTCGTTTGCATACTTAAATTGGAAGTTCGTAAATGAATATCTAATGTTGGTGCTATTCGGCTTCGGATCGTTAACCATCACAATCAAACCATTTCCTATAACTATCACTTGAAACAAATAGTCTTTTCTAAAACCTGAATCCTGGAGTGATCATTTTTTTTTCTCATATTTGTTTTCCAATCAACTAAAGTTTGTTTGCTAGTTCAACATTTTCCATAAATCCATGTGGATACACAGGGGCGGACCTTATGTTGTCCGAGCCGTAGCACGGGCTACGGCTCAACTTTTTATCGGTAGTGTAAAAAAAAGTTTTTTTTTTCGGTTTTTATACCAAGGATACCCCTGAACAACTACGAGGACACCCCTAAAAAGAGTCTGTAAGCCCAAATCAATTGAAAATAATAAGCCCAAATCCCAATTGCCCAATATGTTAGCCCAAATCAATTGAAGATTGTAAATAATAAGCCCAATTGCCCAATATGTTAGCCCAAAATAATAAAAGATTGTAAATAATTGCCCAGTTGCGTTGAAGTTTTAATGCACGGCACAACTACGAGGATGGTGATAAATTTGCAAGTGATGGTGATAAATTTGCCCATTTCGTCACACAATAAGTGATGGTGATAAATTGCCCATTTCGTCACACTATAAGTGATGGTGATAAATTTGCAAACTTGAATAGAATAAGTGATCTTGCGCGTGTTATGGTTGAAACGGGAACGCATAGTTCTTTTCCTTCAATTTATCGGGCAGTGAAGCTAGCTTTGCTTTTACCGGTTGCAACCACAACCGTTGAAAGATGTTTTTCGAAATTGAAGCTTGTCAAGACGGATTTACGCAATCGAATGGGCCCGGAATTTTTGAACAATGCTATGGTTTGTGCGGTCGAAAAAGAATTTTTACGTAAGGTAAAAGACGACGATGTGATGGAACGATTTCAAGTTATGAAAAAAATGAAGAGGACAAATCTATTAGATATTTGTTTTACTTTATTTATTTATTGTCGTTTTTTTAATATTGTACGATTGCACGGTGAAAAAAAATTAGGATACACCTGAGTTAATGTTTTTGTTCCGCCACTGTGGATACATACCTTATTTAACCTTTGAGAACCAATTTTTTATCTTATTTTTATGGACCTTTCGGCATTGATTAATATACAGCGGAAGTATCACATACAATTATACAACAAAGGTCAATTGTATACACTATGTTGAGTTATAAATATATCTCAAACAATAATATTACATCGGCGACAGATTCTAATATTTGTTGTGGCTTTCTCAGGTTGGTAGTCTATGGTTTGTCATAGGTCTTCTATTGCGAATCGTATATCTCTAAGCAAGCTCGGGCCTATGTTGTTTATCCTGTGTTTAGCAAAAGGAGTACCTAAACACATGCTTAAAAATGTACGTAATATTTAAGTTTAGTTAATAGTTATGTTTCAAGTTTCAGGTTTTGTGGGGTAAATTAAACAAGACCACATTCATACCTAGATAGTTGTCATGATTCATTGTGCTTAGATGCTTAACCTTGACCTATGTTTGTACTGCTGTAACGACCTCGAAAGTTTCCATCCAATTTATTTTATATATTACTAGGTTAGAACCCCGTGTATTACACGGGTTGAATAAATGTAATTTTATGTACCAAATGATATAAAAATATATATATCTTTAAAAATATCGTTTATTACATGGGTTGAATAAATGTAACTTTATATATTAAATAATAAAAAATATTGTTTTTATTAAGAACCCCGTGTATTTTACGGGTTGAGTAAATTTAATTTTATATATTAAATAATGAAAAAAGTTACATTTTTAAGAAACTCATGTGTTATGCAAGTTGAGCACATTTAATTTTATATACCAAACAATAAGAAGTTATATCTTTATAAACCATATCTATTATATGGATTGAATAAATCTAATTTTATATACTACATAATAAAAGAAAAGTTATATTTTTAAACACCCCGTGTATTACACGAGTTGCATAAATGTAATTTTGTATGGTAAAAAGTAAAAATGTTATATCTTTAAAAAACCTCGTTTATCACACGGGTTGAATGAATCTAATAAAATTTATATCTTAAAAAAACTGACGGATATACTTGATATACGATGGATGTGGTGATTGCGGTGATGGTACTTATAAATGTCACGTAAACATAGAGATTATCGTATTTGAGTTGAGAGTTGAACACGAAAATAAAAGTATAGAACCAATAAAAATAGATTAATATTTTTGTTTACCCATTATAAACATTTTTGAAATAGGTTCTACCCTTAACTACTTTAGTTAAATAAAATAAATAAATCATTTACATTATATTAATTTATATTTAGCGTACATTAGGTTTTACCCTTAACTACTTTAGTTTAATAAAATAAATAAATCATTTGCATTATATTAATTTATATTTAGCGTACATCTTTTGTTAATTTCAGGATAAATAATTTTGAAATCTGTTAAAGATTTTAAAATATTAGATTATCTCCTATACGAATTGTTTAAATTTAATTTTATTATTATCTTTTAATTGATATTAATTATATATAAAAAATAGATGGTTTCAATGAATGACATGTGTCCTTCTATTGGTTTCTTTTATTATTTAGTATAGATTTAATTAATTGTTTGATCCCCAAGTGAGAGTGTGTGTTTGTGGGCGTTTTGTATAAAATTGTTTGATAATTCAAAGATAACCAATACAATTAAATATTGAACATATCATTCAATACACAAATTGGATTTGGGAACAGGGGAATGATACACTCAAAAGTAGATTTTGCCTAAGTAGTTTAAGAATGATTGTAATTATGACATGTGGCACTCCATATAAGTAATAAGGAATGACATTTTGGTCCTTATAAATAAGAGTGTGAAAATGACATGTGGCACCTCTTTTGTTTTCTAAAAAATACAACAAAAGAAATCCAGCAAAAAATCTAGCACAAGAAATCCAGTACAAAAAATATAGCACAAAAAATGCAGTACAAAAAAATATAGTACAAAAAATCTAGTACAAGAAAATATAGCACGAAAAAAATTCAGTACAAAAAAAATATAGTACAAAAAATCAAGCACAAAAATTTAATAAAAAAAATTAAGACAAAAAAAGTTAACACAAAAAATTTAGCACAAATATAGTATAAACATCCAGCACAAAAAATGTTATACAACATATAAATACAACACATTTTTGTGGGTTTTTTAAGTCGTCATATTTTATACAGCAATATGGTACTCAAATTAAAAATAAAAAAAACGTTCGATTTTATGGTGAATTTTTTATGAAAAAATAATGTCGTATAAAAAAGTTATGAATGTTTAAAATATGAGGGTGGAATATGCATTTAACTTGCATGTGGAGAGAGAAAGTAAGTAAATAGGTTTTCCCAAAATACCCTTATACTTGTCTTTTTTTCTACGTTTTCATCTTAACCATTGATTTAAAAAATGAATGGTTAAAATTACTTGTTATACTATTTAGGCAAAATTAACTTTTTATTTAATATTACCCCTTGAGAAATAATTGTCAAATGATACATATGTGGTTTAGTAATACATCACTCTCTTATTTTCTCTCTCTAGATTTTTTAATGCATCATCACTTCATCTTATGCTGGAGGGTGTGGGGGCTCCATCACTGCCATCTCACCATGTGCGCTCATATGGGCTCCATCACCGCACCCTCCAAGTGAAGAGGGGGCGCCATGGCTTGGGCTTCATGGTGGTAACTGGTGGTAACGCCAAATTTGAAGAATTTAGGTGGGGCCCATTAGTTTTAAACCAATCAAATGTTTTTTTTTTTTTTTTTTTAATAGGGGCTCCATCCACACCATGTAAATTAAAAGGGGGCTTCATAGGTGAGGTGGATCCTAGGTAGACTTGATAAAGCCTCATGAGGCTCCAACCACACCCTTTAGGATTCTTTATTATAAGTCCTTTTGGACTTCTCTAAAAAGATAACAAGTGAGAAATTGTGACTTATTAACTTCTTTCCTCATAACACAAACAATCCCAAACAGATTATAAATTCTTTTTAACTTTTCAGAATGTTAATAAGTTATAAGTTGATGAAAATAAGGAATCCCAAACACCCCTTATTTGTTATTCGTAAGCTAAGGACGTGTTAATTACTCCTCAATAGAATACAATATGGTTAAATTATTATCTGACTTGACTTAAGTAGTCTCTTTCCGATGTTAGTCACGGATGACTTTGCATTACAAGAATAAAAGACCGAGTCATCTTTTTTTATGTTTAATTTCTTAATTCTCCTTCGTATTTTGGATTGTCTCTTTAACTGACTTGACTTAACTAGTCTCTTTTGGCCGGGCCTTATTCATGGATAACTTTGCTTTACAAGAATAAAGGACTTAGTCTTTTTTTATATGTTTAACTAGATTTTTGCCCGCTCCGCGGCGGCGACATCACGTCACACGCGTAACGATGATGACATTGATGTGTGGCGCGCCACACGTGACGTGTGAATCTACCTTTGAAAGAAATAAACCAAAAAATACCTTGAAGTGACACATGCGATCCCATCCTAGCTTTGCAAGCTGATTCAATACACAATAATACAAACTAAAGTTAATTTGAAAAACCCAAAAAAATAACAAACAAAGAAATAAAAACAACTATTCGACTACTAATTTCAAATTATGTTGGTGTGATTTAGCAACTAATAACCAAGTCAGTGATAGATTGGTATGAACAGTTTACGTCTATGAATCCTACGAATCTGAAACATAATTAAATAACTTACATTTGGTGGAGTTTTGTGGTTCCTTTAGAGCATTTCACCTAGAGGAAAACAAACCCAAAACAGATTACAAACCTACTGGTTGTCATGTGATATCAGGCGACCATCTCCTAACATCATAACATGAGTATATTGCCCAATCACTTTGTCAAAGTAAAGTAAATCACACGAAGAGGCATTCAAGCTAAGCATAAAGCCTAAACTATTCAAGTAAGGGAAAAAATTAAAGGACAATGTCAACAAAGGACCGTTAGCATACAAAACAAAGGAACAATGAGGCTCGGATATGTAAAGCCTATGCCCCGCCAAGATACGGAATACCTCATCTTCAAAATGAAGAGGATAAACTGCCATGGCTGCATAGTCCGACTGTGATGCAAGCACTTAAACACCACATCATGTCGGCTGCCCTGCCAAGACACGGAATATCTCATCTTCAAAATGAAGAGGATAAACCACCATGGCTGCATAGTCCGATTGTGATGTAAAAGCACAGACAAATACATGCCAACACTGAACAGTGCACGAAGAGTAACTTATCATCATAGCCCCTAAAATAAAAAGAAACAATAATCATTCTACACATGTCAACTAACAAAACAAAGTATGAATCACTCATTCTTTGATGTTTGCAAGGTGGTCCATAAACTGATAGCAAATAAGCCGAAGCTTTAGACTATAGTGATCCACACGTATGTAAATCATCAACCCCTGTAGATTTGACAAACAATCAAAACATTCAAACCAAAAAATCTCAAAAATTCAATTGAAAAGGACTTTGAAGTGACCATAATATAAGAATTTTTGTTAAGAATACACCTGAATAAATATTATCGACGCTGTATGATACTTTATCACACTCTCACCGGTCGCCAGTTCCACCAACACCAACGCCGCCAGCCCAAGCACCGCCACGCGCCCATTCATCCTCTCCGAATACGGGCTAAACCCGAAGTCCACCTTCAACCCACCCGACATCGGCTCCTTTAAAGGCACCGGTGGGAGGAACATGTTTCCGCCAGACCCACACAAACACACACACGCACACACAAATGGACTCAATTTTTTAAATTAGGGTTTCAAACATTGGGTACTTTAATAACAAAAACCCTAATCCAGAAACAAATTGCTACATTGGATCAAGAAATTAAGAAGCACAAACATATGATCAGAAGCTTGAAGACGGAATATTGAAGATTCATGAAATAAATGGATTGAATTGTGAATATATATATATATATATATATATATATAAAGATTAAAAGATGATCATACCCAGAGTGATGACTTGCTCTAAGGCTTGTCTGACTTTTAGCGACTCCAAAGAATCGATCTGATCTCCAATCAAACCCATCGTCCCAAAGTTACGTCGGAAGTTTCGATCTTTATCGGATATGACTTTCAGTTTGACTTGTGTTTGATCTCTTTGGTTTTATTTCCGGTAACGAAGGCAGACCTGTGAGAGACGGTCTTTGAAGCTCCCGGTGTCTGGTGAGTCGATGGTGGGTGGGTCTTTAGGGGTTAGAGGAGTAGAAAGATAGAAGAAACGAGTTGAAGAAAAGAAAAAAAGTCGATGGTGGGTGGGTCTTCAGGGGATTTAAAAAGGTAGGTGCTAAAAGATACTTAGGAGAATTAAGAAATTTATTAGCACCGACCTTTCACTTTCATATTATATAAATTTCTTAATTCTCCTAAGTATCTTTTAGTTTGCCTCTTTAAATGATGATAAGATATGAAGAAGAGATCACAAAACTTGAATGTTTAATAATAACAATAATAATTGATATGCAAAAGAACAAACGGAATTAAATTCTAAAATATTAAAAATACCAATAAATTGAATTTTGTTGAAAGTTTATATATCACAAAAAAATTTCTTAAAATTTTCAACACCTAAAATGATGTGAGAAGATAGTATTGTAGCTATTCAACAAATGATGATGCATGAAATATAACTTATTTAAGCATCAGAAACGATTTTTAAATACCAGTATAAACCGGTCGGTTATACCGTTTAAACTAGATATCGGACACGAGTCCGGTAAGATAAAGGCCAGTAAAACCCGAATACGATATGTCTTATGTACCGACGGTAAATCCGGTTCTACCGGTTCAAACTGTTGTACGGGTTTGCATTATCTTAATATTTGATTTTTTAATCTCAATGAAATACAATATTAAGGTAATATTGATCTTTCATATTTCCAGTAATTAACCTAGTGTCTTCTATTCCAATATTTCATCGTTGTTGAAATTGTTAATCACCTCGTACAATTAAATTTTGTTTATAACTACTAAAAATATTCTTAAAATACTTAATAGTTTACAATAAAAATAGTTGTTTTTAAATTAAACTATGATAAGTTACATAAATCCTAGTTGAGATTATACTGTTTTTTTAGATGAATTTATATATTATGGAATTTATAGGGTTAACTAGTAACACGGTTCAACCGCCCGATATAACCCGGTTCAACCTGTTAAATTATTTTAGAGTCCAACCTGGCATTACTTAAAAAACGGTTTTTAAAACAATGATCAGAAATTAAAGCCTCTGACGCCTGAGTTTACTACCACCACATGTTCATGAGCTCCTTTGATTTATATAGAAAAAGGATATCGTTTATGGTATTTAATTAATCACTTATTCGCGTCTAACAATTAACTTATTATCAGCCAGGCATGATAATACTATGTTGAGTAAATTACTTTTTGAGTCCATGTCTTTTAGTGGTTTTAATCATTTGAATCAAAAATTAAAAAGTTTAACATACTGAGTTTCTAATCTCTCATTTTATAATGTTTTGAGTTCAAATTTTAACATTTGTACTTTTAATTTTGAAATCAAGTGATTAAAACCACTAAAACACAGGTGCCAAAAACGTTATAAAATGAGCAGTTAGGGACTTGGAGTGTTAAACTTTTTGATTTTGGACTCAAGTGGTTAAAACCACTAAAACACATGGACCCAGAAAGTAATTTACTCTATTTTGTTTTATGTGTTTTAAAATACGAGAAAGGTTATTGTACAAGAGGAAAGAACTGTATGAAATGTAGGAGAGAAGTTTTACCCTTGATTTGCAAGATTAATGGTTGAGATTAAGTAGTCCCCAAATATAAAATTCATATAACTAAAAACAAGGAAACATGTGGGGAAAATGGTAAAATAGAAAAATCCAATATTTTTGACTTATAAACATACTTTCCTTTTGATTTTCAAATGACTATAATTTTTTCATACGTTATTATTTTTTCTATAAAAATTATACCGTATTAACAAGTATTTCATTCTCGTTAATTCGAGTAGTCTATTGCTATATTTTTCTTAAAAAAATTGCAGGATTTTGAATACCTAGTAAGTAACTACGTGATTTTTAATACTCATTACGTGATTAGTTGATTTCATTATAGTATTTTATGTGAAACCCCACTAGGTGATTACGTAATTACGTAGCAATAGTTGACTATGTATTATTACATGACTACATGATTTAAAATACTCATCTCGTGATTACGTGATTTCGTTATAGTCATTATGTGAAACCCTACTGAGTGACTATGTAATTACGTATAAACAAAACATGTAATACTTAATATTTCATATGGAATACCTAATATTTCAAGTATAATCACGTATTAAGGATAAATTATATACAAAACATTAGCAAAACAACCTACAATAGCAACATAATGTCGTATATTAGAGATTTAACAATTTAATAAATCATAAACTATCAAGTTCTTATTATTGAATGTGTAATCATGTAATAAGCATAATTGTATTAACATTAGTTATAACAAATCATGTTGAATGTGTAATCACGTAATGAATTTATGTTGAATGCGTAATGATTTATGTTGAATGTGTAATCACGTAATGGGTATTCAAAAATCACGTAGTCATGTACCCGGTTTTCAAAATCATGTAATGGGTACTGGGTATTCAAATTCACGTAATCACGTAATAGGTATTCAAAGCCCTGTAAATTATTTTTAAGAACACTATAGCAATAGGTGTAACACCCCGAAAATATTAAATTTAAATATAGTTATATATTATATAAAAACGAGAGTTGGTCAAAACCAATGGAAAGGTAACTAGGGGTAAATAACCTAATTAACAAAATGTTAGTAAATGATAAGGAAATAGTGAATAAAAGCATCTTTTATAAAACTTGAAAACCTTGGAGGGCTAAAAGGGAAATTATGAATAAAGTTTAATTAAATAAAATCAAAAACCATGAGTGTGTGTTCTGGTCGAAGAAAACACAAGAGCCAAAAAGGGTTCTTTCACTTGAACCCTAAATCACACAAAATCAATCAAATTCAAGAAGAAGATTGAGACTAAACTAAAACCAAGCTGAAATTAGTGATCACTCAAGTAGGAGGATCACAAGGTATGTCAAATTTCTTCATTTGGTTATATCTTGAATTCTTGGTGAACCCTTGAAATCGAAATTATTGCTTGAATATTGAATATATGAGTGATGCTATGTTGAATCCATGTTTACGAACAAACCATAGTTGAGAAACTTGATGAATTAGTATTGAAAGCTATGAAATTGATGAACACCCATGTATGTGATAAGTGGGTTTTTATATTATTGTGATGAACACATGATTTCATATGCTAAATTGTGAGAAAATTGATGATATGATGCAAGATAGTGATATTGATCAAGAATACTAGACCAAGGGCTTGATTTTGGTAATTTAAACTTGGTTGAAAGTTAGTAATGAACTAGATAAAAGTAACATAAAAATCTTGCCCGTAAGGTGTTTGTTAAAACGCTTAAACGAATGCTAATATGTTGAAATTTTGAATAAAACGCGTAATTGAATAATATGGAGAATTACATGTGATAAGTAATGATATGAGTTCTAAACAAGTTGTTAATGGAACTCTATAGGCAAAGCGGGTGAATCTTCAGGCAGCCAAGTCGGATCGGACGCACGCACGCTTGAAGGATAAGCTATAAGGTACGCAACATGTTGTTTCGTTACATTGTATAGATAAGCTAGTCGTAATTATGATAATGTTGTTATAGCGAAAAGTATAAGTTTGGTATGTCATTGAAGTGATGAAACTCACTCGACAACCAAACGAGTCAAAATAGATAATTAGAACATCTTTGGTATGTCATTGAAGTGATGGATTTCACTCGACAACCAAATGGGTTAAATAGATAGTTAAAACAATAGTGATTTAAAGTGATTCGAATGTCACACAACAAATCAGTAGAATGAGTGCGAAAGCCGAGAAACAGACACACTTAAAAGTTGAATAATGAACCCTTGGATTTGGGTCAAAACATAGAAAACTTGATTTCGTTGAATAATGATAAAATATGTATGCTTGAATTATAGATAACAAGCATAATGAAAATGTGTGCGCAAACCATTTAATGGGAGCAAAAACGCTAATGTTTGACAAGCCCGAAATTGGGTAAAAATGATAAGAAATGGCTACTGTGATGAAACATGTAGTGTGATTTGAAATGAAACGGGTCGAATAATCATAAAAAGGTTTTATAAGCCGTTAGCTTATAAATCGATTTTCGATGCGAACCAAAGCGTTAAACGTATCCGTAATTGTAATACAGTCACATAGGAACAAGAATCGTGTAAAACGGACGTGTAACTTGAAAGTTATGATAGTTTAAAGTTGAAATGTTGTTGAAAACATAGCTGGGAAAATATGCACCTGAAAGAAGGAAACCTTCTGTCGAAATGTGGTTGTCACGCTACACGGCCATAACCCACACCCTCTGTCGCGTCACGTGACCTTGGTCACGGCCCGCGAAAGATAAAGCCAAGCCTCTCGCGGCACGCGAGAGGCCTAGTTGCTGGAAAACTTGTTTGATTTTGTTTGTTTGATCATGTAAGTTGTTTTAAATGGTTTTCAAAGCCTCATAACTAATGTTTATGTCGGTTTTGAATATAGGTGAACGTTATGGGTCTCCGGATGAAGATCAAGCGAAGAACAAGAACCGAACACACGACTAAACAAAACTTCCGCATTGATCTTGTTTTGTTTTATAAAAAGTGAATTATGTAACACTTATAACAATGTTTTTGAATGTTTAAAACATGTCTAAATACTTTTGATGTAAAAGTTTTTGTTAAATGGCATTTTTGTTATAAAATGCTTACTTTAATGATATATTAATGTTAAATTAGAATGGGTCTTACAAGTTGGTACTAAGAGCTCACGGTTGTTGACAAAGTGTGTTCGGTTCGAAGCTTAATCAAACGTCCGGTAAGAATTAATTATACGAGTAGATTGTAACAAAACATAAGGAAAAGAATATGAATTTAAGTGCATGGGAAGAGTGTGTTAATACACTCAAACCTAGAAAGTACACTAAACATGAATGGTTTATGCAAGTTACAAACTTGGCTAAACCGAAGTGAAATATGCAAATGATAATGAAATGAAATGTTTAAAAATTGATATAAATATTTCAGATTCAAGATGTCTAGTGGAGGTAATGATGATACGGTGCCGATAGTCACCAAACGAATGAAGTAACTAATATCCGAGGAGGTCGGAAGGGCTATAGAAAATAGTTTATCCGGATTCATAGACAAAATCCAGAATACGATACTATCAGTTGTTGACGATCAGATAAAAAGGTTTGAGGAAAGCTTCAACCAAACGAAAGACAAGCAAGTAGAGAGAAAGGCTTGTCGTTACAACAAATTTATGGCTTGCAAACCTCCGATTTACAACGGGGAGGTTGACCCGATCGTATGTCAACGTTGGTTGAGTGACATCGAAGGGGTGTTTGAAAGAACTCATTACGACGTAAGTGGCTTTGTAGCTTACGAAATGGGTCAATTGAGAGGACAAGCAAAAGACTGGTGGGATAACTTAAAAAAGGAGCAAGGGGTTGAGGCGACAAGGAATATGACGTGGGAAGAGTTTGAGCCACCATTCCTTAAACGTCATAGCCCCAAAGCCGTCATTAATAAGATCAATGAAGAGTTCATCCAACTGAGACAAAGGGGTGAAACAATAGACAAGATCACGGGTATATTCCTTGATAAATTGAGGTTCTGTGATGAGCTGGTGACAACCAAAGAGAAGAAAATATATTACTATTATAACATGCTGAGTGCTGAATATCGGGAGTTCATGACTCCCTCAAAGTACTAGACTCTCAGCGAGATTATCAACACTTCTCGGGAACGTGAGATCAAGTTAAAGAAACAAGTTGAGCGAGGTGAAAGAAGGGCATCAGATGTAAATCCAAGCCCTACAAAGAAAGCAAGGGTGACGAAATCTTTGAGAAAGTCGGATGTGAAAGGCGGATCGCCAAATTGTAAGATATGTGGAAAGGCTCACAAGGGTGAATGTTGTTTCAAAGATAAACCTTGCCCTATTTGCGGGAAGACAGGGTATACGGCTTCGATATGTCCCGAAAAAGTCTAAGTTTGCTACAAGTGCTACCAACCCGGCCATAAGAAATCTGAATTCCCGGAACTAGTAGGTAAGAAAGATGTGAAGGATACGCAAGCGAAAATCCCGAAATCGAAGGCCAGATCTTTCCATCTGACCATGACAGAAGCCAAGATTGAACCCGATTTGGTTTCAGGTATATTCGCGTAAACTCTATTTCCGCACGTATTTTGTTTGATACGGGTGCGAATAAATCCTTTGTTTCACATGGATTTATTCGACATCCTTCATTTTTATTAACAAAGTTACCTATGCCTTTAGAAATAGAGATAGGTAATAACAAGAGCTTTATTGTTTGTGATGTATGTCGAGACTGCAAATTGAGTATCGATGATGAAGAATACTCAAGAGACTTGATCCCAATGTCGATAGGAGAATTCCAAGTAGTCGTCGGAATGGATTGGTTATCCTGACATCACGCGAAGGTCGTATGCTTCCGCAAATAGATAAAACTAACATTTTCGAGAAGAAAGCATGTTACTATTTACGAAGAAAAAAGGAGGTAATCCCGTGGTGTGTTCGATGTTAGAAGCCCACAAACTCATGCAACATGGATGTAAAACATACTTAGTATACGTATGCGAATCGGAGAAAAAGTCACCGAAGATTGGAGATGTACCAGTGGTACGGGATTATGAAGATGTATTTCCGGAGGATCTATCGGGAATACCGCCGGAACGGGAAGTGGAATTCGGAATCGAATTGATTCCTGATGCAAAACTAGTAGCTAAGGCGCCATATCGGCTCGCGTCATCAGAGCTACAAGAATTAATGTCGCAGATACAAGACTTACCGGATAAGGGATTTATATGGCCCGGTGTGTCTCCGTGGGGTACACCAGTGTTGTTCGTGAAAAAGAAAGATGGGAGTATGCACATGTGCATCGATTACCAGGAGTTAAACAACCTCACGGTGAAGAATCGGTATCCGCTCCCGAGGATTGACGACCTATTTGACCAACTACAAGGCGCAAGTTGGTTCTCAAAAATCGATTTAAGGTCGGGGTATCATCAGTTGAAAGTCAAGGAAGAAAATGTACCGAAGAAGGCTTTCCGTACACGGTACGGGCATTACGAGTTTCTCGTGATGTCTTTTGGGTTGACAAATGCACCCGCGACATTCATGGACCTCATGAACCGGGTTTGCAAACCTATGTTAGATAAATCGGTGATAGTGTTCATCGATGACATTTTGGTGTATTCAATGAGTGAATCAGATCACGCTCGTCACTTAAAAGAAGTGTTAGAGACACTTAGACGAGAAAGCTTTACACGAAGTTCTCGAAATGCGCTTTCTGGTTACAAGAGGTGCCATTCTTTGGGCACATTATTAGTGCCGATGGAGTACTAGTTGATCCATCCAAAATAGAATCCGTGTCAAATTGGAATCCTCTGAAGAATACTTCGGAAATCAGAAGCTTCATGGGCTTGCGAGATATTATCGGAGATTCATACAAGATTTCTCCAAGATCGCCTCACCATTAACCAAGTTAACTCGTAAGGATGAAAAGTTTATATGGTGCGTTAAACAAGAAAGAGCTTTTCAAACGCTCAAGGAAAAGTTGACCCATGTTCTTGTATTGACTTTGTCGGACGGTTTCGATGATATGATAGTCTATTCGGATGCGTAGCATTTGGGACTCAGGTGTGTCTTAATACAATGAGGCAAGGTTATAGCCTACGCCTCGAGACAATTGAAAGTTCATGAAAAGAAATACCCTACGCATGATCTCAAACTGGCGGCAGTGGTATTCGCTTTAAAATTTTGGAGGCATTATTTGTATGGGGTGAAGTGCACTATATTTATCGACCACAAAAGCCTGAAGTATTTCTTCGATCAAAAGGAATTAAATAGGAGACAAAGGCGACGGTCGGAAACAGTGAAAGATTACGATTGTGAAATACATTACCATCCCGGGAAGGCCAATGTAGTGGCAGACGCGTTGAGTCGAAAGGAGGATTATTCTCCTATACAGGTGCGATCGATGCAACTGATATTGACATCGGGTTTACTTGAACGAATCCGAGAAGCACAAGTTGAAGTAGTGAAAGAGGAAAACTGGAAGAAAGAACGGATAGTCGGTCAGTTAAAGGATTTGGTAGATGGTAATAACAAGTTGAAAACCCGCTTCGGAAGGACGTGGGTTCCTAATACGTGTGGACTTAAAAAGCTTCTACTTGACGAAGCTCACAAATCATGTTATTCAATTCATTCGGGGGCAACCAAGATGTACAATGACTTGAAACAAAACTATTGGTGGCCCAGAATGAAAAGAGATGTAACTAAGTACATGGATAAATGCTTGACTTCTTTGCAAGTAAAAGCAGAGCACTAGAAGCCTTACGGTAAACTTCAACCGTTAGACATCCCAATGTGGAAATGGGAACATATCACAATGGATTTACTTACAAAACTACCGAAGACAACCCATGGATTCGACGCCATCTGGGTAGTTGTGGATCGACTAACGAAAAGTGTTCACTTCATTCCGATACGTGAGGCTTATACATCCGAAAAGATGTCGGAGGTATATACAAACGAGATTGTGGCATGTCATGGAGTGCCGGTATCCATCCTGTCCGATTGGGATACCCGGTTTACTTCAATTTTTTGGCATGACTTCCAAGAATAAATGGGTACGAAATTGTTCATTAGTACCGCATACCATCCTCAAATGGATGGACAGAGCGAAAGAACGATTCAGACATTGGAAGACATGCTGCGGGCATGTATCATCGACTTTGGAGGTAGTTGGGATGTTTATCTACCTTTAGTCGAATACCATTCTAGCATCGGAATGGATCCGTATGAGATGCTTTATGGTAGGAAATGTCGAACCCCGGTGTATTGGGGTGAGGTGGGTCCACATGAACTTGCTCAGAAAGATATAGTTCGAACCACTAATGAGAAAATTGATATGGTTCGAGCCCATTTGAAAGCGACTCAAGATTGACAGAAGTCGTATGCGGATAAAAGACGAAAACCAATCGAGTTTCAGGTTGCTGATAAATTCATGCTTAAAGTATCTCCGTGGAAGGGGATTATCCGGTTCAGGAAAAGGGGAAAGTTGAGCCCAAGGTTCATTGGGTCGTTCAAAATCATCAAAACGGGTGGGTAAAGTCGCATATCGTTTAGAATTGCCGGAGGAATTGTGCGGAATACATAGCACATTCCATGTATCGTACCTCCGAAAATGTTTAGCATACGAAATGGCCTACATCCACTATGATGACATTGAAGTGGATGACAAACTTAATTACGTGGTGAAGGCGATTGAAATTCTGGACCGAAAGATCAAAAGCTTATGGAACAAAGAAATTGGCCAAGTGAAGGTCAAATTGGAGCATCGAATTTCGGACACTACATGAGAGTCCGAAGAAGAGATGAGACGTCTCTACCCTTCACTATTTGGTACGTATTCCGGTTTCGAGGACGAAACCCTCTTTAAGAGGGATGGACTTGTAACACCCCAAAAATATTAAATTTAAATATAATTATAATTATATAAAAATGAGTGTTGGTAAAAACCAACGGATAAGTAACTAGGAGTAAATAACCTAGTTAACAAAATGTCAGTAAATGATAAGGAAATAGTGAATAAAAGCATCTTTTATGAAACTTGAAAACCTTGGAGGGCTAAAAGGGAAATTATGGAATAAAGTTTAATTAAATAAAATCAAAAACCAAAACACAGTCTCATGTGTGTGTTCTGGTCGAAGAAAACACAAGAGCCAAAAAGGGTTCTTTCACTTGAACCCTAAATCACACAAAATCAATCAAATTCAAGAAGAAGATTGAGACTAAACTAAAACCAAGCTGAAATTAGTGATCACTCAAGTAGGAGGATCACAAGGTATGTCAAATTTCTTCATTTGGTTATATCTTGAATTCTTGGTGAACCCTTGAGATCGAAATTATTGCTTGAATATTGAATATATGAGTGATGCTATGTTGAATCCATGTTTTGGAACAAACCATAGTTGAGAAACTTGATGAATTAGTGTTGAATGCTATGAAATTGATGAACACCCATGTATGTGATAAGTGGGTTTTTATATTATTGTGATGAACACATGATTTCATATGCTAAATTGTGAGAAAATTGATGATATGATGCAAGATAATGACATTGATCATGAATACTAGACTAAGGGCTTGATTTTGCTAATTTAAACTTGGTTGAAAGTTAGTAATGAACTAGATAAAAGTAGCATAAAAATCTTGCCCGTAAAGTGTTTGTTAAAATGCTTAAACGAATGCTAATATGTTGAAATTTCGAATAAAACGTGTAATCGAATAATATGGCGAAATAAGTAATGATATGAGCTCTAAATAAGTTTTTAATGGAACTCTATAGGCAAAGCGGGTGAATCTTCAGGCGGCCAAGTCGGATCGGAAGCGCGCTTGAAGGATAAGCTATAAGGTACGCAACTTGTGGTTTCGTTACATTGTATAGATAAGCTAATCGTAATTATGGTAATATTGTTAGAGCGAAAAGTATGAGTTTGGCATGTCATTGAAGTGATGAAACTCACTCGACAACCAAACGGGTCAAAATAGATAGTTAGAACATGTTTGGTATGTCATTAAAGTGATGGATTTCACTCGACAACCAAATGGGTTAAATAGATAGTTAAAACAATAGTGATTTAAAGTGATTCGAATGTCACACAACAAATCGGTAGAATGAGTGCGTAAGCCGAGAAACGGACACGCCTAAAAGTTGAATAATAAACACTAGGATTTGGGTCAAAACATAGAAAACTTGATTTCGTTGAATAATGAGAAAATGCGTATGCTTGAATTATAGATAACAAGCATGATGAAAATGCGTGCGCAAACCATGTAATGGGAGCGAAAACGCTAATGTTTGACAAGCCCGGAATTGGGTAAAAATGATAAGAAATGACCATTGTAATGAAACATTTAGTGTGATTTGAAATGAAACGAGTCGAATAATTATAAAAAGGTTTTATAAGCCATTAGCTTATAAATCAGATTTAGATGCGAACCAAAGCATTAAACGTATCCGTCATTGTAATACGGTCACATAGGAACAAGAATCGTGTAAAACGGACGTGTAAATTGAAAGTTATGATAGTTTAAAGTTGAAATGTTGTTGAAAACATAGCTGGGAAAATATGCAGCTGAAAGAAGGAAACCTTCTGTCGAAATGTGGTTATCGCGCTACGCGACCACAATCCACACCCTCTGTCGCATCACGCGACCTTGGTCGCAGCCCGCGAAAGATAAAGCCAAGCCTCTCGCGGCACGCGAGAGGCCTAGTGACTGGAAAAATAGTTTGGTTTTGTTTGTTTGATCATGGAACTTGTTTTAAATGGTTTTCAAAGCCTCATAACTAATGTTTATGTTGGTTTTGAATATAGGTGAACGTTATGGGTCTCCGGATGAATATCAAGGGAAGAACAAGAACCGAACACACGACTAAACGAAGCTTCCGCATTAATCTTGTTTTGTATTTTAAAAAGTGAATTATGTAACACTTATAACAATGTTTTTGAATGTTTAAAACATGTCTGAATACTTATGATGTAAAAGTTTTTGTTAAATGGCATTTTTGTTATAAAATTCTTACTTTAATGATATATTAATGTTAAATTAGAATGGGTCTTACACTTGTCCAATCCTCGAAATCCTCTTTAAAAGTTCGAGTCAATCCGACCTCGTTTGAGCACCTTGCTCGAAACATAAAGGTCTTCTAGACCCACCGGGCCTAGCCCTCGGCCTGTCACTACCCGTAAACCAGATTTTATTTTTTGAAACTTCATGTTTCACGGTCTCGATACCTCACGCAAAATTTTGTGTCAATCCGAACTCGCTTGATACAGATTTGTTTAGTTGGAGTACGGTTCACCCCATAGACCACTGGGGATCTATGGTATACTCCTTGGAACTGGGGATCCATGGTATACTCCTTGGATCGCCAGTCGTCTATGGGGTGAACGTATCAAACGAGTTTGCATTGACACGATATTTTGCGTGAGGCGTCGAGTCCATGAAACATGAGGTTTAAAAAAAAATTGGTTTACGGGTGGTGACGGGCCAGAGGCCTGGCCCGGTGGGTTCGGAAGGCCTTTATCGAGCAAGGTGCCAAAACAAGGTCAGATTGACATGAAATTTTTCGTGAGACATCAGGGCATGAAATATGACTGTAACAAAGAAAAAGAATCAGTTTTCGAGCGGTGATGGGCCCACGTGCCTGGCTTGGTGTGCCTGTGTTGTTTATTTGGTGTAACGGATGTGTAGAAGCAACTTTCATTTAGAACTTCATTTTTCAAACGAGGGCCTCGATGCCTCACGCAATAGTTCGTGTCAATCCAACCTCGTTTGGGCACCTTGCTCGAAACATAAAGGTCTTCCAGACCCACCAGGCCAGCCCCTTGGCCCATCATCCGAACCATTTGCGTTTTCGAAGTTCTTGTTGTCGAAACATATTTATGTTCCTGCTGATTATGTGTTTTTGGATGATCATGTGGGGTTTAATCTGATGATGATTGTGTTTTTCTAGGATAATCAGGATTTCGAGTTCATGATTAATCCTGTTGAAAGTGGAAATGGGTTTTTGAAAACCCCAATGTGAGTTAACTCGGACCCGACTCGAAATCCTCGAAATCCTCTTTCAAAGTTCGTGTCAACCCGACCTCGTTTGGTCACCTTGCTCGAAACATAAAGGTCTTCTAGACCCACCTAGCCAGCCCCCTGACCCGTCACCTCCCGTAAACCAAATTTTATTTTTTGAAACCTCATGTTTCATGGTCACGATGCCTCATGCAAAATTTCGTGTCAATCCGAGCTCGTTTTGTGACAACTCGAAATTTAGAACCTTTCGTTGTATGCTTGAACGATTAGTGACTAATTGATTTGATGAATTAATGAATGATTTATGTGAACTTATATGGTTATGTTTGTGATTGTATGTATGCGAGTATGTCTATGAACCGAAACAACAAGGACCCGACTCGAGACCATGTGGTCTCGAGTAAACATCACACCACATATGGGCCGGTTGGGCCGTGCACCTCATCCGAAGTCCATTAGGGTGCACAAGGTGAAACAAGTATATATATCTTAGTGTTAGCCATGTTGCCATTTTCTTTGGATAACACACACTCTCCTACTCCCTCTCACTAAACCCTAGACACCAAACATCATATTTCTCCTCCTTCTTCTCGGATCCAAACCGGTGACACTAGGACTAGCAGATCGGCTCACACACACACACACTCGGAAGTTTCATACTCGCCTTTGAAACTCATCAACCGGTTAGTGATTTTATGATGTTTGTTGTTGTTTAATAATGGTATGAATGATATGATTAACTAGTGTAGTTGTATGCTTGATAATGTTTCGTGAATCGGATGTATATATTGTTGATAATCGGTTAACATGTTTCGGATATATATTGCACAATGAGTTCATGATATCTTGTATTGAAATGTGATTCAAATCATTAAATGTGAATGTTCATAAAACCGGCTTGCACATGTGAATAGAAAGCATCATGTTATTCGGATTAGGATAGATTTTGGAGATGTTATGTGATGACTTGAAACCATTAAACGAGTATGATCGAATGTTTGATTTGTTGTTCATGATTATATTTGTGATTAATGTTAGAAACCGAAAATATGATGAACAAGCTTGAATGATCATGATGAACTATTTGAATATATGAAGAACTTGTTGAATATGATATGAGTGTGTGATGAACATTTGAAATTTGTTGTTTGATCCGTTTTGGTAAATTACTAGACAAACAAACATGTTTAAGTGGATAGTACAAACCATTTCATGAAACCAAATTTCCATTGGATAGTACACTGTGCAGAATCAGCTCCTGTCCAACCGAAACATCCAGTTGCGACTCGAGACCACCACATGATGAGTCGAAATCCCTCGGTTGCGACATCGGTTGCGAGTCGCAAACACCTGGTTGCGACTCGAAACCACACTTGATCAGCACAAACCTTATGACTCGAAACCCCGGTTGCGAGTCCGGTTACGACTCGAGACCAAAACAGCACGAGCCGAGACCATGATTGCGACTCAGGTTGCGAGTCGCAAACGCCCGGTTGCGACTCGAGACTATACGCAGATACACGCTGTTTGGGCTTGCACCTCATTTCGGACTTAAGAGATTGGGCCGGACTCTTGGGCCTGATGCACAGATTTTATGTGTTGATGATTGAATGTGGATATTGTTGAACTGCCATGAACAAACGTGTATGCCATGAACGATACTTGAATGCATTATGCTAGAAACATACGTGCACTATTTGAATACGAACCTGATCGGTATGATACAACTATGATAGGACGTGAGTAGCCACAACATTGCTTGTTTGACTTTTCTGTATTTCTACCGAGCAAACCAAGGTGAGTTCACACCCTCTACAAAGCATGGGATTCCCAGGGGTCGGGAATTGGGGTTAAGGAACATGGGTTCCTCGTCCTCCTTGGGTAGGACAGCAAAGGTTCAGGAATGAAATTCCTCGTCCTCACGGACAGATAACTCGTACTAGACCAAAACTCTATCACGAAGTCCCTCATTTTTATATCGACTTAATCGCCGGGCCAATGGCGAGCGGGTCATTAGTTAGATAGCGCTATTTAGGTTTGACAAACCTCACACCGTGCCGCAGAGGACGGGCGTGAACTAATGGACTATGGCACGTCGGTGATGATAGACACCGACGCTAAGGGCACATAAACATGACTAGCGTCAGTAGTCGATATGGTAACGAGTCTAGTAGATACATGGGGTAGCCCCCACGGCCGAAATGCCAGATAACTAACACGGGGTAGCCCCCACGGCTGGATAGCCAGAGTAACCGGGAATAATCAAGTCACGTTTTAAACTATGGGGTAACCCCCACGGCAGGATGCCAGATAAAGGAAACTATTTTCGAAACAACTTAAAACGAACACCCAACCGTGAACTCACTCAACTTGTTGTTGACTCGTTACTACATGCTTTGCAGGTCCTTAGGTTCTTAAGCTGGAGCTTGCATGGAGGAGGATCGTTGTGGGACATGGACGACTGTGTGCCATGTTAAACTTTGAAACAATTAAACATTATGCTTTGTTTTTAAGACTTATGCTTCCGCTTGCAACTTAACTATGTTTTGTTTGAACACAAATTGTATTGGGTGGATTTTTATAACTACTTATATGCTTGTTCAATATGATTGGTGGCTGGATCCTGGTCAGTCACGCCTCCAAGCGGTAGTACTCCGCAGGTGGATTTTGGGGGTGTGACAGATTGGTATCAGAGCCATTGGTTATAGAGAACTTGGTTTTAATAAAGGGAAAAACGTTTTTGTTAAAACCAGACTATAACCTGTACAGTGCTCAACGGTCCACAACGATGCTTCACTCCACATGCAAGGCTCGACATTCTAGGTGATATGATCTGTGTATATATTGCCTACTTGTTAGTTACATAGTACATTGCTTATGGTATGCTTGGTTAGTATAACTACTGTTGCTTGGACACGTGCGTGCTTACTCTATTTTATCGTCGTACGTTCGCGAAACCCCTCTCACTCACGTTCTTCTTGAAATGAAGATCATGTCTGGACGCGTTAACCTAACACAAGCCCAGTTGACGGCTCTGATCAACGAACGAGTTGCCGCAGCACTCGCAGCTGCACACGCAGGAGGTATATCCTGCAGTCCGAACTCATTCTAGGATCTTTAGGATCCTACTCTCGTGAACCAACCTTTGTGTTAAACTCTGTCTTTTCTTTCACCTACGATAGGTCAGCACGTTCAGCCACCCGTGTGCACTTTTAAGACTTTCATGGACTGCCGACCAACTACTTTTAGCGGCACTGAAGGAGCAGTAGGTCTCCTACACTGGTTTGAGAAGCTAGAATCTGTGTTCGAAATGTGTGAATGCCCTGAGGCGCGCAGGGTGAAGTACGCTACTGGTACTCTCGAGGGTTTAGCCCTCACATGGTGGAACGCTCAGGTTCAGATGCTGGGGTTGGTTGCTGCCAACGCCACCCCATGGGAAACTTTTAAGGAAATGATCAAAGAAGAATACTGCAGTCGTGATGAGATTCACAAACTGGAAGTGGAGTTCTTCAACCTCAAGATGACGGGGTCCGAAATTGAAGCTTATGTGAAAAGGTCGAACGAACTGGCAATTCTGTGCCCTACTATGGTGGATCCTCCCATCAAACGCATCGAACTATTTCTTCAGGGCTTAGTGCCAGAAATCCAAAGTCATGTGACTTCAGCGAACCTCGCCACCTACCAGCAAACTGTTCAGTTGGCTCACCGTCTCACGGATCAGGCGGTGGAGCAGAACAAGTTACCAAAACGCATAGGTGCTGCAACTACTTCTGGTACCTCAAGTGACAACAAACGGAAATGGGATGGAACTTCAAGTAAGGGTTCGACTTCTGTTCAGTCCCAGTCTCAGCAGAGGAAGACTGATGACTACAAGAGCCCCAATCAGCAATCGTCTGGTGGTCAAAGCCATGGTGGGTACAAAGGAAATCACCCCAAATGCAATCGCTGCAGCCTGCACCACAGCGGACCATGCACCAGGGGCAACTGTCATCGGTGCAACAAGCCTGGTCACGCTGCAAAGGATTGCAGGAGCTTATACCCCGCCAATCAGAATCGTCAGCAAGCTCAACAGAACCAGCGCCAGCAGCAGCAGCAAGGTGATAACAAAGGGTGCTTTCAGTGTGGAGCTGAGGGCCACTTCAAGAGAGATTGTCCCCAGCTGAACAGGAACCAGAACAACAACAACAACAATAACAACAATCAGGGGAATGGTAACAATGGGAACAACAACAACAATGGCGCCAGGGGGCGGATGTTTGTGATTGGACAAGGTGAAGCAAGGAATGACCCCAATGTCGTGGCGGGTAAGTTCCTTCTCGACGACTTTTATGTTTCAGTTTTATTTGATTCGGGTGCCGATACTAGCTACGTGTCACTAGAAGTTAGTCGAATGCTTAAGCGTATTCCAACCCCTTTGAACAACAAGCACACCGTAGAGCTAGCAAATGGTAAGAGTTTAGAAGCCACACACATAGTCAAGGGTTGTAAACTTATTCTCGCTGACCAGACCTTCTCTATCGACCTCATTCCTATTGTCTTGGGTAGTTTCGACGTTGTCATTGGGATGGATTGGTTATCCCAACACCGAGCAGAGATTCTTTGCAACGAGAAGGTTGTCCGTATTCCAGGTCCCGATGGTGAACCTCTCATGATTCATGGCGACAAGAGGAGTGCTGTTGAAAACGTCATTTCTCTCCTTAAGGCCCAAAAGTGCTTGCGAAAGGGCCACACTGCCATTTTGGCTCTCGTTACTGACACCTCACAGAGAGAGAAGAAGATAGAAGATTTCCCAGTTGTACGCGATTATCCAGAGGTATTCCCTGAGGAATTACCTGGTCTTCCGCCTCATCGCCAAGTCGAGTTTCAGATTGAACTAGCTCCTGGAGCTGCGCCTATAGCTCGTGCACCTTATCGTTTAGCCCCATCAGAGTTGAAAGAACTCTCCACACAACTACAAGAGCTCCTGGATAAGGGTTTTATTCGTCCAAGCTCATCGCCCTGGGGAGCTCCAGTGCTATTTGTAAAGAAAAAGGACGGTACCTTCAGAATGTGCATCGATTACCGGGAACTCAACAAGGTGACGGTGAAGAACCGTTATCCTCTACCGCGTATCGACGACCTATTCGACCAGCTGCAAGGATCGAGCTACTATTCGAAGATCGATTTGAGATCGGGTTATCACCAACTGAGAGTCCGGGAAGAGGACGTCTCCAAAACAGCTTTCAGAACTCGATACGGGCATTATGAGTTTTTGGTCATGCCTTTTGGGATGACAAACGCACCTGCGGTTTTCATGGACTTGATGAACCGAGTGTGCAAGCCTTACCTGGACAAGTTCGTTATAGTCTTCATCGACGACATCCTGATCTATTCTAAGAGTCAGGAGGAACACGAGCAACATCTGCGACTTATTCTGGAACTCCTCCGAACAGAACAGCTTTATGCAAAGTTCTCGAAATGCGACTTCTGGCTTCGAGAAGTCCATTTCCTAGGCCACGTGGTAAACAAGGATGGGATTCACGTTGATCCATCCAAGATAGACTCGATTAAGAACTGGCCTGCACCTCGTACACCAAAGGAAATTCGCCAATTCTTGGGTTTGGCGGGATACTACCGGAGATTCATAAAGGATTTTTCTAAGATTGCACAGCCTCTCACCTCATTAACGCAGAAGGGCGTTGTTTATCGCTGGGGAAACGCACAGGAGTTGGCATTTCAGCACCTAAAGGATCGACTTTGTAGCGCACCTATCCTTTCCTTGCCAGAAGGCACAGACGATTTTGTGGTTTACTGCGACGCATCAATTCAAGGTCTTGGTTGCGTGTTGATGCAACGAGACAAAGTTATAGCCTACGCCTCACGCCAACTTAAGGTTCATGAGAAGAACTACACTACACACGATTTAGAGCTGGGAGCTGTTATTTTTGCACTTAAATTATGGCGGCATTACCTGTATGGTACCAAGTGCGCCATCTACACCGACCACAGGAGCCTCGAGCATATCTTCAAACAGAAGGAACTGAATATGCGACAACGAAGATGGGTCGAGCTACTGAATGACTACGAGTGCTCGATCAGGTATCACCCGGGCAAAGCCAATGTGGTGGCTGACGCCCTTAGTCGAAAGGACACTGCGCCTAAGCGCGTACGAGCTCTACAACTCACGATCCATTCTAGTCTTCCCTCCCAGATACGAGCCGCTCAGATAGAAGCACTGAAACCAGAAAACGTCAGGGTCGAAGCCCTACGCGGATCGAGGCAACGCTTAGAACAGAAGGAAGACGGTGCTTACTACGTAACGGGACGCGTTTGGGTCCCACACTATGGCAACCTACGAGAGCTTGTGATGGATGAAGCACACAAGTCTCGCTACTCGGTACATCCTGGATCGGATAAAATGTACCACGACATCAAAACTACGTATTGGTGGCCTAGCATGAAGGCCCACATAGCGACCTACGTCAGCAAGTGTTTGACTTGTGCGAGAGTCAAGTCGGAATACCAGAAACCATCAGGCCTACTCCAACAACCAGAGATACCTCAATGGAAATGGGAGCAAATTTCCATGGATTTTGTCACTGGCCTACCTAGATCCCAGCGCGGGAACGATACTATTTGGGTGATCGTGGATCGACTCACAAAGTCTGCACACTTCCTGGCTATCAAGGAAACGGATAAGTTCTCCACTCTTGCAGAAATATACCTTAAGGAAGTCGTTTCGAGGCACGGGGTGCCCACCTCCATTATCTCAGATCGAGATGCGCGTTTTACTTCAGAGCTGTGGCAAGCGATGCACAAATCCTTTGGCTCACGATTAGATATGAGCACAGCGTATCACCCTCAGA
This sequence comes from Helianthus tuberosus, assembly GCA_030545235.1. Lineage (NCBI taxonomy): Eukaryota > Viridiplantae > Streptophyta > Magnoliopsida > Asterales > Asteraceae > Helianthus > Helianthus tuberosus. Next base: position 30,235,888 of record CM060416.1, read on the forward strand.
CGGACGGGCAGTCCGAGCGCACTATTCAAACCTTAGAAGACATGCTTCGTGCATGTGTAATCGACTTTGGCAACCGCTGGGAAAAGCATCTGCCACTTGTGGAATTCTCGTACAATAACAGCTACCACACCAGCATTAAAGCTGCTCCGTTTGAGGCATTGTACGGACGTAAATGCCGGTCTCCTCTTTGCTGGGCAGAGGTGGGAGATAGTCAGATCACTGGTCCAGAATATGTGGTAGATACAACCGAGCAAATCGCTCAGATACGAAAACGCATGACGGCCGCTCGTGAACGTCAGAAAGTTTACGCCGACATGGGCAGGAAACCACTTGAGCTCCAGGTTGGGGAGCGGGTACTACTCAAAGTTTCACCCTGGAAGGGTGTGGTTCGTTTTGGTAAACGCGGTAAACTTAACCCACGATACGTTGGACCTTTCGAGGTCATTGAGAAAATAGGCAGGGTGGCCTACAGACTGAACTTACCGGCGGAACTCGGTGCAGTTCACAACGTTTTTCATGTGTCGAATCTGAAGAAGTGTCCGTCAGATGAGACCCACGTAGTTCCTCTGAAGGAACTCACTATCGACGAACAGTTACGATTCGTCGAGGAACCAGTCGAGATCACGGACCGGGATGTTAAGGTCCTCAAGAGCACTAGAATACCTCTCGTTCGAGTTCGTTGGAACTCATGTCGCGGCCCAGAGTTCACCTGGGAGCGCGAAGATCAGATGAAACAAAAGTATCCCCAACTCTTTGTAAACAGTACAACCACTACTGAGGCCGAAGCTACGGAATTTCGGGACGAAATTCCAGATCAACGGGGGGTGGATGTGACACCCCAGGAAAACCAGGAAAACCATACAACTTAACTAGCTTCCTCAGTGAGTGCCTACCAAATTTCGGGACGAAATTTCCTTCAACTTGGGGATGATGTGACAACTCGAAATTTAGAACCTTTCGTTGTATGCTTGAACGATTAGTGACTAATTGATTTGATGAATTAATGAATGATTTATGTGAACTTATATGGTTATGTTTGTGATTGTATGTATGCGAGTATGTCTATGAACCGAAACAACAAGGACCCGACTCGAGACCATGTGGTCTCGAGTAAACATCACACCACATATGGGCCGGTTGGGCCGTGCACCTCATCCGAAGTCCATTAGGGTGCACAAGGTGAAACAAGTATATATATCTTAGTGTTAGCCATGTTGCCATTTTCTTTGGATAACACACACTCTCCTACTCCCTCTCACTAAACCCTAGACACCAAACATCATATTTCTCCTCCTTCTTCTCGGATCCAAACCGGTGACACTAGGACTAGCAGATCGGCTCACACACACACACACTCGGAAGTTTCATACTCGCCTTTGAAACTCATCAACCGGTTAGTGATTTTATGATGTTTGTTGTTGTTTAATAATGGTATGAATGATATGATTAACTAGTGTAGTTGTATGCTTGATAATGTTTCGTGAATCAGATGTATATATTGTTGATAATCGGTTAACATGTTTCGGATATATATTGCACAATGAGTTCATGATATCTTGTATTGAAATGTGATTCAAATCATTAAATGTGAATGTTCATAAAACCGGCTTGCACATGTGAATAGAAAGCATCATGTTATTCGGATTAGGATAGATTTTGGAGATGTTATGTGATGACTTGAAACCATTAAACGAGTATGATCGAATGTTTGATTTGTTGTTCATGATTATATTTGTGATTAATGTTAGAAACCGAAAATATGATGAACAAGCTTGAATGATCATGATGAACTATTTGAATATATGAAGAACTTGTTGAATATGATATGAGTGTGTGATGAACATTTGAAATTTGTTGTTTGATCCGTTTTGGTAAATTACTAGACAAACAAACATGTTTAAGTGGATAGTACAAACCATTTCATGAAACCAAATTTCCATTGGATAGTACACTGTGCAGAATCAGCTCCTGTCCAACCGAAACATCCAGTTGCGACTCGAGACCACCACATGATGAGTCGAAATCCCTCGGTTGCGACATCGGTTGCGAGTCGCAAACACCTGGTTGCGACTCGAAACCACACTTGATCAGCACAAACCTTATGACTCGAAACCCCGGTTGCGAGTCCGGTTACGACTCGAGACCAAAACAGCACGAGCCGAGACCATGATTGCGACTCAGGTTGCGAGTCGCAAACGCCCGGTTGCGACTCGAGACTATACGCAGATACACGCTGTTTGGGCTTGCACCTCATTTCGGACTTAAGAGATTGGGCCGGACTCTTGGGCCTGATGCACAGATTTTATGTGTTGATGATTGAATGTGGATATTGTTGAACTGCCATGAACAAACGTGTATGCCATGAACGATACTTGAATGCATTATGCTAGAAACATACGTGCACTATTTGAATACGAACCTGATCGGTATGATACAACTATGATAGGACGTGAGTAGCCACAACATTGCTTGTTTGACTTTTCTGTATTTCTACCGAGCAAACCAAGGTGAGTTCACACCCTCTACAAAGCATGGGATTCCCAGGGGTCGGGAATTGGGGTTAAGGAACATGGGTTCCTCGTCCTCCTTGGGTAGGACAGCAAAGGTTCAGGAATGAAATTCCTCGTCCTCACGGACAGATAACTCGTACTAGACCAAAACTCTATCACGAAGTCCCTCATTTTTATATCGACTTAATCGCCGGGCCAATGGCGAGCGGGTCATTAGTTAGATAGCGCTATTTAGGTTTGACAAACCTCACACCGTGCCGCAGAGGACGGGCGTGAACTAATGGACTATGGCACGTCGGTGATGATAGACACCGACGCTAAGGGCACATAAACATGACTAGCGTCAGTAGTCGATATGGTAACGAGTCTAGTAGATACATGGGGTAGCCCCCACGGCCGAAATGCCAGATAACTAACACGGGGTAGCCCCCACGGCTGGATAGCCAGAGTAACCGGGAATAATCAAGTCACGTTTTAAACTATGGGGTAACCCCCACGGCAGGATGCCAGATAAAGGAAACTATTTTCGAAACAACTTAAAACGAACACCCAACCGTGAACTCACTCAACTTGTTGTTGACTCGTTACTACATGCTTTGCAGGTCCTTAGGTTCTTAAGCTGGAGCTTGCATGGAGGAGGATCGTTGTGGGACATGGACGACTGTGTGCCATGTTAAACTTTGAAACAATTAAACATTATGCTTTGTTTTTAAGACTTATGCTTCCGCTTGCAACTTAACTATGTTTTGTTTGAACACAAATTGTATTGGGTGGATTTTTATAACTACTTATATGCTTGTTCAATATGATTGGTGGCTGGATCCTGGTCAGTCACGCCTCCAAGCGGTAGTACTCCGCAGGTGGATTTTGGGGGTGTGACACGTTTGATACGGATTTGTTTAGCTGGAACACGGTTCATCCCATAGACCACTGGTAATATATGGTATACTCCTTGGAGTATACCATAGATCGCTAGTGGTCTTTGGGGTGAACCGTGTTCCAGCAAAACCAATCCGTATCAAACGAGTTTGCATTGACACGAAATTTGTTGTGAGGCATCGAGACCATGAAAAATGAGGTTTCAAAAGAAAATTTGGTTTACGGGTGGTGCCGGGCCGGGGGCCGGGCCTGGTGGGTTCTGAAGGCCTTTATCGAGCAAGGTGCCCAAACGAGGTCGGATTGACATGGCCGGCCCTGGTGGTGGGCGGGGAGGACCACCGGCCAGGGCCCGATATTTCGAGGGGCACATTTTTTTATGAAAGAAACCCGATATGTATATGTAAATTTTTTTTAATAGAGTACACCCATACAAACACCAACATAGGCCCTCTTACAAAACTATTCTTATGGTTTACTATTCTTATGGTTTAGATTAGTTATTAACCCATTTGACATTAGGTTTAGACCTTTAGTGAGTCCAATACCCAGTTTCGTTAAGGCCTAAGGGCACATTTTTTCGAGCTCGAACATGGTACACGAATTCTCAGGGACGACCCTGCGGATTGACATGAAATTTTGCGTGAGACATCAAATATGACTATCACTAAGAATAGAATCATTTTTCGGGCGGTGATGGGCCCACGTGCCATGCTTGGTGTGCCTGTGTCCTTTATTTAGCATAACGGATGTGTAGAAGTAACTTTCTTTTAGAACTTTAGTTTTTGAACAAGGGCCCTGATGCCTCACGCGATAGTTCGTGTGAATCCGACCTCGTTTGGGAACCTTGCTCTAATCATAAAGGTCTTCCAGACCCACCGGGCCAGCCCCCCGGCCCGTCATCCGAACGATTTACGTTTTCGAAGTTCTTGTTTTCAAAACATATTTATGTTCCTGCTGATTATGTGTTTTTTGGATGACAATGTGGTGTTTAATCTGATGATGAATTTTTTTTTTCTAGGATAATCGGGAATTCGAATTCATGATTAAGGGTTTTCATTAAGGTTAAATATCATTATAGGGAGGTTTATTGATTCTGTTGAAAGTGGAAATGGGTTTTCGAAAACCCGAATGCGACTTAACCCGGATCCGACTCGAAATCTGTCGCATCCTTGAAATCCTCTTTAAAAGTTCGTGTCGATCCGACCTCGTTTGGGCACCTTGCTCGAAACATAAAGGCCTTCCAAACCCATTGGGCCAGGCCCCCGGCCCGTCACCACCCGTAAACCAATTTTTATTTTTTGAAACCTCATGTTTCATGGTCCCGATGACTCACGCAAAATTTCGTGTCAATCCGAATTCCTTTGATACGGATTTGTTTTGCTGGAATACGGTTCACCCCATAGACCACTAGTGCCCGGTGGGTTCGGAAGGCCTTTATCAAGCGGAACATGTAAGTCCCGAAGAACAGCAAGCGGATATTTTAACTAACGCATTGTCGAAGGTAAATTTGAAGAGATGCGAAATTTACTTGGAATAGTAGACCCTGGAGGATCAAATTAAGGATTAAGGAGGTGAATGAAAGGTTAATCCTGATTTATTTGGAATGGATCAGGTCATGCATGGATAATGCATGGATATATGTAACCACCAAGGGATAATCCTGGATATATAGGAGTTTGTTTATTATTTGAATTTTAAAGTCTTCATAGTTGTGTTAGAAGTCGAATTAATTAGGTTACTTTCATTCTAAGTTATGAGCTTGAAAATAGAAGATAGGGATAGTCAAGGCATAGTCGTCATCATCATCATACTCGGTATATCCCACCAATAGCAAGGCTATGGTAGGTTCTCAGGAGGGTGATATGTAGACAACCTTACCTTTACCCCGTAGGAATAGAGAGGCTGCTTACAATGAGACCCTCGGCTCGATAGTAGTTTTGGATCAATCCTTGGACATAAGGCACATAACACTCAGCAATTGAGACGAACGCCGATTAGTGCATGTATCCCGTTGTCTTTCGGCTATCAACACCACCACATGATGCATGATTAACCATCCCCTTCTTTTAATGTTATTTTCACAAAATTAGTAAAATAACGTTAAAATTAGTGCACTTTCACTTCCCCCCCCCCCCCCCCCGAGCGCCCACCCATATATACATTATATGAACATACCGCAAGCAGTGCGTTCTCCCATAAAATCAATTGTTTGTGTTTGTTTTATTCGTGCTTGCTTTGATTATGAATGGTCTACAACAAACCTTTGTTGGATATAACTACCAAACAGACAGGTTCATGGCTTATGAAAATGGTCACCCTACATTAGCAACCTCATGCAAATAATAACCGCAAAACAATAATGTCATGTGGTCATCGAGGATCTACTTCTGTAACCGTAGAACACCCTGTGTAAGATTTTGAAGAAAATTTTGCAACAGGAGATTTAGTTTCCATGGAAAATAGTGGCTTCTTAGGTTGCAGCAATTCGCCTTCACTGTCCAGCATAAGAACTACAGATAACATGTTTGGCCTGTCTACTACATTTTTCTGAACACATAACACCCCAACATTGATTAATCTTATAACTTCATGAGGATGAGCTCGGTACTAACCGGTACCGAAAATACCGTTGCCGAAATCCTCAAAAGTGGGTACCGGTACCGAATATACCTGTTACGGTACCGGTCGGTACTGGCACGGCACAAATATTTGATGGTAAAAACCGATGGATACCGATGCCAAACCGGCACCGAAAATACACCCGGTTTAGTAAATTTAATGCCGGTACCGGTATCCGATACCATTCATTCAATTCTAATTTTTTACTGTTCATTCCATTATGTTCGAACCGGTACCGAAATTACATCCAGTTTGGTAAATTTAATGCCGGTACCGGTACCCGATACCATTTATTCAATTCCATTTTTATTACTGTTAATTCCATTATGTTTTTAATATATAGGTAAATTTACATAATTTTAGTTAAAGTGTTATATTTTCTCAATATGTTTTTTATATGGTATAATTCATTTTTATGTTTGAAATTTAGACTGTGACCTTTTTTTAATGAATTTCTCAATTATACTTTTCTTTTTAATAAAGATGATTGTCAAATATAATTAGCAAATCAACCTCAGATGCCATATATTGATCTTAAAAATACCTATGACCCATACAACTTTATTTAGCTTCGTAATTATTTAAAGTATCATGTTTTTAAAAGTTGTATAGTTGATACCTTAGTAAATGACTCTATTGCATTAATATTTTTTGTACTATTTTATTAACTTTTTAACAATTTACATTCTAATATTTTTTTGAATGGCAAATTTGGATCACTGATGGACTACTAGAGTATTATCGTGCTACCAGTGGAACCACCCGATCATATCCATCTCCACTAGGATAATGTCTATAAACCAATTCAGAAGGAAACCCAATAAATATGGGAAAACCCCCTTGTGGGAATCGAACACAGGACCTATTAGTCCCAAAGCCTTATCCCACCCTAAGATGCCAGTAGGCTATAAAGCCATGGACATTTACATTCTAATATTACTAACAATCTATTCTTATTTTGTAGTGGTTACCTGAACACATCAGAATATTCGCTGTTTTGTACAAAAAAAAATGCAAAATAATTATAAAGATGATTGACGGATTTGAATGGAAATTGAAAATATCTACAGAAGAATGACTTTCTGAAACTACAGGGTTTGCAATCAGTTGATAATATACAACATTTGTTTTTTTTTTTTTTTTTTTCATATCTACATTTCTTACCTGTTGTTTGTTACGGTTACAGGTATAATGTTGTCGGTTAGAATGATTTGATAAACTCTAGGGAGTTCCATGGGTAAGATGGGTATTTTTAAATGGTTAAAGAGCCAAGGAAAACTTTTGTTGCAATAGATAAGACCTTTAACATTTCATAAAATCATATTATTCAAAAACATCTTGGCATAATATTATTTTTTTATATTTAGTATTGTATGTTTATTTGTTCATGTTATTCAAAAACATCTTGGCATAATATTGTTTTTTTATATTTAGTATTGTATGTTTATTTGTTGATTGAACTATTTGAACATTATTATTTGTCTTTTTTTATCATAAGTCAGTGCTAAATGTTCAAAAACCCATTTTTATTATACTAAAACTTTAAAATTTGTTTATAGATAACCTATTGTATTATTTTAAACTCCATGTTACAAATAAAATTAGAATATAAACAATTTTCTTCGGGAAGCAGTCACGGGTGATAGCCTAGATATATATAACTATAGTTCCAATCATATACCTGATTTACAAGTATTGCATACATTATATACAACCATGTATTGCGTAAACAATCTTCAACACAAACGCAAAGTGACGCCTATTGTAAAATTGTCGCTTACTGTATAACTATTTCATGTTAATATTGGATACAACAAAACCATCATTCTTCTTCTCTTTGTTCACACCTGCCTTAGTTCCGATCAGCCGCTGGGCGGCCGCCCGATCATAGTGATAAATCGCATCACTTAACTCAACAGCCACAGAACCGGAAAACGACTTCTTCGGCGGTGTCAACGGTCTTAGATCTTACCTAGCAGCTTGCCATCGTCGGTCCGCCGGTGAGCCCGCCGGGTATTGCAACGAGTGTAGCGCCGACGGTGGTATACATGTGATCGCAGTTGTAGTATATTCCGGTGGTGATGACACTAGCTTTTCTTGGTGGAGGGAGATGCACGAAGATGAGACTTTTAATTTGGAGTCTTATCTAAAGGAGATAGGCCGTTCAAATTTAGGCCACAGGAAATATGCACACCCTAACGAAAACAACTCTTAAATTTAGGCCGACTCTCAAATTTGGGCCTATTTTTGTTACCAGTTTTCCAAGGACTTTTTCTAAATTTTACTACGATTTTATTCACGGAACATATCAAAATAACTGTGATTAGTTTTTTCACTTTCAATTACAATTCTCAAAATCACAGCTAGTGCTCTTAAGAGTTCAGTCGAACCAAGCGGACTTTTCCTGGTGTTTTGCTCATTTACAAATCGAACCATGCGGAGCGGTTTATTTAAAACCGAGCCTCAAATCAAACGAGCATTTTCCGAGCAGTGATTATTCTGAGCAAGCGTTGAGAGAACTTCGAATGATTTTGACAACTTTGTCGCCCATTTAAATTTGTAGGATAGATGGTGACAATGTTGTGGCCAATGAGGCGATGATCATATTGCACGAACAATTACGTCGAGAGCAAAAGACGATTGACTTAACATAACAGTATGACATATTGAGGCGATGAGCTGACGTTTAACGGTTTAACTTTTAGATTTTGGTGTTATCTTTTTTTTTATTTATTTACATGATCGAGCTAGTACGTATAGATATAGTTGTAAATTTATATATATAGTGGATCAAAATCTAATAGAGTGGTATGTATAAAACTATAAATTTAATTTATATTTGGGTCCTAGTAATCTCACACCCTAAAATCTTAATTTCACACCTTGTATACGGGTCGTATAACGTTATACAACCCATATAAAATAATTTAACATGACAAATATTTGGCCGTATAATGTTATATGGCTCGTATAATGTCATACGACTGATATACATAGAGAAAATATTAGGTTGTATAACATTCTATACGTGTCCACTAGCACAAAAATTGTTTTATGGGCCGGTTGAAATAATGAGTTTGGAGCGGTTTAGAAAAAACCATGTCAAAAAACCCGAAGAAAGCCACGATGTACAAAAAAAGCGGGTCAATAAACAATTTAATATTGGGGGTCTAAAAAAATCGAGTATTTGGGCCGGTCTAAAAAATAATCGAGTTAATTAAACAATTTAATATTGGGGACGGTTAAACTTTTGGGTTGTGGGCACGTGTGGTATTTTGATTTTAAAATCAAGGGTTAGGATAGGATATAATATAAATTTATTTGGATAGGAAGCCTAGTAAGTAATATTGATTATCTATTTATTTAATAAAGAGCTAAGATTAAATGAGTGAAATTGAAGGAAGAAAAAAGGAGGCGCGTGGGTTTGTCTTGGGCATTATATTCAATCTAAGGCAATAGTTTCTCTCTCCTCTAATTCCCCCCATTTTTTAAACGTTAATAACTCTTTCATACGACATTATTTTTTTTATAAAAATTGCATAAAAAACGAGCGTTTTTTTATCTTTAAAACGAGTATACTATTACTATATTTTCGAAAACCCAATTGCATAAAACGCAATGAAAAAAAAAAAACCCCTAAAAAATAACATTTTTCTAAAATCCAATTATTTTGTTTTGTGTAATTGGGGATTGTTGAAGTGCGCTGGACGTATGGGGGCATGATCACAAAAGGAATCACCAAAATATCTGGGCTAGAGGACTGCAAGTCGAAGGAAAAAAAAAGGAGGCACTTTTTCGTTGGGGATTTTCTAGAACAAGATATTTGTTTTATTTATTTATTTATTTATTTATTTTTTTTTGTTTAGTAAGTATAACTTTGATGCTTTATTTCGTATTTGTATCGATTGAACTAGCCACTATGTCCGGCTAGGACCGTATAGTTTCAATATTAGGGTTTATTTTCTTTGATTTGGTTCATAAATTTATTTGAAACGGTTATGTTAGATTCAATTATTTTAGTGGTTTGTTTGTGTGTTTCTTGATCTTAAATCCGGATGTTTTACCGGATATATATTAGTTTGTTAATGAAACTGGCCACTTTGTTAATTATTCTAATAAAGTTCATCAAGTTTTAAAACCTTAATCAGTTTTGATTTTTGATAAAAGGAACAAATAACGGGCAGTGTTTGTCTATGAACTCGGTTTCGTTATAGAATCATACAATCTAGTTAAACATACCGAACGGCGTGTGTGTTTGATTATAATCGATACTTCTATCACGCAACCCGCACGCTAAAATCCGAACGGCGTGAGTTTAGAGTAGCGGGTTGGCTTTAATCAACGAACTGCGCTTGGTTAGACATTAGATAGAGTGGATGTCCGAACTGCGTGACGTCTAGTATTGATACAAACTATTATTTAAAAAGGATCATTGCACCGTGACCGTTAATGATCGTAAGTCGAACCGAATCAAGAAATTACCCTGGTGTTGAAATTAGTTTTTAACATCTGAATTTTCCAACCACTTTAATTAGCAGTTTTATAAAATTTTCTGTAACACTCCGAAAATACAAATTTTTATATTTAAAAATTTAATGTTAGTAATAAACAAAATAAACTAACTAGGAATAAGTAACCTAGTTAGTTAGTTGTCTTGTAGTAATAAAGAAAATTGGTTAATATAACACTCTATGTGACTTGGAATAAAGTATAAGGGTCAATTGTAGCAAACTTGAAACAAGTTTGTTTTAATTAAAACACTAGACACCAAAGCACACACTTTAAGTGTGTGTTCTGGTCGAACTCTCCAGAGAAGCCAGGGGCTCCCCACATCAAACCCTAACTAGCTCAAAAATTGACAAATTGAAGGGCCAAATCAGTCCCAAATCGATATCCAAGCATAAATTAGTGATCACCTAAGTGTAGTGATCATAAGGTATGTCAAAATTTACAATTTGGTTTCATCTCAAATTCTTGATTTGTGAAAATCAAAATCTGGGCTTGGTTATTTGATGTTTAGATGAGATTAGCAATAAAAACAAGTCTAGGAGTAAACCCTAGTCAATAACATGTCGAATTAGTGTTTAATTTATGAAATTCATGAGAATCCATTGATAAGTTAAATGGGTTTTGTAAAAATAAGATGAACACAAGAATCACGACTATCAAAAGTGGTGTTACTTGATTTCTATGAAATGATTCTGAGATTAGTATGCATGCTTGACATAATGGAATTGAATTGTGTGTTTATATTGGGCAAAATTAACAAGTTATGAACTTGATTTTAAATATGTAAAATTACGCCCGTTAGGTGTTCGTTAAAATGCCTAAATGAAAGATAATTGTTGAAAATAGGACAAAAATGCATGTTTGATGGATATGACAAATTATGCGTTAAGACTTATAAAAAAGGTTCTAAACGGTTTGTGGATTGAACTCTTTAGGCAAGGAAACCGGGTCTTCAAGCGGACAAGCCGGAGCGGACACACGCTTGAAGGGAACGCTTTAAAGGTACGCGGCTTGTCGTCTCTTTACATTTATGTAGACAAGCGTAGTCGTAAATATGTTTAATGTTGATATAGCAAAAATGGTTGCGTTTGGTAAGTCAATGAAGTGATGGAATTCACTCGATAACCAAACGGGTCAAAACGAAGGGTTAAAGTATGTTTGGAATGTCAATGAAGTGATGTGACTCACTCGACAACCAAACGGGTCAAAATAGATAGCTAGATATGTGTAACGTTGATATAATGAAAATAGTCGTGTTTAGTATCACATTGAAGTGATGGAATTCACTCGACAAACCAAACGGGTCAAAATAAATGTTTGGTTAGGTATGTTTATTGATAATGTTGTTTAAATTAGTCATGTTTAGAATCTACATTAAGTGATGAAATTTCACTAGATAAAGAATGAGTTAAAATAATGGTCGAAATGGTAGTGTTTGAAGTGACTTGAACGTCACTCGTTAAATTTGAGTTCTAAGAACGTAAACCATGGAATGGAGATGATACACTAAGATGGAATGGGTAATTATGGTTGGAAAATCAATGACGTTGAATTATGCAGGTATGTAACCTTGTTCCGTTACATTATGTTAATTAGAATTACGGTCGTTTGAAATTGTGTTTTTAAGATAAGATATTCGTTAATAAAAGTGACGAAGATCACTATTAGATAAACGAGTCAAAAACTTGATTAGAAAATGTTTGGTAGTCATTGAAAATGAAGGATTCCATAAATAAACCAAACGGGTCGATTAATTGTTTAGGTAGATAGTAAGAATGTGTTTTGAATAGTTTATGGCGATGGTGGATCACAAGAGCGTAAAACCGTAGACTTGGTATTGATACGCTAGTGATCGTAAGCCCCGGATGATGGGTAAATAAGATTAGAATGCCAAAGAAAAAGTTGGCGAACAATTTGCACACATAGTTAATGGGTCGAATAATCGAAACTAGGATTTTGTGGGCCATTCGTTCATAATCCTAGTTTCGTTAAGTGAAATTTATATGGTTAGATCCGAAATTTTAATACGGACATATAGGAAAAAGAATCTGCTAAAACGGATATGTAAATAAAAAGTTATGAGGAATTAAGCCAAAAAAAATATATAAGAAGGCTGAGCTGGGCGAACCGTGGGTCACGGTCCTGAACCGTGACTCACAGTCTGTCAATTCTGTTTGGAGCTGGGCAAACCGTGGGTCACGGTCCTGAACCGTGACTCACAGTCTAGCAGTTCTGTTTTGAGTTGGGCGAACCGTAGGCCACGGTTCTGAACCGTGGCTCACAGTTTGGCAGTAATTTGTTTGTTTTTCATTATTTAAGCAATAGAACTTCTTTTTTTTTTTCTTAATATTAAGATGTCAAAACTAACGATTAATGTGGTTTTGACCATAGGTGATGCTCGTTTGTTGTGGATGTTGATCAAGCAATGGAATCAAGAACCGAACACAAGTTTTGAATGCTTCCGCGCTAATCTAATCTAGTTTAAAACATGTTGTTTTGTAAACTCTTTTGAATATTGAACATTTTAATCTAGTTAGTCGACTATGTTTAAATACTGTAATGACGTACATCTTAGTTATTAACTAACTTTTGTTGGTCATGTATTTCGTATTTAGATAGTCCGTATTTTATGGTTATAAAATGAAACTATAAGACGAGTGTTACATTTTCGTTTTCTTTAGTTTTAAGTCTAAATCAAAACCCCCTTTTTAAAACAACCGTATCTGAATAAAATCGTTTTGGCATAATTCGTTAATCTGTATCCCCGTGGACACGAACTCTACTTCCACTCATACTAGTAGTTTTCTTATTATTTTATTTGCTGGATTCGATACCCAACAGAAACACTTATCAGCGATCGAATCGAACGGATCAAGTGATTATCTTCAAAATCACGGGAAAAATGAGATATTGTATTAAATTAAACTGGGTTTCTTCAAAAATAAGTTGAAGAACACGTTGATCGGGTGTTTGAATCAATGATTGGTGACGAAAATCGCACTATAATGTAGTGATTATTGAGATAGAAAGTGGAGAAAATGGTTGAAGATGGTGGGTTTTGAAAATGGTGGGTTTTGAAGTTATTGGGGAGAAGAAGGAAAAAGAAAAGATACGATTGACTAAAATACCATTCCTCTTTATTTTAAATTTTGCCACATGTCATAATCCTATTGCTTTCTATCCTTCCTAGCCAAAATAAACTTCCTACTTGATCCTTACCCATAAAATCAACCCAACCTTATCTTATTAAACCTAAATATACTCCCAATCACTCACCAATTAATTCTGTTTTCAGTTTTATAAATCATCAGTCATTCTCAAATCTTCAACTTCAAATCCATTCAACAACCATTGTGTAGTTAAAAATTGAAGATTTGTAGTTTCTTCAATTCTCCCTTCTATCATTGAAATTAAAGGTATGCAAAACCTTCATCTTTAAGCTAGAAAATTTCATTTTTTTTTTCATATATATAATATTTTTTTTTACTTTTAGTTAATTTCATTTATATATTAATTGATTATATGTTGTTAATTATAGTAAAACATTGAAGAATTCTTCAGTTCTATCTTCTATCACCAAAGATACGGAAACTTTATTCATATTGCAACTAATGTTGATAAATTCTATTATTTTTCAGATTTATATATTAGTTGTTTGTTTATACATTGTTATCAGTATATATTGTATAATAATATGTATGTATTATATGTGTTATATATAACTTTTAGAATATACCGGTCCGAAATTTATCTAATAGAGATAAATTTCGGATTGTCCCCGTTTTGGGACTGCTTTTTAAATATTCTATCTCATTAGGATGTATATATATTTTAACGGGTTTGTTGTTTAAGAAAAAATCAGAAGCATTTCGCCTTAGCTCCTTCGATTTTGCGAGTTATACGCATACTTGAGGAGTTAAGGTGAAATGCTGTCGATTTTTTCTTAAATGGTCAACTGGTTAAAGTATATACATATGGGATAGAATATTCAAAAAGTGGGTTAGGATCCACTGCCTTAGAACACTGGTTTACACCATATGTGTGTGTGTGTATATATATGTATATATATATATATATATATATATATATATATGCAATTATATGATTTATTTGTTTATTTTAAATTGAAGATGGATCGTACTTACTGGATGTACCATACCACACGTACAAGCTCGATATATACGGATGGCGTTCGAAATTTTCTTAGGATTGCCGAAACAAATCGGTTGAATAGTGGAAGTGGATTGATTTGCTGCCCCTGTACTATTTGTAAAAATTTCCAAAGATTTAACAATATAAAGACATACAGTTTCATTTAATTACACCTGGTTTTATGCCTAGATACACATGTTGGTCAATGCATGGGGAATCACTGACAAACACTAACACAACGTCAATCAATCTAGATGATGATAATAGGGAGAACAGTGACTCAAATATTGATGAAGATAATGACCATTTTAATGACCCCAATGACAACTTAAATGAAATGTTTCATGATTTAGAGACTAATATTGGTGTGGATGATCAAGATAAATTACAACTCTTTGAAGAAGAAGAAAGCCGTTATATCTCGGTTGTGAAAAAATTTCGAAACTTAATGTTGTGTTAAAGTTGTTTCACTTAAAGTCAAAAAACCGATGGAGTGATAAAAGTTTAATAAAAATTTTTAGTGCTTTTGCACGACATGCTTCCGGAAGTTAATGAGTTACCGCTTTCGACATACCAAGCAAAAAAGTTGATGTGTCCTATGGGATTAGAGATTGAAAGAATACATGCATGTCCAAATGATTGTATGTTGTATAGAACTGAGTTTGAGAATGAACATAAATGTTTTAGATGTAATGCATCGAGGTATAAATGTAAAAAAAGAAACTGATGAAGTTGATGATGATGTGACAAAAAATGACCACCTGCTAAAAAAGAAACTCTATATACATTTATGCGGTGACTAAATCCGGTTAGACCACTTTGACCAGTGCACCAATAATGCCAGCAGTTCGATCATTTTTTGCGCACCAATAATATATTTATTATTTTAGACCACTTTGACCAGTGCACCAATAATATTTTGTTAATATTTTTAAGTGATATAATATCATAATAAATTTATCAGAAGTTGATCATTTATGTTTATTTATTTTTCTGAACCTTGAACATTAAAATAATAAATATATTTAGGTGACTTTAAAATTGATAAAGTAACTACGGAGGAAGCCCCAACGCCAATCTCTCCATCTCTCTTTGCATTCGCCGTTTCGTTAGCACTCACCACTACCGCTCCACCTCCCGCACCGTTCTATTCTGCCACCAATCCTAATTGTCTCATTCTTCTCCCCGTTTCCACTATACCAATTCCTAGAATGGCCCTACTCCGGTGGCGACGCAAGCCGGTTTGATTGAGCTTCAGCTGATTATGTGAAGCAATGGCAGCCTCATAATAATCTGAAGAAACACTAACCATTAAGGTAGTATCCGACTGAGACTTCAACTCTTGGCGATCCGAACTGCTAGCTGCAAAACAGAACACCGTTAGGACTCGTTACAGGAATGGGGTTATTCCTGTAACCACCATCCGACGTGAGAATAAGTTTCTGTTTGGGAGAAAGTAAATGTGTATGTAGAGAGAGAGAGAGTATACGAGAGCAAGATGATCATACCTTAGATGTTTACCTCTATATATAGTTTACCATTAGGGTTTCCCTTAACTTAGGATGGGCTCCGATAAGTTAGGAATTTGCATGATCTTCCCAAAAAGTTGGGAATTTGGTTACGTAGTTTATCCATGCAGAATAGAACATTCTAGAATAAACGTTTATAATTAAATATTTATGATAAAATAATAGGTAATGATCGGGTCGGGCTGGCCGATCCGGGTCATACCTCGTCATGTCCCCCCAGCCCGAAGTTATGAAGTGAAGTTCATGAAATCGGACTAAAAAAGGAAAAGTAAAAAATTTCCCCTTCTGAGTGTAAGTTTCTCGAGTGGGGTACCGTTATGGTTTTTGAAAAAATGGCGGCGATTGGAAAGGACGTGACAGTTGAATCATCATTAGGATGACAACTGTACCCACCCTGTTCTGACGCGTGTTCCCGTTCGTTTGTCTTTTCGAATTTGAAAAGTTGCCCTTCCGTATAAATAGAGTTCCTATTCAAGGTTCCAAGTTTCATTTCTTTCCTTGTTCACAACCATTTTTTTCAATTTCTTGAATCGAAAAAATGGCCTAAAAAACCGATGAATCCTCTTTATCTGCCCCAGCAAGCTCAGATGCCCTGTATGTCAAATGGGGGCAGACTTTGTTCAACAATCTTATTCAAGATTACAATGTTAGGGCTGAGTGGAATCCAGTGTTGCCGTCGAAGCCAGACACGGCATTTCCATTGAAGAAAGGTAAAATCACGCTGTTTAGTGATTTTTCAAGTTTTGCCACTTCCGATTGCCGACCACTAAGTTCTGCAAGTTGGTTCTTGACCATTACCCCATCCATATTTCTCAATTGCATCCGTTGGGGTTGGTCAAACTTCGACAGTTTAAGTTTGCCTGTATCGCCTTGGGGCATATCCCTGAACTCGTCGTTTTTAGGGCTTTTTTCGTCCTTGTGTGGAAATCCCCCTTTTTTTACCTTTGATAGGCGAGACACCGATGTGCCGAATTTGAGGGACATTCCCGCCAACTCCAGAGATAAAGACTGGAAGAAAAAGTTCTTCTATATTGATGGCGGTATTATCGCTGGGGAGATGCAGTGGATAGAGATGGGGCCCAAGGACAGAGTTAAAGATGATGGTCCTCCAAAGGATGCATATGTTCAAAACGCTCTTTTTAAGAGATTGTGTGAACGCCCCTCTGAGTGCACGGTAATCCCGGATGGGGCCTTGATGATGGCTGGAATGAGTTTACTATGGCGTGATATTCGACTATATCCCTCCTTTCAGAGGAATGATGGAGGTATGTGGTTAGTTTCCTTGAATTCACTTTGTTGATTGAATCTGCACTGACCTGTTTTAAATGTCACAGGCAAGTGGGATTTGTTTGATTTCATTGATCCGCCGCAGAATGCTGCTTTAACAGCAGCGGATCGCGTGATTGGGGACCAATATCCCGATGTACTGAAAATCCACCTGGAGCAGTTTTTGCTGCCAGCCGTACCGGCGGACCTGGCTGCTTATATTTCTCAGCCTCCCCCCAGCGGAGGGAGTACTGTTGCTGCCATAGAGAAGAAATCGATCCGGGTGAAAGTCACCGGGAGGAAGTACATGGCCGCGGGGGCTGGTGCTTCCTCGGTTGGCGTGACTGTACCCGCTGGGGGTGCTGCTGCTACTGCTGCTGAGTTGATAAGTCCGACCCATGTGTAGAAAAAAACGCAAGACCTTTGCTGCGCCTGCCCTGACTGCTTTCGAGGCTATTCAAGCCGCTTATGCCTTACCCCTTGGTAAGTACTTTTGTCTGTGGGTTTTATGATGGACTTTGTGTTCCATTCTGCTGAAAGTCTAATTTGATACAGGTTCTACTGCTGGGGTTTGAGTTGAGGGTGTGTCTGCGGCCCCCTTAACGTCGGTGGATACTATGCCTTCCGCCGTCGGCGGATCAAACCTTTCAAAGCTTATATTTCAGGAAAGTGTTACCGCTAATGTCAGTTGCTCCATTCCGTCTCCCCTGCCTACGGTTGCTGTGGCGGTGACCACTAGTCCGGTATCTACATCGATGCCTTCTGGTACTACTCCCACCTCCTTGTTTAATTCTCCTTTCGGCGTTTTTTCTGCGACTGAAAAGGTGATGCCTAAGTTGTTCGCCGCTCATGAGGCAACCAGTGTCGGAGACACCGCCGTGAGCGATGCCGGAGGGTCCAGTAGCGGGATTGCTGACGATGGGGCCCGTTTTGGTGATTATCTTTATTTTCCTACCATCAATTGGGATCCTAGCATGCAAGATAAACGCTATCAACCCCGGTGGAAAATTGCTGAGTCTTCGAGACTGATTTTCACCCGGTTATTCAACACTGGGTTGAGCGGGCATACCCCCCAGCTGAGTCCGCATATGTGGAGGGGTTAAACAATGAAAATATGATAAATGCCACCATAGGGGATTCCATTAGTCAGCCTCGGAGGCTTGCAGAGATTCGGCGTAGGTGGATGCAAGACAACAACAAGCTTCACCGAGCGCGGACTGCCATTCAGGAGCTGAAAGATGAGAAGTACCGATTGGAGAGTCAACTCCAAGCCGCTGGGTTGAGGGAGAGCAGGTTTTTATCGGAGAAGAATAAGGCGGAAGATGACTTGAAGCGGGTGACTACCAATCTTGCTGAGGAGTTGATTTTATGGGCTCGCGATATAGCTGAGAAGGATTGGGTCTTTGCTCATGCCAAAACCGTTCAAGAAGAATTGGAGCGTAAGGATATTACTGAGGCCCAAAAGGTGAGATCTGAAATGTCTGCTCAAATGGAAAAGTTCTGAATTGACGTTGAATTTGTGTCTCAGGTGCAGGAGAGGTACCAAGCTTTAACTGTTGAGGTAGAAATGTCCAACGCTAAGGTTCAGGCGAAACAAGTTGAGCTAGAGGAGCGGGAAGCATGACTTAGGGAAATTCAACAACAGTGCGATTCCCTTATTTCTGAGAGAAACAAATTGGTTGAGTCTTCCGCCGCCCATCAGGCGCGCCTTAAGAAAGCGGAGGATGCTTTGGAACAAACAAACGCCAAAATGGACAGCCTGACCAGCCAACTGGCGGAATTGCGAGGTGACAGGAATTGGCTGATAACCAATGGCCTAGTTGGAGCGTTTGAGTTTCTTCGCCAGTCGGGGTCTTTTACAGGGTTATTGGACCGCCTTTCTGCCGCCGCTTATCAGTCCGGTCATCATGATGGTGTTTACAAGGGCTACTTTGAGTGCCAACAGTCAGATAAAATTACTCCCGAGTTCCACACAACGAGGGGCAAACTTCAGGGAGATATGGCGGATGCTCTTACGCCTAATGTTGGACCCCGCGGAAAAGTCGGAGGAGGAATGAGTGTTTTTATTTTGTTTGTTATGTACATTGTTCCCTGGATATTTTGTATAAACACTGTTATGCTTGGGTTATGTGCAAACACTTGATTTTGTGTCAGACATTTAATGCTAATGTCATGATTAACGACGCCGCCGTTTATCTGAAATGTGGCGATTTGATGTGTGATGATTACTTTTCATTAATTGTGCTATCGTCATCACTGTCAAACTATTTCAACTTCTATAAATTAAGCTACTTTTTTTGCAAATTTGGTAATTCGAAAAGATGAGTCGGAGGTGCTATAAACAGCGACTTTTTAAAATTTTCCGACGACTGGACGCGGCCGATGGTTTAGTTCATCTCCAGATTCCGGTAAAGGAGGAGATGATCAGAGGAAGAGGAGTGACCTCTGATAATGTTTTACCCCGGGTTAGCCGGTCCTGCAAGAGTGTCATATATGAGGATCCTCCAAAAGCTGATGCAGGTGTGATTTTACTATCAGCTGACAATTTGATGGAAACCCTTCCTCCTGACCATGTTCAATGATGCAGACAGGTGTATGAGTGTCGTCGTCATAGCCGTTCCTGTACAAATGCCGTTGATGATCGGGAGGTGGTGACTTTTTCGGTGGATGAGGAGAACGTTGATGACCTGATCGTTGATCCTCATCCGTTGGAATACTATGGTGTGGCATTGTACACCCCTGCAGAGGTGAGGGCAATGCTTTCCAAAAAGTGGATATTTTAGAACATGTTCTTTTTTGGTTCCTGTTTGTTGGTATTTAGCAACAGGGACAAGTATTTGGTTTTGCAAGATAGTTGTATTTATTTATTACCAAAATACCTATCTTTTTGCAGTGGTTAATGTATCTACTACCAAGATACCCACTCTTAGCGCTGTATATTTCTAATCCTTTAACTTATGTATGAAAGATATTTCGTGTCAAGCATGTTTTTTTACCTTTATGCGCAGTGTAAATGCGATGGTAATTATTTTTACCGTAAAGTGCAATATGGATGCGATGGTAAATGTTATTATGCATGTAAGCAATGAGAGATAAGAATAAAAAGGAAAGAACTTTTATTAACTCAATTACTAAAAAAAAAACAAACAAAGAGACATCGTTGGAGATGGATTACACTTGCTTGTAAGAAAAAGGAAAAACAATCGAACCCGCCGTTAGGGGTAGGGCCTTACATGTAACAATGCTTTAATTAAGCCGCTTCCAACTAAGAGGAACCACGACACCATCTAGCCTAGATAGGCGGTAGGCCCCTTTGCCTAAGTCTTCTTGGATGACGGGGTCTTCCCAGTTGGGTCCCAATTTTCCTAAGGGTTCCGCTCTACTGGCTTCATTATCACGCATGACGTATTCGCCTTCCTTGAAAGTATGCTGAGCCACGCGCTGATTATAGTATTTTTCCAGAGTTTTCTTGTACTTTGCCTCGCTGATGGCGGTTGCCTCACGCCTTTCTTCTAGCAGATCTAGGCCCTCCCTAAGGAGCCTGTCATTGTCATCATTACTAGTGAGGCGCCATAACGAGGGCAATCCAACTTCCGTGGGTATCATTGCTTTCGCGCCATAGGTTAGGCTGAAGGGGGTTTCATTGTTACTTGTCTTAGGCATTGTTCGATGCGCCCAGAGGACATTCGATAGTTCTTCCACCTAGGAGCTTCCTTCATAGCCTAGCATTGTTTTTATGCCATCCAATAAACTCCTATTTGCCCACTCCACCTGGCCGTTTCCTTGGGGATGTGCCACCGATGTGAAGATTTGTTGAATCTGAAGTTCTGCACACCAATCTTGCAAGACCCTATCGGTGAATTGCATTCCATTATCACTCACCAAGTATAGCGGCAATCCAAATCAACACACTATGTGCTCATAGTGGAATTTTTTGGCGTTTTCAGCGGTTATTTTAGCCAAAGGTTTGGCCTCAACCCATTTGGTGAAATAGTCGATTGCCACAATAAGATATTTTAGCTTCCCGGGGGCCAGCTGGAATGGCCCCACGATGTCAACCGCCCATTTTTGGAAAGGCCAGGCCGCGGTGACTTGTATTAAGTTGTTCTTGGGACGGAGTGTTTGTGGAGCAAAATCTTGACAACTACGGCACCTTCTGAGTTCCTCTACCGCGTCCTCATGCATCTCGGGCCAATAATACCCGACGCTGTGAATTTTAGCAACAACTGCCCGGGGTCCGGCATGTATGCCGCATATGCGCGAGTGTATCTCTTAGATTAGATATTTTGCCTCTGCTAGGGATACACACCGCAGTAGCGGTCCCAGGTATGACTTCCTGTATAGGACGCCATTGTTGACTTCTTATCGGTGAATCTTTTGGGTTTCGCCCCTGGCTGGAGGAAATTCACCCTTTGTGAGGAACTTTAGTATTGGAGTGTACCAATAGGGTTCTTCTGCCGTGATGGCGGAAACTTCCCCGGGTTCGATAGAAGGCATTTGCAACGTTTCTACCTTTACTTCTCTTTCCATACCCGAAGTAGCAAGTTTGCTCAATGCGTCTGCTATTTGGTTTTTTCCTCTATGAACGTGACTAAGCGTTACATTGTTGAAGGAAGCCATGAGCTCTTTTGTTTTAGCCAAATACTTTGCCATTGACTCGTCCTTGGCTTCGTAAGTTTCGTTTACTTGATTATTGACCAACAAAGAGTCAACATACGCGTCCACTCTTGTGGCTCCCACAGATTGGGCTATCCTCAAGCCTGCGAGTAGCGTTTCATATTCTGCTTCATTGTTGGAGCATTCAAAATCAAAACTTAAAGCGTACATCAACCTTATTTCATCTGGGCTTATGAACATGAGACCTGACCCGGAGCCTTTCCCATTGGATGAACCGTCAGTGTAAAGCTTCCAGGTTTGCCTGCCTGTGCTGGATTCCGGTATGTCCTTGATTGCGGGATCCTATATAGTTTCCCCATCAGGAATTTCAGCCAAAAAGTCGGCGATTACCTACCCCTTGATTGATGTTCACTTTCGATATTCGATATCCAGGGCTCCCAACTCGATCGCCCATTTAGCCAACCTTCCAGAAATCTATGGCCTGTGCAAAATTTGCTGTAGCGGGTAATTTGTCAAGACCTGTACGCGGTGCCCTTGAAAATATCTTCTGAGTCGACGGGTAGCGTGGACCAGTGCTAGCACCAACTTTTCAAGTGTTGGGTACCGCGTTTCTGGCCCCACCAGAACTCAGCTGATGTAATATATAGGTGTTTGTTTCCCATCTCTTTCCACCATGAGTACCGCGCTCACCGTGTTATGAGATGCCGCCAGGTACATTTTTAGTAGTTCTTTCGGGTATGGCGCTGTCAACATGGGTAGTTTCTCGATGAAACGCTTCATGTCTTGTAGGGCTTCTTCCGCTTCAATGGTCCATTTGAAGTTTTTCTTGTTAAGGTAGTCTTTCAACGTCTTTATAAATGGAAAAGATCTTTCGGCGTGTCTTGCCAGGAATCTATTTATGGCCACTAGGCGCCCATTTAATGCTTGTGACTCTTTCAAAGTCCTGGGGGAAGGCATCCGCGTTATGGCGGCTACCTTTTTCGGGTTAGCTTTAAAGCCGTCCCGGCTACCTTTTTCGGGTTAGCTTTAAGGCATCCGCGTTATGGCGGCTACATTTCTTGGGGTTGAGCTTAATATTGTATTCTCTGAGCTTTTGGAAGTTTTCTTCAATGTCTTCCAGCATTTGCTTTTCTTCCCTGCTCTTGATTACCAAATCGTCGACGTATACTTCCAAGTTTCTGCCGATTTGTTTTTCGAAAGCTTTGTCCATGTACCGCTGATAAGTGGCTCCGGCGTTTCGCAGGCCAAAAGGCATTTTAATATAACAAAAAATGCCCACATCGGTATGAAACGCCATTTTTTCTTCGCCTTCTCTGGACATTTTGAATTGGTGATAACCCTTATAGGCATCTAAGAAGCACTTGTACCTATAAGGGACCAGAGAGTCTACCTTGAAGTCCATCTCAGGCAGCGGGTAGGCATCTTTGGGGCATGATTTGTTTAGATATTTAAAGTCGATGCACATCCGCGATGTGCCGTCAGGTTTCTTCACCATCACGAGGTTTGATACCCATGTGTGATACTTTGTTTCTCTGAGAATTCCAGCTTCAACCAACTTTCGTACTTCTTTGACTACCACTGCTTTTCGATCCGGAGCCATGCTGTGTTTACCCTGTGCGACGGGTTTAATGCCCGGGATTGTTGCCAGTTTGTGCTCTGGGGAGAGGTTGTCCCCTATTGTCACTGTTTGATCTGGATGGCGTGTGCTTAACACCCACCTCTCCGGACCAATAGCACCGGTAAGCCCTTGACGGCATCTTTTGGTATTCAATACTTCTCCCAGCTTGTCTCGAAATACTGTTGCAATACCCCGCGGGGTGGGAAACTTCATGAACCCCCGCGCTGTGGAGACTATAGCATCCAATTTCTCCAGGGTGAACCTTCCAATGATTACATTATGGTAGGATTTAGAGCGTACCACAAGGAATGTAAGGAGTATGGTTCTTTCCCGGGGGGCTTGTCCGAATGTGACTGGGAAAGTAATTTGGCCAATTGGATCAACCTTCTCTCCAGTGAAACCTTTAATAGGGGTGTGTACTGATTCAAGCAGTCTTCTATCTTCTCGTTGCATTCTATTGAAACAATATTCATAGATGATATCTTCGGAACTCCAGGTATCTACCAGGATCCTTCTCATGTTATAATCACCCACCGCAGTGGATATGATTAAGGCATCGGTGGTTAGGTGCAAATCCTCCACGCGTGGCTCGATTGTCATGGTTGCTAGCATCCAGGGTTCGAGCGTGGAGAAACTCTGTTTAGCCCCCTCTCCCTTATTAGCATACACCATGTTTAGCTCTCGTGGCCTCTTACCCACCCCTTTGTCGTTTTCTTCTTTAATGGGGGGCAGTCCCTGTTTGATGTCTCGCACCAGATGGGCCAATTTACCTGCCTTCACAAAATACTCGATCTGCTTATTTAATTGAAATCAGTCATTGGTATCATGGCCGCTCCCTTTGTGGTACTCACAGTACTTGTTGGTGTCTTTGCTGGGATTGTCCTTCAGCGGCTTCGGAGGATTAAACTTGAGGTTTTCAGAGCCTAGGATTTCTGCTGGCGTCTTGCTCAAGTTGGGGTAATCGGATCACGATTTAGAGGAGGATTCGTTCCTTGAGTAGGTGCTTTTAGAGCTATCATACCGCCAGTTCGTTCTGTCACTTTTCTGGTATCGGTCTCCTCTACCTTTACCTTTAGAGCACCATTGTTCTCCGTCATCCTGGATTTTCTGAGCCTCTTTCTTTCTGTTGGCCGAGTGACTGGCGGCTACAGCTTTCTCTTGTGTGACGTATACCTTGGCTATCCTCAATATTTCGTCTATGGTGGGAGGTAGCCCATCCCTCCCGTGGAGTGTTCTTAATAGCTCATCATCATTTACCCCTTGTAGGAAAACATAACCTGAGGAGGTTACACCCCTTGAGTTACAAGTAACTCTTGGTGGTAGTCCAAGTGAAGCAACCACTACAAGTGTTGAACCCACTGGTTTACACTTGGACAGTGGTTACATCAATAAGACTTCCTTGGAGGCAATTCCATCTATAGCACCTCTGATAACCACTGGTGAGTTTGTTTTAACCACTGGTACCATCAAAAGGTTATCAAGTGTTTAAGGAAGAAGTCCCTAGTACCAAGAAAAAGGGGCATCAGTGGATCATGTTTGTAGTACACTCCCTACATCAACCACTGATACAACCACTACTAGTGGGACACCAGATGATCCCATTAAGTTGGGTGATGGTTTAAAGTACCTGGAATTGACGGAACGAGTTGAAAAACTAGATACCTCTGTTGCCGAAATCAAAGAAATGCTACAACAGTTGTTGACAGTACAAAAGGTGCAATCCACTGTTGTTCCACCTCAAGCACCTGCTCCACCACAAGCACCTACTGCAGATGAGATATGGAACCTCTTTCAACCTTTTCTCCAACAACAAAAACAAATGGCTGATCAGCAACATGCAATACATGTACAAGAGCTGAGAAACACCGTGGAGTCTAGGTTTAAGAACACACAAGCAGACATTCAGGCTATCAAGGCCCACATATTGAACACCACTGGCACTGCTCTCCCAACTGTTCTCTTCATTGATCAATTACCCCCAGATAATGCCAAAAAGGGGGAGAAAATTCAGGAGTGGAAGAAGAAGGGAATAGATGATGGACTCTACATTGAACCAGAAAAGGATGCCATGACTAGAAAGATTCCCTTGCCAGATGGCAGCAAAAAGGTTGATGTTACCCAAAATGCACTTGATGAAGCTGTAGCAAGTGTAAAAAGGGACAGAGCGGCAAAGGATATGTCAAGGTGGAATGAGGAGAAAAGAGCTTACATGGAGCTGAATGTGCAGGGTTGTTCTGAACCAGAGGATGTTCAAAATCCTGTGCCAAAAGGAAATCCCACTAGAAAAGTGAGGGAGCCCGAATCCATACCATCCAGACCCACAAAGCATACTCCAAAACCACCGTCCAAAAGCCCCCAACATCAAACTTCCACCCAAACAGTTGTTGTAACACCTGCTGTGTCAACAAGTGCTGATACTTCAGTGGTTTCAACAACTGTTAGCCAAACACCTGCCATCACTGCAACACACACCACATCAACACACACCACTACCACTGCCTTACCACCATCACCATCAAAAATCACTTCACCTCCAAAAACAGCCACTCCATCATCACCTCCTGCCAAAAAAGCAGAAGACACCAGATGTTACAACATCTGTTGTAATGACAACAGTGGTTGAAACACCAGTTGTTTCAATAACTGTTAGTCAGCCACCTTCTACCACTCAAACCACCAATACTGATCCACCTAAAACATCATCAGCCTCTCCTACAATAAAAAGGAGAAGGATTTTCATACCTGATGATAATTCTCCATCACCACCACCAACATCTTCACAATCCCTTACACTTATTCCAAACCCTATTCCTCTCTCATCAGCTCAAGTACAACAACCAATCATGGCCATCACTCCTACAGGATTCCAATATCCTCTTGAACTCATTGCAGTCAGAGAAGAGGTCAAATCCTTCTACTATGAGGATGATCCTGCTAAAAGGAAGTTGCCATCTGTTGAAGGATATCCCAGGCCCAATAACGTTGAAGAGTACTTGAAAATTAAGGCTCAACAGGCAGAGGATATTTCTAAAAGAAACTCTCAAGGAAAAACTGACAAAGAAATTCAAAGGCATTACCAGTTTCTATTTACTCAAGTTAGATCCTTAGAGCAATTTGCAAAAAATGTTTGTCAACAAATCTCAGAGAGAGCAGATGAAACTTTGAGAAAAGACTACATTGAAAGCATCATGGCAACCAAGAAGTATAAGGGAGAAAAACATATGTACAAGGAGTGGACCAGAGCTTGAACAAGAAGCAGCCAGGATTCAAGAAATGATAAAGAATAAGGTCAAACACACTCCTCCAGATTTGTCAAAATACAAAAAGAATGTGCCTGAAAAGACATTAGAGCTGAAGAGAATGAAAGAGGAATTAGTTGCTGCTGACTATGGGTCTAAAAATCAAGTGGCAAGATGGAAAGATGACACAGTCAGGACCACCTACAAAAGGTTGGAGGAATTAAGGAAGAAAGATCCTAAATTTCCACAAAAACCTGACTACCATGAAGCAGAGGTTTCAAAAAGACCACCAAAGCTACAAATCAGGAGATCCACTGCTCCAACTGGTGCTGCCATCTATAAAAGAAAGCAACAAAAATAGTTGGATACTGAAACAGTGGCAGAATTAATGGCAGGAGATGAGCTTGTAAAAGAAGGTATTAAAAAGATGATAACTGAAACTCTTGGCCTGAACCAACCTGCAAGCACTGCTCAAACAGTCATCACAAGGCCTGCATCACCAAACTCCCCATCTAATAAAAATCTCCCAAGAAACCCACCAGACTCAAAAGTACTAAAATGGAAAACTGACAAACAGACCCATGTATTGACATTGATCAAGTCTAGTGGAGAAGTGAAGGAAATAACTAGGGAACAAGCACTTGGCCTAAGTCTTGAAGATTTGCAGGATCTCCTTGATCTTCCACTTAGTAGGGATGAAGATGACACAGATGCCTTAGCCTTTGAGTTACAACTCAAAGGGAAAATAAGGGAACTGTTGATGAGGCAATAAAGATCTACAAATAATGAAGGGTTTTGGCATTATCTGTTCCAGGGGAGATTGTTAGGATTGAACCCTATCAGAGGAACAGATAATTAAAGCCAAAACTAGATCAGAGCAGTGGATCCAAAATAAGCAGATGTTATGTATACAAGTCTCTCCCCTTGAAAGTGATTTCAACATCTGCTGACCTCCTATCTACTGATCGTACAAACTGCTGACCTACAACTGCTGATCAAGTCAAAGACTGATGAAGACTAAAGCCCTGCTGTTCTATCTACTGCCTTGGTTCAAGCACTGCTGGGTTATATCAAGTGCTGCTGAGATCACATCAGTGGAATGAATCAGCAGTAGTTTAGATATCTTTATGTAATGAATTATAATAGCAGTAGTTAGCATAACAGTACTTGTATAGATCAGATGTTAGAGTTTGTTAGGATGTTAGATGTCACTTTCATGGTGACGTCAGCAAATATGCTCAGTGGTTTGTCTGTGCCTATAAATAGAACAGTACCCTGTATTGTTCTATTAGCTCTTTACCATATTCTTCCTGCATGAACAAATCACAGTGAGCTCAGTCATAAGGGGGAGTTTGTTACATACTTGCAATTGTAATTGAATCTTGTAATAAATTTAAGCATTCGGTTCAATGTTAAACTTGTATGTTAAAAGCAATTCTCCTGTTTGATTGTGAAAAGTTTGCTTCCATTATATTCCGCTGCACTACTCATTCATTTTTCATTTTAATTCAAACGTAAAACACAATCAAAACCAAACTCATATCCTAACAATTGGTATCAGAGCTTGGACAGTCAAATTTGATTTAATAATCATTTTGACATAAATAGTTCAGCTCACAATCGTTGATACTGATAGTTTGTTCATTTTTTGAAAAACAGAGCAAGGTGTAACACCATCAAAGTTGATAAATCAGTGCCTGTAAAACAACCAGGATGACGTCACAATCACAAGACGATAAGAATAACATTGGCTCTCTTTTCAAACCACCCATGCTTAAACGTAATGAATACAACATCTGGGAGAGAAGGATGGGTCACATCCTTGCTCAACAGAACACTGGATGTTAGAGGTCTGTTGTTTTTGGTCCCCATGTTCCTATGGTGCCAAGTGCTGAGGATGCAAAGAAGTTCGTACCTAAACCAACTGAAAATTATACTGAAACTGACTTTCAAAAGTTCGAACTTGATGCCAAAGCATTTAGCATGATAGCATCTGCATTACCTAATGAGATCTATGCTGGACTGTTACATTGTAACAGTGCCAAAGAGCTATGGGATGCATTGAAGGAACAGTTTGGGGGAACATAAGAAGTTATTGAAAATAATAGGGAAATTCTGAATCAGCAGTATGAAACATTCTGTCACATCAAGGGTGAATCATTGACTCAGCAGTTTGAACGATTCAGTTGTCTCATTAGTGAACTAAGGCTTATTAAAGTAACATTTCCAAATTCAACTCAAAATAGCAGGTTCCTTAGATCACTACTAGAAAAATGGGATACCATTGCATTTGTTACTAGAAACTCTGCTGAGTTTAAAGATCTGACCCTGACCCAACTTCATGGTAGACTCCTGACCTATGAAAGGGAGTTAAACCAGAAAAAGAAGTTGCAAGAGTCTGGCAAAGTTGCTGATGAGTATTCATTTGGTAGTACAGCTCTTTTTGGTCAGGAAGAATCTGGTAGCAGTAGTAAGGATCAGGGTTATGATCACTTTATTGATATAACTGCTGGTGGAAATTTCAACAACCCTGATTCTCACTCTGCAAATTATGCTTTTACTGCAAATTGTGAAAACCAGATGTCAGATAACTTGTGTTTTGAACTCAATGATTTGCAACACTTTGATCCCACTGACTTAGAAGAGATGGACATATTGCATCAATTGGCTTTGCTTAGTGTAAGAACAAGCAAATTCTACAAAAGAACAGGGAGAAAATTCCCAAGGTTACATGGGAATTTAAAAGTGGGGTTGGATAAGTCAAAAATTAAGTGCTATAAGTGCAATAGGCTAGGTCATTTTGCTAGGGAATGCAGGAGTCAAATCACTGGTCCAATAATAACTCATCCTAGCTCAAACCCTAGACCACAAAATCAAAGCACTGTGCACTATACCCAATATACCCCTGCAGCCCATGTTAACATTGCTCACTATGCTGCAACCCCTGTGCCTGTGCATTATGTTCAAGCCCCTGTCCCTCAGACACAAGTGCAATCTGTTGCACCTCAACAAGCTGCTCCAACAGTGGTACAACCAGATCAACAAAGCTTTTTCACCCAAGGCATTGTTGACTGGAGCAGCATGCCTGATGAGCTTGGTGATGAAAATTTTGCACTCTATGCTTTTAATGATCCTTCTAATGATGAATTTTGCTTGATGACTTTAGAGTCAATACCAGAAGGGGTAGAAACTGAAGGTGAACAGCTAAGTGCTGAAACAGTGGATGAAGTGGCTGAAGCAGTGGTTACTGCAGTTGATGGTGAACTACTGCTGGGAGAAAATTCAGAAACCCTGATTGAACCACTGTCTGACCCCTGGTCCAAAGAAGACAAAGAAGAAAAGGAAGAGAAGAAAGCAGGTGAGGAAGAAGTTAGAGCTGATAATGAAGATGATCATCAATGTGATTGTGCCATGATGGCTGCTGCTAAGGTATCACCTCAAGTTCTTGAAAAACTGTGTTCAGACAAATGCATTATTTCATTTGCTAACATCAAAGAGGTAAATGAAAACCTTAGGGATAAAGTCTTAACTGATGAAGTCAAATTTGAAAAGTCATTAAAAGAACATAGAAACAAATTGGCTGAAAAAGATAAAGAAATCAACAGTCTCAAAGAAGAGCAGAGCATAACCAAAACTCAACTCCAAACTATGGTAGAAAAATACCAAGTTTGCAAAAAGGAGTTGGAGTCCACCCAGATCACCTGTGAAAGATGGGTGGAATCTTGTAAAGGGTATGAGGTTATGCTTGAGAAACAACTTGAAAGCAATGTCAAGTTTGGTATAGGATATAGAAAATATGATGATCTTGAAAACACTGCTGTCAAACAAGCTGGTTCAACTGAAATAATACCATCCAACAAGAATGGTCAAGAAGTAAAGATTACTTACAAACTTGGTAACAAAATCACTCTGGAAAGATCATCAGTGGGGTCCTCAACTTTTGAGGAAATTGAGAAATACCAATTTAAACCCACATGGTATGATGAGTGTGACATTCTTGAAAATATCAAGCCTATGGACTTTACAACCACTGATGGTGTCACAGCTCCAAAAGCAAAGGTCATTACTATCAAAGACATCCCAACAGTAGTTCAAAACTCTGTTGCTAAGGAGTCTGAGAAAAGGAAGAAAAGAGAAAAGGTCAAAAACCTGTTTTTTTTATTTTTGTGAAAAGAGAAACCATCTAACAAAAGACTGTTTTCATCTAAAAGCATATGATCTAAAAAAACAAGTATCATTGTACTTGCTGAAAGCTGCACCATCTGTGGTAAAACAAACCACAAAACTCAAGCATGTGTGTATCTTAAAAACTTTGATGTAAAAAGGAATGAGTACACTGCTAAAACATCCTTGAGTCCATCAACACCATCTGTCAAATTCACCAAGAATCAACCACTGTTTGTGCCAGTCCAAACAGCTGTTACAAAACAGCTGAATCAAACATCTGTCCAAAGAGATGTTCAAGTGACTGATGCACCCCCTGCCAACCAATTCAGAAAAGGCAAGGGACAATCATCTTACCAAAGGATTCCACATGTTTATGAGACCTACAAAAGGACTTCTAAACCAAGAGTGAATAGGCATCCTTTTGGGTATCAGCAGGTGATTGGTCAAAATCCACAACAGTGGTTAGAGAGAAACAGTCCTAAAACTGTCCAAACCCCTGACCTAACCACTGCCCATGCATCTGATCTCATCCCAGACACTGTTGAGACCCCATCCAAAGCCTTATTGGCTATGGAGACCCTAATGAACTAATCCTTTTACTTCAAGTGCAGGGAGCTTCTGCATGCTTAGATAGCCTTTGGTATGTAGATAGTGGAGGCTCCAGGCACATGACAGGATGTAAAGCCCTACTCAAAGATTTCAAAATCCATGGAGGGGGTGATATATCCTTTGGTAATAATAGTAAAGGGAAGGTTCTGGGGTCTGGTACAGTACAGTCTGGAAATGTAAAATTTGAAAATGTCAATCTGATAGACAATCTAAAATTCAACCTCCTGAGTGTTTCACAAATGAGTGATAAGGGGTATGGGTCATTCTTCACAAAGGAGTGTTGTAGGATTGTTGGACCAGAAATGGTTGAAAAGATTGAAGCAATAATCAATTCTGGAAAAACCAAACTTGTTGCTCAAAGAAGTGACAATGTTTATGTGGTGGATATGTCAAAAGAGAGCCCCAGAACTGTTGCCTGTCTGTTCTCAGCTGCATCAAACAAAGGGACATAACTATGGCACAGAAGATTGGGGCACACAAATCTCAAGAAAATCACTGCCATTTCAAAACAGGGGTTAGTAAGAGGTTTACCTCAAAAACTGTTCACCTGTCCTGAGCATTGTGTTTCCTACCTAAAAGGAAAACAACATAAAAGCTCCTACAAATCCATTGATGAGTCCAAAACAACCAAATGTTTGCAAATGCTTCATATGGATTTGTTTGGCCTAGTTAAAGTCATGAGTCTTAAGAAAAGGAGGTATTGCTTAGTTATTGTTGATGACTTTTCTAGGTTTACATGGACTTACTTTTTACACTCAAAAGATGAGACTGCAGGCATTCTGCAAGACTTTGTGAAACAGGTTGAAAAGCAGTTTGACCTTCCAGTAAAAATCTTCAGAAGTGATAATAGCACAGAGTTCAGGAACAAGGAGTTGGATGATTTCTGTGTGTCAAAAGGAATTGTGAGGCAATACAACATTCCAAGAACACCAGAACAAAATGGGGTTGTTGACTGAAAGAACGGGACTTTGATTGAGGCTGCCAGAACCATGCTTGCTAATTCAGGTTTGCCATTGACTTTTTGGCCAGAGGCAGTAAACACTGCTTGCTATGTCAAAAATAGAGTTTTAATCAACCCAGGCATCAAAAGACTGCCTATGAACTGCTGTATAAAATAAAGCCATTAATTTCATACTTCAAAGTTTTTGGCTGCCCATGCTTCATCTTAAACTTAAAAGATTCCATTTCTAAGTTTGCAGCCAAAATTGATTGTGGTTATCATCTGGGATACTCTACCACTGCTAAGGCCTACAAAGTGTTTAACACAAGGACCAAAACAGTGGAAGAGACTTTGAATGTAAAGTTCAATGAACTTTCATTAATGAAAATCCCAGCAAATCCTGCAGATTTCTTTTATCTTGATAAATTCACTTTTGAAAATACTGCTGTCAAGACTAACAGTGCAGGTCCATCAGAGGATTCATCTCCAGACTATGGGTATGTGATCATCATTCCTCAGCAAAAGTCTGTCAAAATGGGAAGATCAGCAGATGTTCAAAACAACTGTCAAAGCTCAACCACTGCTACCTCAACAGTTGTTGACCAAAGTAGCCCCTTAACCCCTGCTTCCACATCATCAAGCACAGTTGATAAAAGTCCTCAAACAGCGGATCAAAGTCAGCATGTGTCCACACCATTACCTCCTATTCCACCACCGTTTGAAGCCACTGCTGGATCATCAAAGTCACCAGCAGCGGTTAGCTCAGATGATTCACATCTGCAGCCATCCCCACTAAATGCCATTGTTCCATACCAAGGAGAGCTCATCTTCTTGAAATCTCATCCACCAGACCAAATTATTGGCAACATCAATGAAGGGGTGCTCACAAGAAGTCAATCCCAAAACATTTGTATTTTTGCTGGCTTTCTATCTCTCCATCAGCCAGTCAAGTACCAAGAGGCACTGAAAGACAATAGCTGGGTAGAAGCCATGCAGTACACCCATTGTAACCAATAAATTAGTCATGTCTGATGAGAATGATGAATTGGTTGATCAAACTTTATATAGAAGCATGATTGGGTCTTTACTGTACCTAATTGCATCTAGGCCAGACATCATGTTTGCAACATGTGTTTGTGCAAGATCCCAATCAGCCCCTAGAAAGTCAAACCTTATTGCTGTAAAAAGGATATTCAGATACCTCAAAGGTGCTCCCACACTTGGTATCTGGTATCCAGCTGATGGTAAAATTGAGCTTTCAGGTTTCTCAGATAGTGACTTTGCTGAATGTGACAAGACAAGAAAGTCCACTTCAGGAGGGTGCCAATTCCTAGGCAATTGCTTAGTGTCTTGGCAAAGCAAAAAGCAAGCAGCTGTTTCCACATCCACTGCTGAGGCAGAATACATAGCTGCTGCAAGCTGTACAGCCCAACTACTCTGGCTTCAAAATCAGTTGCTGGATTTTGGTATCACTGCCTTAAAGACACCACTCATGTTGGACAGTCAGGCAGCAGAAAATATCATCAAAAATCCAGTTTCTCATTCAACCACCAAGCACATTGACATCAGACATCACTTTGTGAGGGATTGCTATGAAAAAGGTTTGATTTCTCTGCATCATGTTCTAACTAAGGATCAGCTGGCAGATGTGCTAACCAAAGCATTAGACACATCCACCTTTGAAAGCTTGATCTCTAGGATTGGCATGCTAAACATGGAATAACAGGCAAAATCCTATTTTTCTATGAATAAAGGCATTAAAATGTTTTTAGAAAATCAAAAATCCATCCTTAAAAATAGCTAAAAATGAATTTTTCATTAAATCCTTAAAAGTCTGCCATAACCACTTCTTTGTTCAAAAGTCTGTTCTACTTAAAAGATTGTCCACTGCTGAAAGTCAACCCATGTTCTCTCATTTCTTTGATAAGCACTGTTGTTCAAAATCAGTGTTTTTTCCACTGATATGCTATCCACTGATAGTGAAAATCACCCACTGCTCTCATTGCCACAGTTATACCACTGATTTTGTTCCATCAGTGGTCTTCATAAAAGAGTTGTCCTTTTCTTCATCAGGGGTTGGCACGTGGACAGTACATTGTGGTCAGACCTTTTATAACCGCTGCCACGTCAGCATTCACTTTTTCTCTATAAAACCCCATTCAAAACCCCAAACAGGGTTTT
The DNA here is from genome assembly GCA_030545235.1 of Helianthus tuberosus. Lineage (NCBI taxonomy): Eukaryota > Viridiplantae > Streptophyta > Magnoliopsida > Asterales > Asteraceae > Helianthus > Helianthus tuberosus. The sequence continues at coordinate 30,270,723 of CM060416.1, forward strand.
ACTGTCGAATTGAATTCTTAAAAATTCCTTTCTCAAAGCAGTTTTCCTCTCTTTCCTCAAATTTCTTCACAACCTTCTTTGATCGTCTTCTTCAAAATGACAAAATCGAAGTCATCCGCAACACCCACTTCAAAATCTTCTCGCAAAAAGGCCGCTACAAAGGCTACTCCCATCGAAATTCCATACAAAGCACCACACAATTATCTGGGTCTTTTGACAAAACCAGGTACCACCAATGCTTTCGACTCCATCATTGAAATCATGTCTGCATCAAAGTACAAAACTTTGTTAACAGCAGATGCTCCAATTTACTTGGACACCCAAAGAGAGTTCTGGAAGAATATTACCCTTGACAAACAAGGAGAAGATGTCATAGCCATTAACTCCTCTCTAATGGGTAAAGCTGTCCAAATCACACCACAATCCATCTCGGAAGTCTTTGAACTCAATGATCAGCAAGGTAAAACTTCTTTTCCCAAAAATGAGTTAAAAACTGATTTCCCTGAAAGGGGTTATCCAGAGCAAATAAAAAAGGATACCTTACAAATAGGTAATTTTCCACCTGCAACAAGATTTTTGTCCCATACTCTGCTAATGTGTGTTTCAAACAAAACCACCTCTTTTAATAAGATACCATTAAAGATTCAAAATCTGGGATATGCTATTCTTCAAGATGAAAATTTTAACTACTCCCAGGAAATCTTTAATGATTTGGTTAAAAACGTTGAGAAAAAGCCATTCTTACTTTTTCCAAGATTTCTAAGTTATTATTTTGAAAAGAAATTTGGTAAGGATGATGCTTCTACAATAAAACAAGGTGCATCTTTTCAAATAAACAGCTTAACAGCTGAAACTTTTACAAGAATGTCAACACCTTGCAAAACACAAGCAAAGGTGCCTGAGCAGACTTTAGCAGCTACCACTGCTCCTCAGGTATCTGCTGCTGAGCCCACTGCTCAAGGTGATCAAAGTAGCAAAACAACTGCTTTGAAACCCACACCTAAAATCACCAAAAAGCCAATACAAAAGAAAACTCAAAAACCCCCCCAAACCCATCAAAAAGGCAACTCTGGAGGATGAGATACCAGAGCAACTGCCAGTGACAGCACAAAAGTCACAAGAAACCACTGTTGCTACTTCCTCACAGCAGTTGGTACAAATATCTCAACCCATGACCGAAACTCCTCCTGTTTCTTCTAAAAAAGAACAGGTTGTACATATAGGGACACCACAATATGATGCTATGGAATCACTTGTTTCCATCATCCACAGCCCAATGCCCGGGGCCAATTCTCTTTCTACACCTAACCTCACCTCCACATTTCCCCCACCAACAAAATTATTGTTAGATGCTATTGATTTGAACCAGGCACAAACCAGTCCTTCTCACTCACCTCTCAATGAGAATATACTTTAACAAACGACTGGGTCTGATGTATCAATAATTGCTAACCCACCAACACAACCTAAGGAGGTTACACCCCTTGAGTTACAAGTAACTCTTGGTGGTAGTCCAAGTGAAGCAACCATTACAAGTGTTAAACCCACTGGTTTACACTTGGACAGTGGTTACATCAATAAGACTTCCTTGGAGGCAATTCCATCTATAGCACCTCTGATAACCACTAGTTAGTTTGTTTTAACCACTGGTACCATCAAAAGGTTATCAAGTGTTGAAGGAAGAAGTCCCCAGTACCAAGAAAAAGGGGCATCAGTGGATCATGTTTGGAGTACACTCCCTACATCAACCACTGATACAACCACTCCTAGTGGGAAACCAGATGATCCTATTAAGTTGGGTGATGGTTTAAAGTACCTGGAATTGACGGAACGAGTTGAAAAACTGGATACCTCTGTTGCCGAAATCAAAGAAATGCTACAACAGTTGTTGACAGTACAAAAGGTGCAATCCACTGTTGTTCCACCTCAAGCACCTGCTCCACCACAAGCACCTGCTGCAGATGAGATATGGAACCTCTTTCAACCTTTTCTCCAAAAACAAAAACAAATGGCTGATCAGCAACATGCAATACATGTACAAGAGCTGAGAAACACCATGGAGTCTAGGTTCAAGAACACACAAGCAGACATTAAGGCTATCAAGGCCCACATATTGAACACCACTGGCACTGCTCTTTCAACTGTTCTCTTCATTGATCAATTACCCCCAGATAATGCCAAAAAGGGGGAGAAAATTCAGGAGTGGAAGAAGAAGGGAATAGATGATGGTCTCTACATTGAACCAGAAAAGGATGCCATGACTAGAAAGATTCCCTTGCCAGATGGTAGCAAAAAGGTTGATGTTACCCAAAATGCACTTGATGAAGTTGTAGCAAGTGTAAAAAGGGACAGAGCGGCAAAGGATATGTCAAGGTGGAATGAGGAGAAAAGAGCTTACATGGAGCTGAATGCGCATGGTTGTTCTGAACCAGAGGATGTTCAAATTCCTGTGCCAAAAGGAAATCCCACTAGAAAAGTGAGGGAACCCAAATCCATACCATCCAGACCCATAAAGCATACTCCAAAACCACCGTCCAAAAGCCCCCAACATCAAACTTCCACCCAAACAGTTGTTGTAACACCTGACGTGTCAACAACTTCTGATACTTCAGTGGTTTCAACAACTGTCAGCCAAACACCTGCCATGACCGCAACACACACCACTTCAACACACACCACTACCACTGCCTTACCACCATCACCATCAAAAATCACTTCACCTCCAAAAACAGCCACCCCATCATCACATCCTGCCGATTTTCAGAAGACACCAGATGTTACAACATCTGTTGTAATGACAACAGTGGTTGAAACACCAGTTGTTTCAATAACTGTTAGTCAGCCACCTTCTACCACTCAAACCACCACTACTGATCCACCTAAAACATCATCAGCCTCTCCTATAATAAAAAGGAGAAGGATTTTCATACTTGATGATAATTCTCCATCACCACCACCAACATCTTCACAATCCCTTGCAGTTATTCCAAACCCTGTTCCTCTCTCATCAGCTCAAGTACAACAACCAATCATGGCCATCACTCATGCAGGATTCCAATATCCTCTTGAACTCATTACAGTCAGAGAAGAGATCAAATCCTTCTACTATGAGGATGATCCTGCTAAAAGGAAGTTGCCATCTGTTGAAGGATATCCCAGGCCCAATAACATTGAAGAGTACTAGAAAATTAAGGCTCAACAGGTAGAGGATATTTCCAAAAGAAACTCTCAAGGAAAAACTGACAAAGAAATTCAAAGGCATTACCAGTTTCTATTTACTTAAGTCAGATCCTTAGAGCAATTTGCAAAAAATGTTTGTCGACAAATCTCAGAGAGAGCAGATGAAACTTTGAGAAAAGACTACATTGAAAGCATCATGGCAACCAAGAAGTATAAGGGAGAAAAGCATATGTACAAGGAGTGGACCATTCCTGAGCTTGAACAAGAAGCAACCAGGATTCAAGAAATGATAAAGAATAACGTCAAACACACTCCTCCAGATTGGTCAAAATACAAAAAGAATGTGCCTGAAAAGACATTAGAGCTGAAGAGAATGAGAGAGGAATTAGTTGTTGCTGACTATGGGTCTAAAAATCAAGTGGCAAGATGGAAAGAAGACACAGTCAGGACCACCTACAAAAGGTTGGAGGAATTAAGGAAGAAAGATCCTAAAGTTCCAAAAAAACCTGACTACCCTGAAGCAGAGGTTTCAAAAAGACCACTAAAGCTGCAAATCAGGAGATCCACTGCTCCAACTGGTGCTGCCATCTATAAAAGAAAGCAACAAAAATAGTTGGATACTGAAACAGTGGCATAATTAATGGCAGAAGATGAGCTTGTAAAAGAAGGTATTAAAAAGATGATAACTGAAACTCTTGGCCTGAACCAACCTGCAAGCACTGCTCAAACAGTCATCACAAGGCCTGCATCACCAAACTCCCCATCTAATAAAAATCTCCCAAGAAACCCACCAGACTCAAAAGTACTAAAATGGAAAACTGACAAACAGACCCATGTACTGACATTGATCAAGTCTAGTGGAGAAGTGAAGGAAATAACAAGGGAACAAGCACTTGGCCTAAGTCTTGAAGATTTGCAGGATCTCCTTGATCTTCCACTTAGCAGGGATGAAGATGACACAGATGCCTTAGCCTTTGAGTTACAACTCAAAGGGCAAATAAGGGAACTGTTGATGAGGCAATAAAGATCTATAAATAATGAAGGGTTTTGGCATTATCTGTTCCAAGGGGAGATTGTTGGGATTGAACCCTATCAGAGGAACAGATAATTAAAGCCAAAACTGGATCAGAGCAGTGGATCCAAAATAAGCAGATGTTATGTAAACAAGTCTCTCCCCTTGAAAGTGATTCAACATCCGCTGACCTGCTATCTACTGATCGTACAAACTGCTGACCTACAACTACTGATCAAGTCAAAGACTGATGAAGACTAAAGCCCTGCTGTTCTATCTACTGCCTTGGTTCAAGCACTGCTTGGTTATATCAAGTGCTGCTGAGATCACATCAGTGGAATGAATCAGCAGTAGTTTAGATATCTTTATGTAATGAATTGTAATAGCAGTAGTTAGCATAGCAGTACTTGTATAGATCAGATGTTAGAGTTTGTTAGGAGGTTAGATGTCACTTTCATGGTGACGTCAGCAAATATGCTCAGTGGTTTGTCCGTGCCTATAAATAGAACAGTACCCTATACTCTTCTATTAGCTCTTTACCATCTTCTTCCTGCACGAACAAATCACAGTGAGCTTAGGCTGAGGGGGAGTTTGTTACATACTTGCAATTGTAATTGAATCTTGTAATAAATTCAAGCATTTGGTTCAATGTTAAACTTGTATGTTAAAAGCAATTCTCCTGTTTGATTGTGAAAAGTTTGCTTCCATTATATTCTGCTGCACTACTCATTCATTGTTCATTTTAATTCAAACGCAAAACACAATCAAAACCAAACTCAGATCCTAACAATTGGTATCAGACCTTGGACAGTCAAATTTGATTTAACAATCATTTTGACATAAATAGTTCAGCTCACAATCGTTAATACTGATAGTTTGTTCATTTTGTTGAAAAACAGAGCAAGGTTTAATCACCATCAAAGTTGATTAATCAGTGCCTGTAAAACAACCAGGATGACGTCACAATCACAAGATGATAAGAATAACATTGGCTCTCATTTCAAACCACCCATGCTTAAACGTAACGAATACAACATCTGGGAGAGAAGGATGGGTCACATCCTTGCTCAACAGAACACTGGATGTTGGAGGTCTGTTGTTTTTGGTCCCCATGTTCCTATGGTGCCAAGTGCTGAGGATGCAAAGAAGTTTGTACCTAAACCAACTGAAAATTATACTGAAACTGACTTTCAAAAGTTCAAACTCGATGCCAAAGCATTTAGCATCATAGCATCTGCATTACCCAATGAGATCTATGCTGGACTGTTACATTGTAACAGTGCCAAAGAGCTATTGGATGCACTGAAGGAACAGTTTAGGGGAACAGAAGAAGTTATTGAAAACAATAGGGAAATTCTGAATCAGCAGTATGAAACATTCTGTCACATCAAGGGTGAATCATTGACTCAGCAGTTTGAGCGATTTAGTTGTCTCATTAGTGAACTAAGGCTTGTTAAAGTAACATTTCCAAATTCAACTCAAAATAGCAGGTTCCTTAGATCACTACCAGAAAAATGGGATACTATTGCATTTGTTACTAGAAACACCGCTGAGTTCAAAGATCTGACCCTGACCCAACTTCATGGTAGACTCCTGACCTATGAAAGGGAGTTAAACCAGAAAAAGAAGTTGCAAGAGTCTAGCAAAGTTGCTGATGATTATTCATTTGGCAGTACAGCTCTTTTTGGTTAGGAAGAATCTGGTAGCAGTAGTAAGGATCATGGTTATGATCACTTTATTGATATAACTGCCGGTGGAAATTTCAACAACCCTGAGTCTCATTCTGCAAATTATGCTTTTACTGCAAATTGTGAAAACCAGATGTCAGATAACTTGTGTTTTGAACTCAACGATTTGCAACACTTTGATCCCACTGACTTAGAAGAGATGGACATATTGCATCAATTGGCTTTGCTTGGTGTAAGAACAAGCAAATTCTACAAAAGAACAGGGAGAAAATTCCCAGGGTTACATGGGAATTTAAAAGTGGGGTTGGATAAGTCAAAAATTAAGTGCTATAAGTGCAATATGCTAGGTCATTTTGCTAGGGAATGCAGGAGTCAAACCACTGGTCCAATAATAACTCATCCTAGCTCAAACCCTAGACCACAAAATCAAAGCACTGTGCACTATACCCAATATACCCCTGCAGCCCATGTTAACACTGCTCACTATGCTGCAACCCCTGTGCCTGTGCATTATGTTCAAACCACTGTTCCATAAATTCAGTATGTTCAAAGGTTAAAAAAAAATAACTTTGGCCGAGTTTTAACACAAAGGTTAAAAAAAATAAAGGCTAAATTTGGTTAAGTAGGCTTAATGTTTTGGTTAAAATTTGAAAAATACGGAAAATAGGCTCAACATGGCGAACTAACGGATAATGTTGGGTGTGGGATATAAACAAAGAAAAAGGCTAACGAAAGGGTATCATATTTGCCTCTATCATATTCATGCAATTTCTCATATTTATGATTTTGAAAAGTATACAAATGACAAGTTCTAAATTACATGAAACATCCGGCTCACTGATTTTCCGCAAAAACAAAGAAGCATTGACAAGAAAGCAGTAAAGGCTCAAAAATATGCTCACGTAAACGGAAGGAATGGGTATGAATGTAAAGATAAACATGCAAGTCTTTCTTATTGTTTCATCACGCTTTTAGTTATCTTTTTCAAAAATCAATTTGGCTTATCGGTTTTGATCAAATCTGATGCTTTCTAAAGAACACAACTGACCGTTTTTGTATTTTGTATTTTTTTTTACAAAAACGAAAGGACAAACAAAGTTAACCTTAACCCCTCCCCACACTTGAACTTCACATTGTCCCCAATGTGAAACACGTATTAGTTAAGCGATTATGAAGAGCTAAACTAATAATGTGAAAAAGGATAGAGGTACACCCTCAGAGTTGAAGTAGATTCGTATGAATAGACCGGGTGAATTGAAGCCTTCTCAACTCTGTGTGCATTTCTTACAAACCTGCCAAGTACGTCACTACTAAAACAGCAAACACTACTATTGATCAAACCGTTAGATGAGTAAAACCAAATCCATTATTAAACAAAAATAAACACACACTAAAAACAAGTAAGGAATCATGCCTTGATTGAAGATTTGAGTTAAATCCTTGCAAAAATTGGTTGTTTTTAGGAGTGGGAGAGCCAAGAACGGGTGTGCGGCCAGGGTTAGTAATTTTGAAGGGTTTTTATAGAAAAGTCATTTTTATACCCTGAAAAATTATTGTTGCTAAAAAGTCGTACACAGACGTGTGCATCAACCTGTGTACTATGGTTCGCAACGTTGTGCCGCTGTGCACGGTAGTGCACTCGGCACACACGGTATTGCGTGTCCGACGACCACCTTATGTACGTTGTTCTTGGTCAGATGTGATTATGAAGTGCACAGTCATGCGGATCAGGTGCACGGCCGTGTGTCATCTGTACATTCTGTGGACAGAAGCAACAGAATGCTCTTCAACTCCTTTTTCTCAATAGATTTCACCATTTTTGCAAGGTTTTACAATTTTTAACTTTTAACTAACTTCAAAACTTCAAAAGTTGTGGATCGAACTTGTTCGTACCTACGGAAAACAAGAAAAGTTAACGAATAAGGAAATAAATGCGATAAATTTAATATTTACAAAAAATACCCTTAGCGTGTGAAAACACGCTCGCTAAATTTGTCAGCGAGTCGATAGCTAGACTCCTTCTCCCAAACTTGTTAAACATGCGGGGCATTGACACGCCCTTTCGGATTTGGCTCTGTGTTACCTGGAAGACCACCCGGGGGTCTCTCAGACAACATTTTAGCCAATTGTCCAACCTGATTCTCAATGGTCTGTATAGAAGCTTTCTGACTCTGCACTCCCCTTATTGGGCCATGAATCGTTCCTCGTGTTGTTGGTAGCGGGTCTCAGCTATCTGATTAGCACAATTGAAGTTTCCTAACAGTTGTGCCATCATCTCCTCTAGCTTAAAGTTACTCTGAGAGGCGTGAGGCTAGGAACTGCTCCCGGAGCCTTGATGATGGTAATGAGGCTAGAAGGATTGACATTGAGACTGGTAAGGCTGTGCCTGGGGCTGCTGTGGCGCGGGAGCATGCTAAGCGTATCCGAGTGGGTTTTGGTTCCCAGAACTGGATTTCCACCCAAAGTTTGGATGATTCTTCCACCCTGGATTGTACGTGTTGTTGTAGGGGTTATTTTGGGGCCTGATTTGGTTGCCCAGATAGTCCACTTCTTCGTAGCCAGTAAACATAACACCCTGCTCACAAGTACCTGGCTCGATTGACACTCCACACTGCTCACATGATGATTATACCTTCGAAACGTTCTGAGCTTGATCAAACCTTGCAGTCAAAGCTCCGATCTGCGCTGCAAGAGCCGTATATGTATCCACTTGATGAACTCCAGGAATAGATAATGCTTTACTTCGTACTCCACTGTGACGAGAACTCGACTTTAAGGTAGCTTTCTCTATAATTGCGTAGGCTTCCATTGGTGTTTTTGTTCCAAGATCGCCTCCTGCATATACGTCTATGCGTTCTTGTGAGTCGTAGTTAAGTCCTTGGTAGAAGTTCAACACAAGTTGTCTTTTGGACAACCCATGATGTGGTACATCGATTAGAAGATCTTTGAACCTCTCCCAAGCTGCGTGTAGAGATTCTCCTTCATCCTGTTTGAATGACATGATACGGTTCTTTAGCTTAGCTGTCTTTTCCGGAAGGAAGTATTTTTGCATAAAAAGATCTGCCATCTCGTTCCAAGTCGTGATGGACCCTGCTGGAAGTGATAAAAGCCAAGATCGGGCTTTGTCTCGCAAAGAGAATGGAAAGGGCCACAAACGAATTGCGTCTTAAGAAACGTCTCGAATTTTGAAAGTCGAGCATACTTCGAGAAATGATGCGATGTGTCGACCCGGATCCTCGTGATCCTTTCCATCGAACTGCACAGAGTTTTGTAACATGTTAATTATACTAGATTTGATTTCAAAACTCGGTGCTGCTATCGTAGGTCGGGGGATGCTCGGTAGTAAGCCCTCTCCTCCTGGACGGCCGGTCTCATTCAAAGGCTGGTCGTCCTCCGCCATAATGCTTCCTGTGTCGTCCTCTGAACTCTCGCTGTCAGAAAGTATCACTTGTTCGTCGATTGCGGCTGCAATCCTTTGTGCCACGACAAGTGATCTTTCGCGAAGCCGCCTGCTTCTTCTTAGGTTATTTTCTAGTTCGTTGGCTAGCTCAGCAATAGCAGGTACAGGGGTTGTGGACATTAACCTGCAAGTAATAAGGAATGCATTATACGAAAAAATAACATAATAATAATATAAGTAATATAAATATAAATAATAATACTATTATATTATATAATATACATTTATTTACAATTTATTATACATAACTATAAAATATTTACTTACTTATTTACATCCGAAAATTGTTATTTTTTGTTTTTTTTTGTTTTGTTTTTTTTTTCAGGATCTGATGAGATCTGATAAAAATCTAATGAAATCTGGTTATATCATTGAAAATCTGAAATGTTTATATTTTACTAGAAATTCTAATAACTTCATCAGAAATCTGATAAATTCATCAGAAATCTGATGATTTAATCAGAAAGTCTTTTCTCTTTTTTTATTAGAAAATCTGATAAAATCTGATGAAAATTTTCTTTCCGTCAGATTTTCTGATAAATCCATTAGATTTTACCAGAAAAATCAGAAGTGAATTTTTTTTTTCTCAGAAAATCAAATGGGTTTATCAGAATCCATCAGAAAATCTGATAAATTCATCAGAATTTACCAGAAAATATGATGATTTTATCACAAAGTTTTAATTTAGTGGAGTAAATAAATAAACAATTGAGTATAAATAAATAAATGAATAAGTAGTTAACTAAATAAACAAATGAACAAGAATGAATAAATGTAACTGAAAATAAATGAATAAATGAAATAAATGAATCAAATAAATAAATAAATATATAAGCGGTTCGATTCCGAACACGGGCATAAATATAAATATATACAGGAATGAAATGACTGAATTGAAATAAATGAAATAACTGAATTGAAATAAATGAATAAATAAATAAATGTAAATATAAACAGAAAGGAAATAACTGAAATGAATAAATAAATGAAATGCTGAATAAATGAAATAAATGAATAAATGGTTCGATCCCGAACACTTAATTGAATTAAATAAATAAATGAAAAATGTTAGTCGAACAATAAATAAAAAGTTCGTATGTTAGTGAGTTAGCGGTTAGTTAGTTAGTAAAGTTAGTCAGTTAGCTGGTTAGTTGGTTAGTAAAACAGAAAAGAAAAGTTAGTCAAAAGTTAGTCCTAGTGGGCGTGCCAGGCTAGGTAACAAGTTAGTAAACAAAAGAAAAAAAAAATAAATACAAAAATGTACAAGTATTCACAATTATTCACAGTTTGTACACCGGTAAAATAATGACTCGGATTGTTCCGAAAATTTCGTCGTGTCCCCGGCAACGGCGCCAAAAACTTGGTGACGTTCGGAGCACACATATTTATTTACAGTGAACTTCGCACTCACGTGTGGTTTATTTATTTATAAAAATGGTTTATACCTTAAGATTAAAACACACACAACAAAGGACAAGTGTATCCCGTCATATATGCAGCAAAGTATTGGTAAGAGCCAGATATCGATCCATGGAACACAAGCGTTATAATGTACTAAATCTTTGTCATTAGATTACGAGATATAAGGAAAGGTGAATGGTTGTTTAACTAAATTATCTAAATTACAACTAAGACATAAATATACTATTATCTTGTTTCACAAACATCCTAAACATGTTATCTATATCACATATGTCACAAAAGCACTTAATCAATTTTCCAATTGCAAGACAGCTAGTTACCGGGTCTGGATTTCTAGCATTAAGATTCTTCGGAAAGTTAACGCGATGGTCACACGTTAACCACCTAAAATCATTCATTAGCGAGCTATTGATATTTATTCATGCGAACCTTTAAAGATAGGTTATTTACCGGGTCTGGATTCCTAACCTCACTTATCGAAGAAAGCAATACCGATGGTCACAATACAGCCACGAGGATAAGCAATTATGTAGATCATATAACAAACAATTTCACCTTTACATGTCTTAAACACAAATCTACCATGTCAGCAATTTCAGACCAAAACTACTAAACAAGGATCATAAACCGCATCTAAGAACATGCAATCAACACCATATAATTCATTAGAACCCTTACGTGCAAGAAAGTATTCCTAATCAAAATAAGATATATCTTGTATAAAACCAATACCCTGGTCTGGTTTCATGGTGTAAACAAAGTCTACAAACAAGTGATTAATCAAGAAATAGTTACCATCCCACTAACCACAGATTCATTATCCAAGATAATCAAACATAATCAGGAACTCAACATCAATGAAACATTCGTTATAAGATCATGAAGATTCAAACATGAAAAAGTACTAAAACTTCATATAAATAAGATTACAATGTAACGAATATTCAAGAAACAAGTTTATAACTATTATTACATAAACTACATTAAACATAAACTAACATCAGCTCATAACTTGCAAAATGATCAGAATACATGTTCAAGAACAAGGAATCGAACCATAAACAAGCAAGGAATTGATGGGTTAGATCGGTTATGCTTCAACTCGATCTTTAAGCTTCAAATGGGTCTGATCAGGACTGCTTCGGAACCCAGAAATCGCCCAGAAACATGGAGAAAAACCCAACATTTTGATCAGTAGCGAATGCTGCTATTTATAGGCAATTTTCAGTTTGGCACGGCCATGCCGTTGGGTCGCACGGCCTTGCGGTCAGGTGTTGTCGGGTGGCGTCAGTTTCAGCGATCCCGAGTTAGCCAAGTGGACTAGTGGACAAGTTGCATGGGTCACCAGATTGGCACGGTCATGCCGTTGGTCGCACGGTAGTGCGAGGTCATCAGAATCTTGATCAGAAACCCTGGTCTGGCTGTTGCACGGTCATGTGGCGGGTGGCACGGTCATGCGGCCCGGGAACAGATCGGCACTGGCTGTTGCACTGGTAGTGCTTCCGAGATCGAACGATCGGCACGGTAGTGCCGTCAGATGGCACGGTCGTGCCACACCTGCCAGTCATCAGAATTTTGTTCTTTTTATCAGAAATGAATCAGAATTTGTCCGTTTTCATTGGATTTTTCTTTTGTGCTCTGTTTAAGACCTGAAAATATAAAAGCACCGGATTTGGTACCTAAACGTCGTGTTTTCGGTCAAAAACGCTTAAAACGGAAGTGTTTTGGGGTATAAAAACATGTATAATTTAATGTATATCACATCTACTGGTTTGTAAGGTTTGGTGAGGTTGTCTTGTTCGACATTGATGGGTTGTATTGGAGGAGTTACACCACTCTGGCTGGTTCCCTGGGTAACACGGGGTTGAACCGGGGTGGTGTGTAATATAGAGCTGGGGCCGCCGCTTGGAGAAAAATGGGGCCTAGACGCGTTTCCTCTATCATACACGGGTTCCGCTGTTGGTGGAGTCTGACTGTAGGCTGGCTGAGATGTTCGAAAGGTCCACCAAGGTGGCATATAAGCCGCGTATGGCGACTGTTGAGCAAAGCCGTGCACCGCCCCATGAGAAGTGTATGTCGGGGTATTGTAAGGGGGTAAACACCCGTATGGGGGCGCGCAATAGTATACGGGGAATTAAGCTTGATTTCCCGGTGTAAACGGGGCGCTCATGATTCCCGCCGGCATGACAACTGGTTGATGGGGTGGCGTTGATAATGCTACCGTTATTGCCGCTGAATATAGAGGCGGCATGGCGTAGGTGACCGAGGGCTGATAATACTGAGGCATGCTCACCTGCGGTATGTCAGTGCTTGGGCTTGCAGATGTGATAACTGGCGTAGTGCTATGACGTATAGTCTGTGCACTCGTGGTTGCTGCTGGGGTGAAGACATCAGTGCCTATTGCGGTTGGTTCGACTGACCGAAACTGCAGAAAGGTATATGAGAATAGGTCTGCCGCCGTCGTCCCAGAGGAGATGGCGGTGGTGCCTGTAAAACCTGGTGGTGGTCCTTCCGCTTCAAATTCCAAGTCGAGAGACCTGGTCACAGCCGGCGAGGCTGGCATGGTGGTCACAGGGTTCGTTTCTAGCAATGGATTGCTAGTTATCATCGCCTGCCTCGGTGTTACTGCAGTGTTCTGATCGCTTGCCATTGGGTTCAGCCTAGCTGTGTTTACCTAAGGGTCCCACGGATGGAGCCAATGAAGAAACACTAACCTTTACGGTAGTATCCGACTGAGACTTCAACTCTTGGCGATCCGAACTACTAGCTGCAAAACAGAACACCGTTAGGACTCGTTACAGGAATGGGGTTATTCCTGTAACCACCCTCCGGCGTGAGAATAAGTTTCTGTTTGGGAGAAAGTAAATGTGTATGTGGAGAGAGAGAGAGAGAAAGTAGATGAGAGCAAGATGATCATACCTTAGATGTTTACCTCTATTTATAGTTTACCATTAGAGTTTCCCTTAACTTAGGATGGGCTCCGATAAGTTAGGGATTTGCATGATATTTCCAAAAAGTTGGGGATTTGGTTACGTAGTTTATCCATGCAGAATAGAACATTCTAGAATAAACGTTTATAATTAAATATTTATGATAAAATAATAGGTAATGACCGGGTCGGGTTGGCCGATCCGGGTCATACCTCGTCATAATCCATCCCTCCACATGAGATTTTTATCTCCTACGTTGGCGTCGACTTAGGCTTTTTCCCCATAGATCCGATGAATTAGAGTATGTATAAGGTATAACTGAGTTTGGGTCTCCGGCCTCGTCTCCGACGGAGATGGTTTTCCGGCAATTAAAAAAAGCACTACTACACAAACAGGTATCAGCTACGAAATTTTGCTACCGAAATTTTTTTGTCGCAACTTCGGTACGAGTTAGCTATGGATTCGCTACGAACATATTCAACTATGGTTTAGCTACGGATTTTCCGTTGCAAAAAATATCCATAGAAAAATCCGTAACAAACTTTTGCTACAAAAATATTTGGTATTGTTTAGATACAGATATTTCGTTGCAACAGTTATCCGTAGCAAATTCCGTTGCAAATTAAAAAAAAATCTTAATATGCAACTTAATAAAATTCCATTATAAAATTAAGAAAATAAATGTTTAACGAACAGCTTAATAAATTTCATAGCAATGTTCATAGCAAAATTCTAACAATAAATATTGAAGAATAATTAGAAATAAATGAATAAAATATGTATCAAATTTGTAGCAAAATTGATAGCAATATTATGAAAACAAATCTATAATTTATATAAGTTAATAAAATTCATAGTTAAAGTGTTAGAAAAATAAATAAAATAATTACTTAAAAAATAATAAGGTTCATAGCAAAATAACAAAACATATTCAAAAGTAGTTAATATAGTAACTTAACATAATAAATAGTTAAAAATTAATAATATTCATAGCAAAATAAAAAAAAAAACATATTCAAAAGTATTAATAATAACTTAATAAAATCAAACGAGGATAAAACAAGCATCGTTAAGCATGCAAGTTAAATAATAGCCAATCAAGGTGAATCACGTTAAGTATATAATTCATAGTCAAAGACGGGTGTATAGTTGTTTTCAAATCCTCTTTCCATTTGACCATACCACATTGTCTAATGTCCAATTAAGAACTAAAATTACTCTTAAACCTTAAATATATTTTTAAAACGCATATGACCCATTTAAACTTGAACTAACCTGTTAACGATTACTTATGTAAAAATCAAATTTGTTTTCACTATTAATGATTACTTATATATAACAAAAAAAAAATTCACTATAAGACTACATGGTATGGCATGTAGCCGCTAGGGGCTCCTTTTCGCCATCTCAACCACACATAGACGCAATGTCAACCAGGGGGCTCCATTACCTCCTTTCAATAAAGCCCACGCTATGAAATGGAGCCCCTTCAATCATTATCTAATCATTTCTTTTAGTTTTTCTTTTATATTTGTAACATTTAAATAAATAAAAATCAAAACATTTTAATAAATTAAAAATAAACAATATAACAATATCTTTATATAGTAATTCACAACATTGGAATAATAGTGACTTCTTTTGTATTTTGTGTTGTATTGTATTTTATTTTTCAATTATTTATATATATATTTATTTTGCATAGTAAATTTTACGCTTTTCCGAAATCTGGTAACAAAAAGTTTGATTTTTTTTATAATTTTGTCATAAGAGTTTAATGAGTTTAGTTTTTTAGGCTTTTTCTCGGATCTGGTCATCATTCAATTGTTACTTAGCACGGTGTTTGGTAGTCACATTTGGTCCTTCAGGTATTTTGCGTTCGCTTGCTACTTAGTGCGGTGTTTGTTGGTCACATCTGGTTTACCTATTTTTTTACTTCCTCGACTTTCTAATACGTGTGGGTCCAAATTCGACTTTATTTACATTCTTCGTCATGTGAGACCCTTCGTGTTAGAAAATCATGATTTTATTATGTTTTTTTTTGCAGTTTTGGTCGTCGTTCGGTTGCTACTTAGCATGGTTTTACGCCTATCAGCCCCGTCACACTGGTATCATGATTTTACGTCCCCGCCCGTAACACCGGGGGGGGGGGGGGGTATAACTAGTTTAAATAACCAAATAAATAAAAACATAACATTTAAATAAGTGGGATATAAAAATCATAACACACAAATCAAACGATAATAAATAAAGCAAATATAAACTAAGGATGTGCCGGACCAAGCCCCCCAATCCAGTCTCGCAAAATCCTCCAAGCGGTAACGTGATTAAAAGGCCTTACGGTCTTGTGTTTCGAACTCAGTACGTGTCTTGGCAAGCGATTCATCCTCCTCGCTGTTCAACGCAATGGCGTAGCACCTCTCAAAATCTGTACACTTTATGCGTAGCTGTATAAACCTTCCTAAATTTGATCTCTTCCACGAAAATTCTCACCCACACGTTCGTAGAATGTGGTCCTAATCCTGCTCCAACATTGTGGCGAATCGGAAGGGAATCCTAAATCGATCGCATCCACCCAACTTGTGATTAACTTGATATCCTCGGCCTTGTCCAATGACGTGCCATTGAAAATTTAAATGTGGCTGAGGTAGCATGAGGGTGGCGTCCCATACAACGTAGTCTAAATAAATAAATAAATAATATTTATTAAACTATTTATATAAGAACTAAGTTTTTTTCTTTATTTCTACATAATTTCATCTTGTTATTTGTTTATACGTATAGAACTATTTTACATAATTCAATTGAAGGTGAAAAATCATATAACCCCACTCACTTCCTACCCGCCTAATTTTCCATTCTAATCTAACCCCACATCTCCCCCTAATTCGGAACCATGAATATCTCAAATTCCCACCTTACGATCCCAATAAATGGCATGATCAATGCGGCTTGAAGCATTCTTTAGGGACAAAACTGAGAAGAAAAGAGAAAGTAGAGAACAGAGAAGGGTCTTAATTATCATCTGAGGTTTCAAGTTTCTTTCTTCCAAGATACACTCACTTTGGAATCCATCCACAAAACTGTTTCCTCATTCAAATTGTACTGCTACTTGGATGGTGTGACGGGGTATCTGGTAGTTTCTCTTCTTTTTTAAATCTATATTCATTATTAATCATCAATGCTACTAATATGTTTTTATTTAAGTACCAAATGGACTTTGCATTATATAGGTACAAATCCCATTTAACATATTTTTTTTCTGTACTCTCATGTCTTTGTTCTCAGTGATTTGTACAAGATGGTCTTGAGATTTTGGACGGTTCTGAATTTTTCACAGGTTCACAGCTAAATAAGTTAGTTATTATGAACCAAACTTGTATATTCTTGGACATATAGTTTGATTTGAGGCATTTGATCAGGAAAGATGGCAATGAGAGTTATAGTGGCAATGAAGATCAAGAGAAACCGTGTTGTTTGTGTACATTATTTTTTGGGTTGCATTCATAGGAAGTTGTCTTCTTGATGGGATGGAGTAATGTTATCTTCATTTGGGATATAGGAAGTTCGGAAGATACCCATTTGTATATGGATAATTTATACAATGTTATAATATTCTGTTGCATTATATCTTATAGTTACTAGGTGTACACCCGTGTGAACACACGGGTTTGTTTTAATAACGATCGGAAGCAAATACTAAAAAACATATTATAATATATTAAATCAATTCTTTATGTTTAGTTACATATCTTTATAAAACAATGTTAAAGACAATTTGTTTTAGTGTACATGTTTGATATAGAAATAAGGTAAATAATTGATAATATTTTGTAGAAAATGAAAGCATGACCTAATTTTATGTTGTCTAATAACTTCTTATATATGATGTTAATTTTTTTTGACACATTGTTAGTGAAAATTCAGTAAAGGTCCATTGTTATTGTATAATTCGATAATACTAAAAACAGATTATAATATATGATTTAAATTCTTTGCATTTAGTTACATATCTTTATAAAACAATGTTAATGAAATTATGTGTTAGTGTACATGGTTGATATACAAATAAGCTAAGTACTTGGTAATATGTTGTCTAAAATGAAAACATGAACTAATATGTTGTTTAAAATGAATACATATCTTTATAAAATGTTTTTTTTATACCCTCAAATCTTAATGATAAACATATATGATTAGAACATTCACACTTCTCAATAAAATCATTTTCATCTTCTCTCAAGTCCCAAAACACAGAACTTCATCTTCATCTTCATCTTCAATCATCTTCATCGGATCATCTTCATCTTCATCGAAATCATCTTCATCGGAATCATCTTCCTCTTCTGTAATCTCCACCGATCATCAGCTTTATCTTCATCTTCATTATCTTCATCTTCTATAACAATCGAAGGTAATATCACATACCTAAAACATGATTGACACTATGTTTTTGATATGCTAGAATGTAACAGTTTTTGTGTGAAAATATTGTTTGATTCTTGTGGGTTTTTGTCTCGGGTATCAAAACAGAGGTTTGGGTTTTGTTTATTATGAAGGTTTGTTTCAGGTTTTATATGAAAATATTGTTTGATTCTTGTGGGTTTTTGTCTCGGGTATCAAAACAGAGGTTTTGTTTGATTCTTGTGGGTTTTTGTCTCGGGTAGCAAAACAGAGGGTTTGAATGTGTTTTCGGTTCCTCATATGAGATCAACTGTGTTTTGGTTTTGATTCTTGTGGGTTTTTGTCTCGGGTATCAACTGAGTATATTGTTCAAAATGTATCATTGATTTCTATAGTTTCAGATCTCATGTGATCATTTGGCTGATTCTTGTGTGTTTTTCTCTAAAAACAATTAGAGCACAGATCTAGGTTGTTTATTGAAACTATGATACTTGTGGGTTTTAATTTCTGAATCAAATGCGAAGAAACAAATGATGGAAATTGATAAAGCGCATCAGTGTGTAGTTATTTGAACACATCAATATTGATACTTGAAATGTGAAAATTGATTTTTGGTTATTTGAGAATTGTTTAAAAAGATGAACTAAATCAGAATTAAATTTTATACAAATGAACTGATCGGATCAGTTTCGGATTGATGTGTTCATCATATTGATTTTTGGTTTGATTCGATGATATGTGTTCCTCATATTGGTCATTTGAATGTGTTTATATTGGTCATTTGAGAATTGTTTAATAAGATGAACTAAATCAGATTTAAATTTTATACAAATGAACTGATTGGATCAGTTTCGGATTGATGTGTTCCTCATATTGATTTTTGGTTTGATTCGATGATATGGGTTCCTCATATTGGTCATTTGAATGTGTTTATATTGGTCATTTGAATGTGTTTTATTGTACAGAATGGCTGCGGATGTAAAGATATGCAAAAAACCAAGCACGAAGGCGAGAACACTTGACAACCTCCTAGAAGATGGTGCGGTGCACATAAGGAAGTAATTGATCAGAACGATCAATTGTATATGAATGAATATAACCCCAGTGGCAGATATGTAATTAGCGAGCTCTGGAATTTCAAGGAAAATCGAAGAGCTACACTGGGGTTATATTCATTCATATATGAATGAATATAACCCAAGTGGTAGATATGTAATTACCTACACTGGGATTATATTCATTCATATCTGCTACATTCCGAAGTGCACCCATCAGCAAGGATCCACAATTGCTTGTGGTGATACGACATTTTGTCTCTGTATTGTATGTTACGGTCTTTTGTTATCGAGTCTGTAAGTCCTGTCAAGTCTACGAAGTTGGTATGACGTGTTTTCTCTATATTGTATGTATTAAAACTTTACATTTAATATACAATTTAGGCTTTAATAATTTGTTATATATAGTATACACATAATTATTAGATTGCATTTATTTAAAAAAGATTTGATTATTAGATTGCATTTATTAGATTTAATATACAATTTAAGCTTTAATTTTTCTCAAAAAATTATTTGTTCAGGTTTGATATAGAAATAATCTAAGTAATTGATAATATGTTGTCTACAAATCCGATTATTAATCATTTCTAAATGTTTTCTAACCATTTCTATCTAAAAATCAGATTATATGAATGAATCCGATTATTAATCATTTCTAAATGTTTTCTAACCATTTTTAACATCAGCACCTAAACAATGATTGTTTATTTTTAAGGTCAAAACAAACTCTTAAATAATAAGTCAAGAAGTCGAACACATACAAAAGAGAAATATTGATCATGGTGTTTTCACTTCCATGTTTATAAACTTGCATTTTTTTTTCTATTACATATCAAATTAGACTCTACATACAAAACATGGAATAGAGATAACCTTGAACATACCCTTAAAATACCTTACGAACTCACAATTTGTAAACTATGATTCAACCCGAAAACCGACCCAGAATCATTTAAGCATGGCTTCCTCTTTGCTCACTGTTTTGGCAGCCGCAACCATCGCTTATAACGGTTGTTTAGACAGCATTACCAGTCCCAAAACTGTACCTAATTGCATGTTGTTGGTATTCCTTTTCTTGTTTTGTTATGGTACTCGTTACCCCTACTATCCAATGTTATTTGACCACTGTTTACAGCATCGAGGCACCACCCACGCAGCCACAAACAACCCACATCGCTGCTTCCCCAACACAAGGATTTGCTCCAGAAACCGTAGGACGCATTACAATGTGGTCTGGTTCGCTGCACTTTTATAACAAAGTCCTTATGTTAGTTTTTCAATTATAATTAAATCTCCTTTTACTACACCATTACCTATAGAGTAAACTCAATAGGAAGTATCTAATCGTTAATACGAATCAAGTTACCAGAGACTATCATAAATAAGCCTTGTGTAAATTTACCTATTTAAATACGTTGATTTTTTTTGTCCAAATAAGCACCAAGCAATATCAAATCCATTCCACAATGAGCATTTTTATGCACTTGATTTTTAAGTCCAGTTGAATGTAAAAACACATCTGCATCAACATCAACATCATCAAATAAAGTCTAAGTTTTTAGCACATGAATGAATAAAATTTCGTTCAAAAAGTTCAAAATAATACACTTAATACTCCAATCAATTCTTAATGTTAAACTATGTTTATAATAATAATAAACGATGTTAAAGCTATATATGGGGTATGTCAGTCAAAATTCAATAATCTCAGCATGTACCCTATGATAGAGATTCATTATCTCTATAACTTATCAGTTTATATTCTACAAACTCTTAGCGACCAATTGGGATGAATTTCATTTTAGAACGAACATAACTAAAAGGTTTAACTTTATCACAATGGTATAATATGTTTTTTAGTATTTGCTTCCGATCGTTATTAAAACAAACCCGTGTGTTCACACGGGTGTACACCTAGTTATAATTAACTCATGATTAATAACAGTTTTAAAATCTAACCATTACCTTGAACCTAATGACTTTCATGCCAAGATCCAGGGATGTTTGGGATACTTAGCAGCAACCTTTCGTACAATATCGTAGGAAAACCCAAACAGTGTTTCTGGCTTTGGTGTAGCCTTTCTTGCATTGTCAATGTCTGCAAAAAACCTAAATCAGAAAGGTTGGAAATAAAATTTGAAATCGGTAAATATAATAAACCTGCCACTTACGTAGATTCAGGCCATCCTCATTCATAATGCTTTTTCCTAATGTTTTCTTTGCTTTTTAGGGGGAAGATGGGTGCTTCTCTCCATAGGGCATACAAAGCACAGATTGTTGGCGGAAGCCCGCCACATTTAACATATAAAGTTTTTTTATATGTTAAATATGGCGGGCTGCCGCCAATAACCTGTGTTTTGTATGCCCTAGGAGAGAAGCACCTATGTTCCCCTTAAAAAGCAAAGAAAACATTAGATTTTTGGATTTGATGTTTTTCGATGCTGAAAGGTCATTAGTGATGACTGTGTGATCATGCTTTACCTGAGAACAAATGCACCAAGTTAAGGTCAAGGTTTTTCAACTTGATCAGATGTCACTTATACCCTTTAATAAAGACCTTGTTCGTTTTTTGCACGCCCTGTTCGTTTTTTTTAATGTTGAAACAACGTTAAAACCTAAAACCCTATGCTGAAGTGTTGTTTTTTGCACCTGATTGGGCCGAGGCGTCGCCTCAAAACGCTTCACGTGTTTTGACGCTTCAGAGCAAATAAAACGTTTTGCCAAACGGTTAACACTTTAAGCGAGCTTAAAGCGCGCTTTTTTAAACTAAGTTTCCAACACAAGAAAACTACACAATTGTTTTATTCTATTTTTTACTATTTTCTTCTTTAGCACATTAAATGTAATAATTGAATGTGATAAGAAAAGCAGTGTGACTTACAGGAAGTGACTCCCATATGGCTTCATCAGTCAAATGTTCTTCATTTACTGGAAGTAACGCCTTGCACATTCTGTACACATTACAAAACTTGTTTTCAGATTATAGGGTTACTTATTTCAATATTCATTTACAAAATCACCCACAAATAAAACTAAAGCGACCTAATGGTCGGACCATGGGTTCCCTTCAATAATCAGATTAACAAACTTAGAATGCTTGTACTCCAATTACTGTGTAGGTCTCAGTTGATATGGAAGCAACCATAACAGAGGATACTCAATGGTATTTAATGCTCGGACCATCGGTTCCCCTTCAACAATAACTTGAGGTAAGCCTACAACAGGAAACAGCACGTCATAAACCCAAAATTTTAACCAAATTTTAACGAAACAACACGTCATAAACCCAAAATTTTAACCAACCAGTAGCAATCTTGGATAAAAGAAACTGGTAAAACTAAAATTGCAAAATTATGAAAGCAGTGAAACTTTGAATATTCAATAATAAACCATAGTATTACAAAATTATGATTTAGAAAAATAATAAAAATTAAAAATTAAACATTACAATTAACACTTAATAGAATATCTCGTTCTCTCGCCTTCTTCCATGCAATTTCGTTTTTTGTTTTAATTTGTAGATCAGCTAGCATATCACAGGTCTTCTGATCCTGTTTCAGCAAATTTGTAATAAACTCTTCTGCTTTTTGTTTAAACTCTGTTGGAGTAGAAGAGGCAACTTCATCTAGCAGTGCAATGCTACTCCAGGTTTGCTTATAATATTTATCACTAACAATAGCAATCTTTTGGTTGAGTTCTTCAGCGTTTCTTTGTTCTTGGAGTGACCAGGTTGAAAATTCGATTTTAAGATCAGTGGTATCGGACCAGTGGTAGAAGGTTTTCCTTGCCATTTAGGAAGAATGTAAGTGTTTTTGGACAATTTGTTTTAGGATGAATGTTTTTTTTTAAACTGAAGTGTTGATGTTTTCAAGTAAAATAATAATGATGCTTTATAGTGTTTAAAATCTTTGATAGAGAAAATGAAGAGACATCTCCTAATTATGATAACCTTTTTTTGAAGGTTTCAATTTTGTTCCTTGGTTTTCTACATATTTAATTTTACTTGTTTTCCCATGAAAACTCATTTTTCAAAGGTTTTGCATTAAAATACTTAAGAGGATAACTGAACAGGCAATTCCCATATACACGTTTTTTACTCTTAAATCATTAAATGTACATGGTTTTTAAGTATAAATGTTAATTTAAAGTTTGCCTTTAAAGCTGACCTTTGGGCTGTTACATATAGTATATAATAGCATTGCCAATAAATTTTTTTTTCATCAAAACAGATTCATTCAGTGAAACAAAAGTGCAACTATTATTGTTTTGCCTTTGTTCTTATAAATATATTAGAATGGAGTCATATACTTCTGCAAAATCTGACGATTTCAAGCAACGCTTTATTAAACAAATCGAAGACCAAGTCTTGGCTGATAGATCTACTCTTCAAGAGTTAAAGAGGTGTTTTAACGGACTGGAACTTGGTCTGCTGACAAGAGACCAAGTTTCGAGGGACTTGAGGGCAATGCCGACTACTTCCGTTCGTGACCTGTGTGTTGCGAGTAATATAGAATGTGGAGAAAGAGATCTGGAGTTCATGAGAAAGATCAATGAGATACACAGAGAGGTTCAGTGCTCCATGGAGTTGAAGTTAAAGTTCCTTGATTCTTGCAATTAGAGTTAGATGTCTCTGATTAGTTTTCTTTTTTATATGTAATTGCTACTTTCTTAATACTTCATATTTTATAAGTATTATTTTTTTTTATCACAGTTTAGTTTTACATCTTTTCATGAGTTTGAAGATAAAGAGACGATCTTCCATTTTCGATAAATTAGAAAATATTTCATCTAAATTTTTTTTCTTAACATTGTTGTTTGGTACCATGGATGATCTGTTTAATGTTCATTTATGTGCTGACTTTAACAATTTTGGAAGCGAAATAGTTTCAACAAACACGGGTAACTTTTTCCTTAATTTTAATTAAATTAAGATTATTTGGTACTTGTAGATATTCTGGGGCTAAAGTCAAAAGCTACATTAGGGACAACAGCACTCAATATGGTACTCTTACAGACTCAAGTGTAGTTGTTTGATCAATTGATTCTAATGTTTTATTAGCATTTTATTGATTCTTTGTTAGTTACATTTGATGGTGATCATATGAATAGTTAAGATCTATGAAAAACTTCAATTCAACGAAAGTTAAGTACCTTTTCAAGCTGATGTATAAAAATACTTCTACAAACTTCAATTCGATTATATCTCGGTCACACAGCCACCACAACTTCCGGTCGTTCCCAGCTCTCCTGCAGAATCAAAACTTAATTAGGTATTTAATTAAAAACTTGATGAACACAATTCAAAGAACAATTCTGCCTTGTCCTGTATCTGAGCATGATGTGCACATTATACAAGATTAACTACTTACATGACAGTTAATTTATACAAGATTGTTTGGTAGTTGTATATATTCTAGGGCTAAAGTCGAAAGGTCCATTAGTGGGAGCAGCAATCAATATGCTAGTCTTATAGACTCAAGTTTATATCTTTTAATATATGTTCGTTTATTTAACAACATATTTTGATAACAAACGAAGGTGAACACGAAAATAATTTTATAGCCCTGAGATTAGAAAAAGACGTATAACAGGCAAGAAAGTAATTTTATGAAACCATGTTGAGGTAAAATGAGAAAAACAACCGTGTAGTCATTTAAGATGATTTTCGTCCTAATTTACAGCACACGGGTGACAATAAAAACCCTAATGAAGGCTACCTTCAACCTAAATAATCCTAGAAATCAACCTAAAACAGTCTACAACACCCAAAAGTTAGAGTTTATACTATGCGGCTTGCTTAAAAAAGCCCTCGGAAACACACAAAAAGATTCAAACTGAAACTAAGTTACAACATAGCAATGTTGAACTTCTACTCTAATCACATTGTTTTACACCATGAATGACAATATAAAGTACACGCGTTTGATACATACCAGAAGTCTTTACGATAGAACAACCATTAGTTGTTGGAAACATGAAGCTTTGACCTATCAAAAAGTTTGATGGTTGTTTTGGTATCTCCAATGGCCTAACTACACTTTCAAGCCATTCAATAGCTTTAAACCTTGTCATAGCTACAAAAAATGAAAAAAAAAATCAAATAATCAACAACGTTTCTATTGTTTTGTTAGAAAGAATTTGAAGGCAAAATTTAAAATTATACCTTAGGGTTTAGGACTTTCCTTGAAGGTAGAGTAACACTAAATAATACCGTTTCAAACTTTAGCGAAAACAACACTAAAGGATACCGTTTCGTAATTATGACATCAGCGAGGACTACATAGCATACCTGAGAAGTTGACACGTAGCCAATTCTATGTCATTATCTAAGCTCCCTTAATAGATAACATCATGTTCAAGATAACCTCTTTCGTGTTCATGTGAGCAAGAAGAGAGAAAGACACAAAGGATGTGTCAAACACAGTTCACATGATAAGGATTTGACACCTGAACCTGTATCATCTGAACTATGTTTCACACCTCCTTTGTGTCTTCCTCTCTTCTTGCTCACATGAACACGAAAGAGCTTATCTTGAACATGAGTAATGACACAGCTGTCTTCTACCTCCATCGCTAGATTCAAAGGGCAAATATGGTCAAAATCAACAAACACAAGATTCATAATATTTAATGTTTTGAATGTGATGGTTCATACCTTTAAGATGAAATCGAAGTTGGTGAACAGTCTTACATCAGATGCAATGTACCTACGCAAGAGACATCAATTAGTTTGAGCAAATAGAAAAACTCATTTAAATTACCTAAATACCTAATTTTATGACCTAAACTCTACACAATTTAAATTATCAACAATTTTCATCATCCAGAAATAAACCAATCTGACGATTAAACAACTCCTCTTAACAGTTTTAATAGAATTAATAGCACACGCGAGTTTTAAAACAATTAATAACAGTTTTAATAACAATAGATTGCAGCAATCTATATAATATTTACCGTAGGAAAGTATTGACAGCCCAATCATCAATGTTCGTTTCATCGTCACTTCTTTCTTCTTCGTTCTCGGATCTTTAGCAGGCTGCACAACAATTACCATAGCTTTACCTAAACAATAATCCATGGGCATATTAAAAATCAAATCTTTTTTAACCCCAAATCGAAAAACATACAAAACACGATGGAAAATCAATAAACTTATGATTGATTTAGCAATTTATGATAAGAAGATCTAAAATCACCAATTCTATTAACACGATGGTCAAACACCAAGATTTATCATAAAAAGAACAAAAGGTTTAATTTTTTCTATCTTTTCAGTCAATAAAAAGAACATAACAAAAGGCACAATTCATTTACAGAAAACCAAAATTACCTGCCCACATGACAACCCCACCAGCATTTTCAATTCTCCCCCTTTCATCACTAAATCAAAGGTTCTCGCAGGTTGGAACCACAAAAAGCTCACCCCTAGACTCATTCATTCAACCTAAAATCAATAAAGACAAATAGAGTAGAGTGTGAGGTTGGTTTAAATATAACAATTGATTAAATGAGCTAAAATGAGATGATACGTACAACTGTCATACCTTCTCCACTTTTTCTTGGTATAGATTTGTTCAGTAATATGCAGTCGAAAACAACAAATTTGGATTAAATTAGCTTGTATCAAAGTTGAAAGCTCCTAAATTAAGTGTCATAACAGTAGTATTTACATTTAGAAGACTTGTAAATGCTCTTTTTTAAAACCTCCTAAATCCTTTTTTATTAGAAAAAGTTAGATTATTACTTAAATAATAAATAAATATGTTCAAAGAAGAAGCTAGCAGCAAAACATACCACCCAAGGTGTTCGTCTATGCCCACTCAAAACCTTTAAACACTTTCCAGTTTGGCAGTAAATTATTTTAACAGTATGATCACCACTGTCAAATCCAAAAAAATGAGTGAGTTCAATTATTTAAAAATATAGAGATAACATCTTATAAGATAACAAAGACAACCAAGAACATACTGAGTAGAAGCAAGAATTTTCCCATCCGGACTAAATGATGCTGCAAAAGTCGACCTCGGTGAAGGCATTAATGAACAATATTTGGCTGATAACCACCCCGAAGACTCGGTTTCCAGCCTATACAAGCAATCAAATTGAAACATCATACAATTGCTTTTACATATTTTAATTTACATCAAATAAACAACTTAGAGGTGACAAAATAAGCGGGTCGGGACTCATTCACCTATAAAGATAAAATCCAACCCAAATGGACTCATTCATAAGCAAACAGGTCAAATTTGCCACCTTTAAGACTGATATATGACAGTATGAGCAACATAAATAAAACTTTGGGATCTACGTAAGTACCATGAAAGAAGTTCACGCCTTGAATCCCTTGCACTTTCACTGTTCGGCTTAACATATCTTCTATGGTTGAGATCAAAATTTCTACCCCTATGCCTTCTCGGCACATGCTTTTTTATTCTTGGAGCTATCTCTCTCTTGGTGAACATTTGGAACACATTTCTACTACTGAAAAATTAACCAGTTAGACGCCTAGAATACAACAAATCTCATCACAGCATAATTGTAGTAGCTTTCAACATTAAGAAAACAATTCACTTGTTTCAAAGCTACAATTTCTAAGAAACAAAATCCGAAAAACAACATACTTCCCATAACCTCATGAAACAAAACCGAATCGGACTACTAAACTGTATAATTCACACCTCACACAAAATTCAGCATCAATCAATCGAGATTACTAAATTTTACATTAAGAAACTGAATCTTCAAATTATAAAACAAAATCATATCAACTAATATACTGCAGTAACTCTCGTAACCTTAAATTGATACTATAAACAATTCGTTCATCTTCAAATAATATCATACACCATCAAAATAACAAAATTGAACCTAATCACACACACACAACCTAATTTCTCTAATCGATCACAAATATATCGTGATCCTACTAATCATCTGAGATCTGATCATCCTAACTAATAATCATGAACAAAATATTGACCTAATCAACGAAACAGCCGAGATCAAATCTTTTTTAGGTTTGACTGAATACCCCACAATCTTAACTCAAATTCAAGCAAAACCCATATCACAGAAACTCCAAATTCCTAAATTTCTACAAACATATGTTATGATTAAGAACACAAACCCTAGAAGCAAAATCAGAATGAAATCAACAACGAATGGAATGAAATTGATGGGGCTATTGATGCAAACCTGAAGAGAAAGTAGAAGAAGATTTGGGTTTGGAATGTCTGGTGTGAGACCTAGCTGATGCTGCTGAAATCTTCTTCTTTACTTCATCATCATCACGATTTAACCCTATTTTTCCAACAAACTCAACTGAAATCATCATCATCAATTTACCGAGTTGATATTGAAGAAAAGAATTAATAGAAACTACATACACACACGTACACAAACCTGTTGAGTAAATTAGAGATATGTGGAGATGAAGTTGTGTTTATGTTACTTGCAGACAACCGGATCGAAGATGTTCTTCTGAGTTGAAGAGAGAGAGAGGTGTGAAGATTATGTTTTCAATTTTGAAAATGAGCTGGACTATATTTGATTGAGAGAGAATAAAAGATTAAAATTACCATTTGAATTTGATTTTTGAAATTCCCTCCTAAAAACTCTGACCTTATTTTCAATTTTGAAATATATAGATAGATTATATTTTAAAGGTGGAGATTGAAATTATGACATCAGCGTTATGACATCAGCGGAGTCTATGTGGCATCCAATGTGGCATATCTAAGAAGATGACACATAAGCAAAGTGAGGTCATGCTCTAAGCTCCTTTTATAGTATAGATAGATTCTGTAAAAACTTTTGTTTTATTTGTGGTTGTAAATCTTCATGTGATTTTAGATGTATTGTAATATAAAAAAGGACATGTTTTAAACGAAATGAAAAAAAGGGATGAAAACTTAAGCAAAAACCTAACAAAATTTGGAGCAAAGTTCCATAGTTGAATCTCAAGCTAAATTTCGTAGTAATTTTTTTGTGGCCCTATCCATAGGGAAAATCTGTAATTAAAATCCGTTGAAAAAAAAAAACGTAGGTAAAATTTTGTAGCTAACAATCCAAAGCAATTATTGTAGCTAAATAATCCATAGTTAAAATTTCATAGCGAACATTTTCGTAGCAAAATCCATAGCTTATTTAGAGACGTCTCTTTTTGTAGCTAAAATCGTAGCAAAATATGATTCCATAGCTAAAATTTGTAGCAAATAAATTTGCGATGAGACTTGTAGCTACGGACTAAATTCGTAGGAAATGCATAGCAAAATGGGTGTTCGCTACCGATTTGTTACAAATTTAGCCGTAGCAAATGCCTATTTTTGTAGTAGTAAAGCCCTAAATGGTTTTCTTTTTTTTGGGGGGGGGGGGGGGAATGGGTGAAAAACGGCTTGAACCCGCGTCCTTTCTTTATGAAAATTCACAAGTGCACCAAACCATTTGAGCTGCACCTTGAGATCCTTATATATTCAGGTTTGTACTTATACATACAAACTATAGATCTTAAGATCAAAACCGTTTCAGAAAATTCAGATTTTTCTCATAAAAAAAACCCACTCCCGTCACATTATCATAAATTTCTTATAAAAATACCCACTCCCGCCCTATTTAGCATAGTCCCACGTTGGTTTTTAACCTAGCATTCTTCTCCAAACCGTCCACGTTCGTAGGTTCTTCCCAGTTTTGCCATATTAAAATAGTGAACGAGGTAGCTTCTTCCCCATTTCCCTCATTTTGATTTGTAAGTATCTTTGCATGTTAAAAGCTTTATAGTCCTCTTTAATATGATTATTTGCATTTTCGACAGGTTTAATGTTCCTTATTGTTACCTTGTGTATCATGATTTATTTGACTAGTTATATATATTTTGTTAGACCTTTTTGTTAATTCTGCAATTTTGATTCCTGAAATTAGGGCGTGGATCCGGTTCTTAGATTTTTTATCATACACTTTTGATTTGATGATTTTAAATTTGTGATCTTAAAATAGGAAAGGGGTCTCTAAAGTTTACTGGAAATTGCAAATTCACCATTTTAATTGGATTTATGTATTTCAAATGCAAGATATAGCTTTTCATTTTGTTTCTTTTGTGTTATATCTATATTTTTTTTTTGAATGGCTAATGTTACTCTCCCAAACTCCTATATTTACAAATAAATCACCTTTGCTTCGGATTGAACCCAAGACCTCCCACTAAGAGGCAAGAGCCTCTACCAAGTGAGCTAGCCCCACTTGGATGTTATATCTATATGCTTTCAAATAAATCAAATATTAGTTAACTTATCTAATTAACATAATTACACATGTAATCAAGATGTTGATAGCATTTATGTCTTCTTAGAAACTGTTATTTGTTCTGAAATATCACTTTCTGAAGTTATGGTGACCTTTCAGTTCATAGTTTATGTTTAAACTGATGGTTGGTTGTTGTTGACTAGGGCAAATATGTTTATTGGTTTTGTAAGTATGTATGTATATGTATATGTATTTAATTAAATAACTCTAGTTATTTTATTTTTGCTCAATTGTAATCTATAGCTATGTCGAAAAGAGGCAAACGTGGTATTGCTTCTTTTTAAAAGAATTATAAGGAGGACGATTATAAGGTAGATTTCAACAAAAATAATCGCCCGGTGGGTGCAATGAGTTCTCCATTTATGTCATGGTTTGGGTTGAAAGTTAGACAAACGTACGTTTCCATATCATATTGAAACGAAGGATTTTGAAAGAAACCGGTGGGAAGAATTATGGTTGGACACCAAGGTATGGTTTTTTGTTTTTTTACACATTATTATAAGATGAAATATTTGTTTAGTATTATGTTTAACCTTTTGTTTTGTAATTTTTTAGATGTTATGGAATATTCAAACTAATGGGCCAAAAAAGTTTATGCTTAGAAAAGCAAAAAAACTTTGTACAAAATTCAGAAGCAGGCTTGTTATCAACTATGTTAATAAAGGAAAAAAGCCTTATGAGAAATATGCATATCTCGATCCTACACATTGGGATGAATTCGTCCAGAAAAAGACAAGCAAAGAATTTTTGGTATGTATGAACTAATTATTTATTATTATTATTATTATTATTATTATTAATATTATTATTATTATTATTATTATTATTATTATTATTATTGTTATTGTTATTGTTATTGTTGTTGTTATTATTATTATTATTATTATTATTATTATTATTATTATTATTATTATGTTTGCAAGTATTAATTGTATTTTGTTGATTTGTGTGAAGGATATAAGCGAGAATGCCAAAGTAAGTGCAAACGCGAACACAAACTTCTCCCATACAAGATATAGGATGAACTGGGTTCGCGGGATTGGATGCTAAAACCGATACCATATGGCCTCTACTTGAAGCAAAGTATCCATATCTTAAAACCATACAAGATAAACGTGCAAAAGCGTGGATAATGAGTAAAAAAAATAAAAAACCCAGAAACTAACTCGTAAGAACTTGCACCAGATTCGCATGAAACAATCGAACATTTGGTAAGTAAATGTGCTTGATTATTTTTTTAAAGTTGTATATATCATAAACGGATGATTTAACAATATCTTTCTATAGGTCCGCACTGAGAGAGAGATGATAGAAGATGGTAGTTATTTTGCCGGAAAGGATAACCCAATTGTTAGAGTTATGGGACGTGAACACGACAGAAGAACATGGGCAGTCTCTGAGCTTATAGGTCGTGTCACACACACACACACACACACACACACACACATATATATATATATATATATTTATATATTGAGTTTTTTTCATCTATTGATGCTGGTGTAGTGTTGGATTTTGAGTTTATATAGGTTCAACACAGGTTCATGGAGGATTGTTCAACAGTAGTAAAAAGCGAGCAAGAAGGTGCAATAGTTTGGATGCAAACAAGGAGAGAGGCTCGGTATCATGGGTGGACAAGAATTCTGGTGGATCGATCATATCCTATCCACCTATCGAGGTAATATATTTATAGGCTATTAAAAATGTTATATATTTTTTTTAAAATGCTTTATGGTTTTGCAGAAATTGACACCATGTGAGAAGCTTTTTCCATTCCAAGTTAGCGATGAGTTGACGGTGGCTATAGGGCAGATATGGCCAACTTCTAATAGGATTCTACATGGCAAACTAATAAGCGAGGGTTTTGTAAACGTTCAAGTAGATAATGTCATTGAAGGTTGCGAGAAAATGCCTGTTCTTGAAGTAACAAAAACTGTTGACATTAAACGTGTTGGAGACATGCTTCATTGTTTTGGTCAATGGCCAAGGGATGCAGTAAAGGTATATTTGTTACTTTAGTATATTGGTATTTACTCTATTTTTTTGTTATATTGTTGATTGTGAACAAGGAAACATCCAGCAGGTCTGTGCGTTACCTGGAACGAACCTGAGGCTCGATTCATCAAGCCACACAGGCGCCTCGCCTCAAACACAAGCCGGTGACATCTCGACGATTTCATGTTATTATCCAGAAGTGGTTTATACTAATTTAGTTTGATTTCTCCATATTCTAACCATAGTTATCAAAGGCGTTAGGCGTACTCAAGGCGCATAGTCCTCGCCTAGGGCCTAGGCGCAAAGCGCAAAAAAAACGAGGGCCCGAGAAAAAAAAAAAAGCGCACGTAAATGAAAAAATAATATAATGTATTAGGTGTTGAAAAAGATAATTAATGTATCTTGTAGGTGTATAAAATTAATATTACTCTCTAAATATATTTGTAGAACTTATATAATTAGATATTAAAATTATCTAACTAGTTTAAAAAAAATAAAACCTTTTAAGATAATCTTTTTATAAGAAATTCTAACATATATAGTTGAGTATTTTAAAAAAAATATAACTTTTTAAGATAATCCTTTTATAAGAAATTATTATAACATATATAGTTGAGTACTTGCTATAATAATTTTAAATATTCTCAATGCGCATTCTTTAATCTGCACCACGTCACAGGTGTCTCATGCGTTCAAGAACATATCATAGATATGTTTATGTTCCATACTGACAAAACATTTTTTTCTTGCATCATATTTAGCCAAGTAAGTTATGTTCTTCCACCATACATACATACACACACATACATACTTAATTTTTGTATGATTTTTATTTTTTGTAGTAACCATTGGACACTAATTATCATTTGTCAGTCAACTGAGAGAGGCTATATTATTGATTCTATAAGTAGAGAAAAGGACCAGCATAGTTACCTTCTTACGTCTGTCATTGATGAAGCTTTTGGGTTTCCATTTCTTTGGGATATGGTGAATGTATGTTTTCTATTTTATTATCAGTTTATTTTCATGCATTTAAAATCTTAATTCTTAATTCAATGCAGTGTAAGCAGCAAAAGAATGGTTGAGAATGTGGTTTTATGGTTATCAAAAACATGTATGAGTTTGTCCATACTATTCAACATGACTTTCTCATTAAGGCAAGTGTTTTCTATATATTTATATACTTTGTGTATTTGCACTAAATTATATATTTTTCAAATTACATGTTTTCTATTTATTTGTTTTAGCTTTGGAACGAAAAAGGTTGTCTTCCACAAAAAAAAAAAAAAAAAAAAAAAAAAAAAAATTGACAAACTGATCCTAGACTTAACGCTACAGTTTATCAGCAGGGTGATTCCAACGTGTCAGAGGCATACGTGACAACAGGTAAAATGTATTTTCACATGTCAAATATAGTAAACAAACCTAATATAATTAGAAAATGAATAATATTCTCATATATAGTCATTTATTGATAGTATAGCCCATATACAGTCTTATTGTTAGTATACCGAATATAATTAGAAAACTAATGTTATTATATAAAGTTTTGGGACATCCACTAAGCAAATATCTCATGTGTTGACTTAACTTGGGAAACATACTAAAAATGCTTAGTTATCATCTTTTACTTTGGTTGTGTCTTGAATATATTGTTTATTAATATTTTTTATCTTGATTGATTTTGATTTTAATTTTGTCAGGTGTGGTAATGGAAACTAAGAAGAGAGCAATGCACAACAAAAAGTAAAAGTTGGAGTTCCACAATTGGATTGGAGTTGAAGTTTTTCGTTTTATGTTTGAACTTTTGGTGGCAAATTTTTTTCGTTAGGAGTTAAAAGTTTTTTCATTTTTTGTTTGAACTTTTGGTAGGAGATCCGTTTCTATAGGAGTTCAAGTTTTTTTTATTTTTATTTTGTGTTGAAGTGAGAGTTCGACTATTATCATTTAATAGCAAAGTATTATGTTATATGTTTGTTTCGAATCTATCGACTCTTTAACTTTTCTTTTGTTACGGTAATATAAAAAGTTACCTTTATTATAGTACAAGCATTTTTTTGTTATCTATATCTAATGACGCGGTTGTTTTTATTTATTGACATGGTTTCTTAACCGCGCTAAAAGATAGCCTCATTTATTACTCCTTATTTGAAGTGGCTTTGGACGCGCTTGTTTCTACTTACTGACGCTATTTTTTCTCTTTAAAAGCGTGTGTTCTTAACCGTGCTAAAAGATAGCTTATTTATTGACTCCCTATTTGTTGGAGCGGTCCATAAACCATGTCAAAAAACGATTTTAAACGCCCCAATAAATCATTTATGTACTAGTGGTCGTATAACATTATACGAGTCGTATAACATTATACGAGGTTTGGGTCGTATAACATTCTTTACGGGCCGTACAATGTTATACGGCCCGACCTGTATACATGGACAAAAAAACATTCCCTGACTTTTTTTTGTGTGCAACAATCAGTTATACGGCCGGTATAACCCTATACGGGCTGTATACATGTATGGGTGTGAAAATAAGATTTTAGGGGTGTCGGAATAGTGAGACCCTTATATTTATCTATATGTGTATGTGTGTATTTATAGGTGTGTGTATGTATATATATGTATACTTTATATTTGTGTGTATACGTATTTATATGTGTATATATACTAAATAAAAATAATAATTCGAGCCGAACAGAGCCGAGTGAACCTTTTCTCATGCTTGGCTCATTTACAAACCGAACCGAGCAGAACCGCTCGTTTACAACCGAGCCTCAAATCGAACAACCATTTTTGAGCAATTTCCGCGTGAGCGTCGAGCGAGCGATGATCGACAAACGATTTGAACAACCCTAGTGAGGAAACAATGGTTAACCGAGGTGGTTAACACACTGGTCTCGTCAAGTAGGGTTAATCCCTTCTTTCCGAGGATCGCTGGCTGAATCGTCCGCTGGTTGATCTCCTGCACAAGGAAACAAACCGTGACGCGTAACAAGGAGAATGGGGTCGGGGGGTGCTCCTTGTTACCACTCTCCGGCGTGAGAATCAATAATTTGATTGGGAAGCAAATTGTGATAGTAGTAGTAGTGAGAGAGTTGTGAAGAGATACCTCAAACCTGGTTCGGGAAGGGTATTTATAGCCGAGGAGTGAATGAGGGTAGTTGAGTGGCTAGTCTGACATCGCACAGCCTCCTGTAGGTGTGTCAGGCCTGTCGGTTGCGGTGGTGATGCCACGTCCTGCTGTGGTGTCAGACTGTTGCATACATGTGGGCTGACAGGTGACTGTTCTTAGTGCCACTTGCTCTGTGGTGTCAGACCCACTTGCCTTGTAGGCAGGATGCGGTGTCGGGCCGCATCGCTGCTTGCGGTAACTGATGTTCTTCCCGCGTTCTTGTTCTGGCCAAGATGTATGCGGGATGCGGTGCCGTGCTGCATCGCCGCTTGGTGACTGTTACTGTTGTCCAGATCCCTTGTCATGACGAAAAAATGTTCATAGCATGTGGTGCCAGGCCGCATCGCTATGCGTAACATCTGTTTTCGTACTTAAGGTAAGTCTTCTCATCCCTTGACCGATTGGATTCAACCGTTGTGTTCGCGCATGCCCGCACGGACACAAATAAGTTCTTGCTGGTGGGGGTTTTTGATAAGGGTAATGGTCACTCGCGGTCGTGCTGATGCGAGATCTGGGACCATACACCTTCAAGTCTCCCCAGTCTAGTGTTTCTTCCTTATGCAAGTTGCATGTGGGAGGAATACTGGACTATGGTGTCTAGAAGGTAGAATATGGGCGGCCATGCGGATGGCTCGTTCTTCATGTAAATCAGTCTGGTAGAGTTGTGTGACGTCTCTTCCGTACCGGTGAGCAAGTTCCATCTGATGCGGAATTCTCAGCCAATGGATTTGATCTGGTAATATGGTCTACCTTTCTCTGATGTCATCAGCCACCTGTTGGTGTTTTGAACCAACCTTTGAGACGGTGACTGAAGATGTTAGCAGGGTTTGAACCAACCTTTGAGATGGTGACGGAAGATGTCCGTGATCGCCACTCTAGTTGTAACCTCTGCGTCAGCTGATGCAATGTTTGTAAGTACTTTGCTCAAGCTCTATGTTTATCAACTGGACATTCAACGATGATCCCTGCTTTGTGGGATGTTCGTGTTCTTCCAGTTTAACTCTCAAGTAACCACACGTCTTTTGCGGTTTAGGTCTCTAGTAACCGCACGTCCTTGCGGTTTAGCTCTCAAGTAACCACACGTCCTTTGCGGTTACCTCGTTGCTGCACATCGTTGGCCATGTGTGGTCGAGCTACGTGGGGTACTTGCATCATTGTTGGCCGTGTTTGGTCGAACAATGTGAATCTGGACTATGGGCAAATAAACATGGTCATAGGCATGGTAGTGCCCACCATTGTTTATTCTATGCGGTCCATAGGTGGGCAAACAGAGTCATAAGCAGACTTGTTACCACTGTTCCTTAGCTACTTTCCTTCACACTTTGGTGGAAAGTAGTTTTCCTTTAAGTAGTGTTGCCGAAGGAGATCACCTTAGATACTTGGGAATCTGGGTGAAACTCGTCCGCATTCGTTCTGTAACCACTTTCCTTCACGCTTAGTTGGAAAGCAGTTTTCCTGGAAGTAGCTTTGATCAATCGCGTGGCGGTTTAGTCGTGGCTCTTCCGTAGCTACCGTCTGCGTACTTGTATTTCGCCGCAGCTACTCGTGAGTGTCTGCGGTTTACAGCAAAGAACTCGCTTCTAAAGAGTTTGAAGCTTGTATGTGGCTCTTGAAGGATCAAGAGTCAGGGTTGCTGATGTGCGGTTGCTCAGCATACTTGTCCTTTATCCTAAGGAGAAGCTGTTTGCGTCCCCTCTGTGGTTGTGAACCGGACACGAGGGATTTATAACTTGAAGAAGTTTGCATGGAATGCGGCTTGCTGCATCCTGAGAAGCGGTTTTCGCAGTCCAAAGAACCACGCTGTTCTGAGTATCTGACACACTTGTACGTGGTCGTGTGTGTCATCTCCGCATATTCCACGTGTGCTCGTAGGTATATGCGGATGTTGGTTATGCCCCTTTACATAATGTAGAGATATTTATTTTTGCCTTTTTTGAGGGGTATGTAAAAAACGACATGCGGTATGGGTTATGGTGCGGTATACCAGAGAAACCGCATGCCGCTTATGTTTCGATAATGTTGTCGCTCTTTTGTTGCAAGTGGCAGAACGCACGTGTGAGTTGGTGAAAGTTGGTAGGATTTTCTGGCATGTGCTGAAATGAAAGGACGTTTGCACTGCCCGAGGTCATAAATGCACTGTAGCGGTAGTGTAAAAGTCTCATGTTGTCAGGCGCGTGGGCGGCTACTCGCGCGTGGTAACCGTCAGCGGAACCGTCGCTGAACACGTGGCGTCGCATAATTCGCCCTTTTTGAACGTGATGAGTCGGTTACTGCATTGCATTAATTGCGATGGGTATATAAGGGGAACCAGTTTGTGGTTTCCCCTCACTTGTTCAAAATTTCAAAAATTTCTGGTTTAGAGAAAGAGTGCTTCCTTCGTCTTCTCCTATAACCTTGTCTGAAATTCCGGTGAGGTTTCTGAGTTTCTTGTGAACTCCTTCTGTTGTCTTCTTCCTCACATTCCCTGATGGCTGAACCATCCAATCCACACCATGCTGAGGGTGAAAACCCTGATCACTCGTCGCCGGCGGCGGCGGAAGAAGATGAAGAAGGTGGTAGTGCCCCCGGCGGGGGCCTACCAGTGTTGAAGTGGTCGAAGGGTCAGTTTGACAACCTGATGACCAGCATTCAGATGCCCAAGGAGTATGGGGCTGTTTTTCCCCAGGAGGGTGACACCGGTGCTGATACTCCGGCAGGATATGTCACCATGAGGGTTGATTTCTTTCTTGATGGCAACCTTTGACTGCCGCTGACAGTTTTTGTTACCGAAGTATTGGAGTGGTATAAACTCCATATTTCCCAGATGAGCCCATTCGGGATGATTCGGATTCGAAATTTTGAGTACACTTTTCGTGCTCTTGGTCTAGAAATTTCTGTTGAAAACTTCCGACGGTTTTACCAGTTAACCGTAAATACTGGTTTTTTTTCTTTTGGCCAACGGTACGAGAGTCCTAAGCTGATGACCCTACCCAAGGGTATCACAAAGTGGAAGACAAAGTTCTTCTATGTTAAGGCAGCCGCGATCGTTGCCAGGATGACCTTCCGCGATGTGAACGAGACGATCCCTGCGGAGGATATTGAGCTTCCTAACGCGAAGACGGTGGAGTGGTTCCCGAGGTTGCGGACCATTGAGTTTAAGAAGTTGGACAACTCGCAATTGTGGGTGCTGCGGATGATGTTGACCAGGCCTGATAGGAAGGCAAGGCCTGTTGTGCGGGAAAAGAGTGGTGGTAAGCATTTTTACTCTTGTGCGGTTTCCTTACTTGCTTGTTTGTTGCTGATTTGTACGTGTACTATCAGTGGATGCTGCGCTGTGGAGGATATTTGATCCGAACTTCACGGGCAAGGTTGAGATAGTTCGGTGTGCGGAAGGTGAAAAAGGTTTTAACTTGACCATTGTCGACAACTTCCGCGTTCCTGATCGCGAGGGGCTGATGGCACCCCCGCCGCAAGGCAAAGGTATAGTCTGCAATTTTCTTATTTGCTTTGTAAAGTTCACCTTGCTGATTTCTCCTTTTTTGATGATTTAAACGCAGGTGCTCTTGGGGCCCTGGGAGAATTTGAGGTGAAGGGTGCCCCTAAGAAGCATGCAGAGAAAAAGCATGTGGAGAAAGCTGTGCGGGGTTGCGGCAAGAAAAAGCCTGAGGCTGCTGTTGTTCCTCCTTTGGTGCCGCAGGCGGCAGGTATCTCTCGTTCTCGTTTCTGCAGATATACCGATTACGTGGTAGTGTCTGACACCCTTGAGGGTTTGGGTGTTCCAGGTGGTGGTGCGGCGGCAGGTGGATCCTCTGCGGGTTCCAAACCTGCTGATGAGAAGAGGAAGAGAAAGATAGATGATAAGGCTGCTGGTGCCGGTGAGAAGAAGCGTCCGAGGATACAGACCAAATGGACAACTGCTGTTTCTCAGGCGAAGCCTACGGTTACGTCTGGTAAGTGATTCATAACCTTTACAAGTGTTTTGTTATTGTAACTTGTATTTGATGGTTATTGTTGCTTTGTCTGCAGAACCGCAAGATGAAGGGTTCTCTTTGTTTGATGCTCCTCATTCCCCCCCGCGTGACACAGCTGCAGATGCGGGGGTTAATAAAGATTTTACCCGAAGCCCTTCCATGGAAGTGGTGAATGAGCCTTTTGCGTGGGCAGAGGATACTGGAAAGAAAACTGCGGCTCAGATCTTTGATACGGTGGATTCCCATGATAATCTGATCTCCCCGCAGGATACTGATGATCTGTACCTAAAGTTTTCTGATGCTGAAAAGAAAAAATCTCCTGCTGCCGAGAAGGCTTCCGGTTCCGCTTCTGGGGGTGCGAGTTTTAAAGGGCCTCCTATTCAGCCTGAAGAGTCTGAATTAGAGTTCTACTACCGCACCTACACTGAAGACCGAGCTGTAAACTATCACCGTCCCCTTTGGAATATTATGCAAGGGGATGATATTTCCGCTGATCCCTCCGCGTGTAGGGAGATTTTGGGTGGTTTGGGCACCCCGTTTGAAGTTAACCGGGCCCGCGCTTTGCCACGTGAGCTCCGGATCAATCAACTCTCCTCCATGCTTGTGGGGAGTTCCATAATGGCGAATGCCATTATGGAAGACTACAAGGTGCTGGGGCGCAAGGAGGAGGAAACTGCTCGCTTGCGGGCTAAGGCTGAAGAGTTGGTTAAGGCTGCTCGTGAGGGTGCGGAGCAGCTCAAAAGGGATAAGGCTGCCTTTGAGCAGAATAAGCAGACTGAGGAGTGGGCTGCAACTGTTGGCCTTAAACAAGTTCGTACTCTCACCAAACTGCTTTCTGATGAGAGCAAGAGTTGGAAGGAAACACTTTCTGATGAGCGCAAGGCTTGGAAAGAATCTTGGGCCAAACAGAATGAAACGCTGTTTCGTGTTCGTCAGGAGCTGACAAATGTCAAGGCAGCGAACGCTGCTTTGGGCAAGGAGAAAGCTGCTTTGGTCAAGGAGAAAACCGCAGCTGAGGCGTCGGCCAAAGAGGCTGAGGTGGCGGCCAAAGAGGCCAAGGAGGCGGAGGTTCGCGCTGCCAAGGCTCTTGCAGAAGCAAATGCTGACCGCACCAGCTTAAACAAGACTGTTAAGGACCTCCAGGTATGAGTTTCTTTTGCTCTTGAGTTTGTAGATTTATTTCACAAGTATGATTGGGTATCTTTATATACTTGTTTTCTTTGTTGTTGAAAGGCTGAAGTGCAGAACCGCGTGACCATTCTTGTGGAGGTCACTGCCCGTGCGACCGAAGCTGAAGCGCGGGCTAGGGATGCTGCCGAGGCTAGGGATAGCCTTGCTTCTTCATTTGATCAGCTCCAGGCCGATCGCGAATGGATGCGTGATCACGGTATTGGGCATGTAAGTATCCGGTGCCTTTGCTTTTGTTTAGATTTGCCTGTGATAACCTTATTGCTTGTGCTTTGCAGATTGTTAGGGCTATCCTCGACGCACCTGAGAACGTAGTTGGTGTAGAGCAGATTAGGCTGCGCGCGAGAGGCTGGTTTTAAAGCTGGCTACAACCTTTACATCAGTCATATCAACGTTTTAGCCCAAGGCGAATATACCGATGAAAGGTCCAGGTTCCATGGTGTGGATACCGAAGCGCGTCTGGCTGCCGCTCTTGCAGCGTACAACGACATGTCTATTTCTGCCCTTGAGGAACTTGATAAATTCTTGGATGCGGAAGACTATGTGGACCGGTTGCGGTTGTTATATGCTGATGAGGAAGAGGAAGAGGAGGAAAAGACTGCTAGTGATGGCAAGGGTGGTGCGGGTTCCAGCGGTACAAAGAAAGACTAGGGTGGCCTACGTGCCCTTTTTTGTTTCTTCGATGTAAATGTTAGGAACCATATGTAAATCTCTTGTGCACCGCGTAGGTGTAGAAATTTTTTGAATATAAAGAACCGTTTTGTTCAAATTGTACAAGTGTTTTTACTACTTGCATGTTTGAACTTGTATATGAAGAACTCTACCCGCTGTAAGCGCGGTTGAGAATGCTCTATACCTTTGTCGTATGAGTATTAGTCAATTCCTGTTTTTATCCCGTTAGGGTTTGGGAATTGTGTATGCATGGTAAAACTGTATGTGCGTATCCGGCCGGATAGACATTTTTCGTTTTGCCTTTGCTGGCCTATTACAATATTTGTGTGTGGTTACCACTTTGTGTGGGTATCGCGAATGAAGATTTTTCCAATCTGTTTTTGCAGATACCGCAAAGTGGAACACGCATTTGTAATAGAAGGAAATAAACAATATTGCATTGAATCGTTCATTTATTTATTTGCAAATGGCTTGCGGCCCGATAGGCTACATGGTGAATGTAAAAACATGGTTTACATGTAACAGCATCGAAGCTGTTGTGCATTCCATGTGCGTGCGATAGGTTCGCCTTCTAATGTTTGCAGTTTATACGGGCCTTTGCCCAGGACCTCCT
This sequence comes from Helianthus tuberosus, assembly GCA_030545235.1. Classification (NCBI taxonomy): domain Eukaryota; kingdom Viridiplantae; phylum Streptophyta; class Magnoliopsida; order Asterales; family Asteraceae; genus Helianthus; species Helianthus tuberosus. Next base: position 30,312,767 of record CM060416.1, read on the forward strand.
GGATGAGGTATGGTCCTTCCCACTTGGGGGCAAGTTTCCCTGGGCGCTCAGCGTTAGATGCTTCGTTATCGCGGAGGACGTAGTCTCCCTGGTTAAAAGTACAAACACGGACGCGTGAATTGTAGTACTTTTCTAGCTTGGTTTTGTACTTGGCCTCGTTGATGGCAGCGTTTTCACGCCTTTCTTCTAGGAGGTCCAAGTCAACCCTGCGTTCCTCACTGTTATCTATCTTGTTGATAGCCAACATTCGGGGTGAGGGGAGGCCTACTTCCGCGGGGATCACCGCTTCCGAGCCATAGACCAGGCTGAAGGGTGTCTCACCGTGACTTGTTTTTGGGCTTGTTCCGTGAGCCTATAGGATACTAGGGAGTTCATCAACCCAGCCTCGTCTGGCTGTTCCCAATCGTGCCTTGATGCCTTCCACTAAACTTTTATTGATACTCACCACTTGGCCATTCCCTTGCGGATGCGCCACTGAGGAGAAAATGTGTTCAACGTTTAATTCCTTTAGCCATTTTTGAAAGTCTTCAGCAGCGAAGTTGGTGCCGTTGTCGGTAACGATGTACATCGATAGACCGAAACGGCAGGTGATATGTTCCCAGACGAATTTCCTTGTTATCATAGCGGTGGTTGAGGCGAGCGGTTTTGCCTCTACCCATTTTGTAAAGTAATCAACAGCCACTATGATAAACTTCACCGCACCAGGTGCGTCTGGAAATGGTCCCACCACATCTATTGCCCATTTTTGGAATGGCCATGCGGTGGTGACGGGGATCAGGTTGTTCTTGGGGCGCAAGGTTTTGGGAGCATGCCGCAGACAATTAGAACACTTGCGCAAGACTTTGACTGCATCCAGGTGCATACCGGGCCTGTAGTACCCGACGTTCATAATTTTGGCCACCACCATGCGTGGGCCCGCGTGTATGCCACATATTCCCTCGTGTATTTCTCTGATAAGGTATGTGGCGTCTTGGGGGTCGACGCATCGTAGGAGTGGCCCCAGGTACGATTTACGGTATAAGATACCGTCTCCCATCTGATAATGACACGCTTTGTGTTGCAACTTATGTGCCTCTGTCTTGCTTTCGGGAGTAACACCTAATTGCAAGTATGCAATGATTGGCGTCATCCAGGATGTTGTACCATACTGGATGACATTGACTTGGCGCAGGGGTACTGAGGGATTTTGCAGAATCTCGATGCGTACCTCCTTTGACAGGTGTTGGAAGCTGGTGGATGCGAGTTTTGACAATGCATCCGCGGGTTTGTTTTCACTCCTGTTGATATAGCGAATATTGAAGGAAGTGAACTTTGATTTCAGTTGCAAGGCTTGTTCGAGGTAGAGGATCATGATATCCCCTTTTGCGGCATAGTCGCCGCGCATCTGCCCTGCAACCAATAGAGAGTCGACGTGTGCTTCCAAATGTTGGATGACGAGTTTGACTGCAAGACGTAGCCCTGCCAGTAGAGCCTCATATTCTGCCTCGTTTTTTGTGCTTTTGAAATCGAGGCGGATTGCATAGGTAAGCTCTTGGCCATCGGGGCTGACGAGTCGCAGACCTGCACCTGCACCATCCTCGTTGGATGCACCATCAGTGTATACTGCCCATGTTCCTGAGGAGGATGGTGGTGGTGTAGGATTTTGCTCTTCCTCGCATTCTTGAATGCGATTTGCCGGTACCTCGGCAACGAAATCAGCTAAAACTTGGCCTTTGATTGCGGGGCGCGGCTTATAATTCAGCGTGTGCGCGCCCAGCTCAATTGCCCATTTTGCTAATCTCCCAGAGATGTCGGGTTTTAATAGGATCGGGACGATCCTATAGTTGGTTAACACCGTAATGACGTGGTTTGCGAAATATCGTCGTAACCGTCTCGATGCGTGCACTAGTGCTAGTACCAACTTCTCCATGATGGAGTATCTTGTCTCAGGGTCGTTGAGCATTTTGCTGATGTAGTAGATGGGTGTTTGGACTCCCTCTCGCTCCACTATGAGTACTGCGCCTACTGCGTTGTCTGCGGCAGATAGGTACAAAATAAGTGGCTCACCCTTGCGTGGTGCGGTTAGTGTTGGGAGTTGAATCAAACATTCTTTCATCTCCCGGAATGCGTTTTCGGCCTCTGCGGTCCATTCGAATTGCTCATTTTTTAAGCAGTTCCGCAGGGTCTTGATGAAGGGATAAGACTTAGCTGCATGGTTGGCTAAGAATCTATTCAGTGCGGCTAGCCTGCCGGCTAGTCGTTGCATTTCTTTCATCGTGGAAGGCAATGGCATGCGTTCGATCACCTGAACTTTTTCCGGGTTCACCTTTAATCCATCTTTGGTTACGATGAATCCAAGGAACTTGCCTTCTTCCATTCCAAACGAGCATTTCCCTGGGTTGAGCTTCATATTGACGCTTCGCAGAGTTTGGAATGTTCTTTCAATATCGGTGAGCATGGTATCTTCTTCCATGCTCATGACGACCAGGTCGTCCATATAGATTTCGACACTTTTGCTAATTTGACCGCAAAAGGTGTCGTTCATCAACTTTTGATAGGTTGCACCCGCGTTGCGCAACCCGAACGACATTTTTGTATAACAGTAATTCCCGTTAGGCGTGCGGAATGCCGTTTTATCTTCGTCCTCGATTGCCATCTTTACCTGGTGATAGCCTTTGTAACAATCAAGGAAACACTTCCATCGAAATGGTGCGAGGTTACCGACTTTCTCGTCGATCTCCGGAAGTGCGTAACAATCCTTGGGGCAAGCTTTGTTGAGATCTTTATAATCGATGCACATGCGCCAGCCCCCGGTTGGTTTTTCTACCATGACTGGGTTGGATAACCAAGTCTGGTATTTGACTTCCCGCAGGATGCCTGCGGAGAGCAGTTCTTGGACCTGCTCATTCATCGCCTCGTTCTTTACAGATCCAAGGTGGCGTTGGCCTTGGATCACCGGCTTGATACCTTGCATGGTATTCAAGAAATGCTGCGCAATTTTGCGTGGTACCCCTGTCATGTCTGCGGGTGTCCAGGCAAAAATATCCTGGTTCCTGAAGAGGAGCTGCTTCAGGCGCGCTCTGATACTGTGGGACAAGGCGTGGCCCAACGTGACTGTTTGCTCTGGGTGTCTTGCGTTAAGAACCCATTTTTCTGGTTGTGTGTTGGGGATAGGCCTTGCAATCTTGGTCGGACGCAGTTCGTCCGACGACATGACCTCTCCACGTGCGTAGATTATCGCGACCCCCGTTTCGGTTGGGAAACCGACAGCAGAGTGGGGTACGGACGTAATCATGTTGAAGTCGCCTTGGGACTCCCTCCCGAGAAGTACGTCGTATTTGGAGGTGTGAGGTAAAACCATGAAGTTTACCTCCTCCGTTCGTGCGTGCCTTCCGTTGGTGAGGCGCACAGGAAAAGTGATTTGGCCCAGGGGGGATACGGTTTCCCCCGCAAACCCGGCCAAAGGGTAGTCTACCGGCTGCAACCGATCCTTGTCTTCTTGATCGAACTGGTTGAAGCATTGCTCGTATATGATGTCAGATGTACTGCCCGGGTCGATGAATAGTCGCTCGGTGCAGTAGTGAGCCAGGTAGCCTGTGACAACGACGGCGCGCCTGTCACGTGGTCCGCCTCGGACTTTTGGAAAGACCACTTGCTCGTCTTTCCAGTCATTGTCCGGTCTTCTTGCCGCCTTGCGCGGCTTTCCTCGTCCTCCATTGATCATGTGGGTTGAGGCCACGTACATGGTCCTCTTACCCGTGGAGGGACTCTCGTTGTGGGGGGTAATGCGCTTGGTTTGTTTTTGCGAGGCTAGCAACAAATGTTGCAGCTTCCCCTTTTTAGGGCTCGCTCAATCTCCAGTCGGAGACTGATGCAGTTGTTTGTTGTGTGGCCCGAGTCCTTGTGATACTCGCAGTATAGTGCGAGATCCTGGTTCTTCTTGTACTTCATTGGTTGGGCCGGTTGCCGGAATTGCGCGTCCGTAAGGAGGACGTCACTTGGCGACTGGTTGATCTTGGTCCAGTTACGGTCCCGAGACTCCTTCTTCGACGCCCTGTTTTCACGCTGGGCGTTGATTGTTGCCCTTACGTCGGGCTAGTTGTTACGCGGGACATATGGCCTGGGATCGCTGCCGCGATTCCATGTGTCCCGGTTGCGCTTGTTGTTGCGCTTGTGCTCTTGGCGGGAGGGTTGGCCTTCCGCTTGGGGTTGTGCCGTTGCGACATGCGGTTTGAGGGATCGCTGGGTCTGGGCGTAAGTCTTGACCACGGCCATGATGTCTTCCCATTTCTTGGGCAAGCCTTCCTTGCCGGAGATGGTCATAACCATTTCTTCGTCCTTAACGGCTCGAATGAAATGGTTGCGTGCCATTTGGTCTGCAACGCCGCCTATCTCCAGGAACTCTTTGTTGTAACGGACGACAAACGACTCAAGAGATTCGTTGTCTCTGCGCCAGATGTTCATGACGTCCATAGAATCACGTTCGTGACGTTGTTGCTGGCCAAAATGTGCGAGGAACTTTGCTTACAAGTCCTCGAATGAGGCCAGTGATCCTACTGGCAAAGAATCGAACCAAGCCCTCGCCAGACCCGTGAGAGTCTGGGGGGAAAAATGACACCATGGGCTCGTCCCACCTGCCGTTGCACCCTGCGCCGGTGATGATGTTCATGTGATCGTCCGGGTCGGACGAACCATTGTATTTCCCAATGTTTAATGGGAATTTAGAGGTAGTGACATCGGCGTGGGCAATCTCCAGGGCGAACTTAGAGTTTTCAGCCGCAAATTTCGGCTTGTAGGGTTGGCTCTGATGGCGCTTTACAGCGCGGAGGTATGTGGTGCGGGGGTGAGTGGGAGGAACATAATTGTGCCCTCCTGGTCTACTGTTAGTAGCATGAGACTCCCCGCAGTATGTATGGTCGTCCAGATCGGTACGGCCATATCCTTCATGGTGGGACTGAGATCCCAGCCAGCTATGGATGCCGGGGCCCCGGTGGGTTGTGTATTGCCGCCTGTTTTCGCCATGAGGGCACAGGCGGCTTTGTATTGGGCCCCTGTTGCGGGACCCGTATGAGGAATCATCCTCATTAATCGTGCGGACCTCACAGTAAGAGGAGTCGCGGTCTTCCTGCCTACTTCGGGAGGCTGGGTGCGTGGGGGCCCTACCGTCGTATTATAAAATACGACTCGTAGGGGTATGCGGTGCCAGGGTAGGCCCGTCCGGTACTTGCGCTTCTGCGCAAGCTCTGTTGTATGTTGCGGCCAGCAAAGCTTGTTGTTGGTCGTACCAGGCATGAAGGTTCATGTCTGGAGGTATCACAGCAGCGTACTATGAAAGATCATGTCCGAACGTAAGGGATGCGCCCCCTTGCGTTGATGTGCCAATGTGGCCAGGATTTGGGGCTGGAGGAGCGGTCCCCGTAGGCCCTGTGTTTGCAGGGTTTAGATTATCCCCGGCAGTGTTGTTTAGACGATCAGACATAATCTTTGGAGAGAAAGGGATGGTGGAAAAAAAGTGCTAAGAGTAGCGGTGGGCGCCAATGATGAAACAATGGTAACCGAGGTGGTTAACACACTGGTCTCGTCAAGTAGGGTTAATCCCTTCTTTCCGAGGATCGCTAGCTGGATCGTCCGCTGTTTGATCTCCTGCACAAGGAAACAAACCGTGACTCGTAACAAGGAGAATGGGGTGGGGTGCTCCTTGTTACCACTCTCCGGCGTGAGAATCAGTAATTTGCTTGGGAAGCAAAGTGTGATAGTAGTAGTAGTGAGAGAGTTGTGAAGAGATACGTCAAACCTGGTTCGGGAAGGGTATTTATAGCCGAGGAGTGAAAGAGGGTAGTTGAGTGGCTAGTCTGGCATCGCACAGCCTCCTGTAGGTGTGTCAGGCCTGTCGGTTGCGGTGGTGATGCCACGTCCTGCTGTGGTGTCAGACTGTTGCATACATGTGGGCTGACATGTGACTGTTCTTAGTGCCACTTGCACTGTGGTGTCAGACCCACTTGCCTTGTAGGCAGGATGCGGTGCCGGGCCGCATCGCTGCTTGCGGTAACTGATGTTGTTCCCGCGTTCTTGTTCTGGCCAAGATGTATGCGGGATGCGGTGCCGTGCTGCATCGCCGCTTGGTGACTGTTACTGTTGTCCAGATCCCTTGTCGTGACGAAAATGTTCATAGGATGCGGTGCCAGGCCGCATCGCTATGCGTAACATCCGTTTTCGTACTTAAGGTAAGTCTTCTCATCCCTTGACCGATTGGATTCGACCGTTGTGTTTGCGCGTGCCCGCACGGACACAATTAAGTTCTTGCTGGTGGGGGTTTTTGATAAGGGTAATGGTCACTCGCGGTCGTGCTGACGCGAGATCTGGGACCATACCCCTTCACCTAGACTACTAATATAATTCATTATTGGGAATATTATGTGCTTGTAATTAAGGACGACCATACATTTTTTTTGAGTATATCACTTACTTATTTAGCCTGTCCGCAACGAAATTCTCTTTTCAACGTACTGAAACATACACTATAATTATAAAATACGTAAATTAGTTTGACTGTCAAAACAATGTTAACTGTAAATATAAAAGTTTTGACCCGCAACGATGATAATAATGTATACTCAAAAAAGAATAAAATTTGATATACTTGATTTCGTATCGAAGGAATCTGATGAACTTATGTTATCAACGCTTCCTTGATTTTACGCGCACCGCAACGCGAGGGTCCTAATACTAGTAATCACTAAAGTGCAACATTAGCTATGTTTATTCATTTATTAGTTATTTGTTATGTAAAATATTTTATATGTATATAAGTGTAGCATTTTCTACGTATGTATAACTATGTTGGACCACTTTGCCTCAAATGACTGTGTTTGATCAAGACTACGTTTCATGTGTTATGTCTATGTCTCACTAATTATGGCTAAAATTTGACTAATTATAATAATGAATTGCCTATTGTGGCTATTAGGTTTTTAGGGATACTATGTATGAATGGTTTGTAATGTTTCATATAAGACGTTAATGACTTATTCAGTTGATCCATATGCCCAAAACATCAAATAACAGAGTTGCTTATGGCATATGCTTCCAGACGAGACATTCGCTTCTGAATATGATTTGAACATAAACAGCTAAGTCAAAATTAAATTTACTATTATTTAGTTGAAATAACTTTATTTATGATATAAAATTCCAAATACTGTTGATATTATTTAAGAAATAATAATATTTTTATATATCAAATGTAAATATATATTAGTAGGTTAGATGTTCGTGTATTAATTATATGGGTTGAATAAATTTAATTTTATATACTAAGTAATAAAATAACATATCTTTAAGATCTTTGTTTATTACATGGATTGAATAACTGTAATTTCATAAATTAAATGATAAAAAAAATTATATTTTTAAAAACCCCATGTATTGTACGTGCAGAATAAATTTATGTATAATAAAACCTTAGTAAACTGAATATATAAACCGAGAGTTAATAGAGTAAATGTCAATTTATGTCCCTGAGGTTTACACCAAAACGTAGAAACAACCCTCATTTGAAAAAAAAAAAAAAAAAAAAAAAAAAAAACGCAACAATAAAGTCCATGTGGTTGTCGACTGCGTTCAATAACGTCCCTCCTTATATTTTCCTATTATTTTCCCTTTATTTAATTAATAACGTAAAGGGCAAAATGGTAAATTCACCTAAATGTTACACTGCCCTTCCATATTAATCCCCTAGCTTGTTTGAGAAGCTCATATTCAATCCCCCCACCCTTCTTCCACCCTTCTTATCTCACCGGAGAAATTCCATCCAAAAACATCTGGCTGTCTACTGACAACGATGAGGCAATACTATGTAATCTTGTTTACAATCCACGTGATCGGTTACGGCGTTTGTCTTCATTTTGAATTTAATCTATAATTTCGATATGCGTGCCCATCGTATAATCTGAAATGTGGGTATGTTTTCTTCAAATTCCAGTCGGAATTCATGTGCAGGTGACTCGGCGACTAATTAGGATCCAAGTCACACCCTAAAAATACCACATATGGATTCCACCGCGAGGCGTGTGACGTACCAGGATCTAGCCACTAATCACTAAAAATAAGATAATAAATTCAAAATCTCATTCAACGTGAAAAGTGCATTTCAAAACATCTGATTAAAACAAGTAAACGTTCAGCGGAAGCATTTGAAGTTGTACTAAGTAATTGAAATCAAACTTTTCATTATACATAGCATAACATTAGACGTGTTATTAACGGCACGACCCATGACATCCTCAGCTCCCCCGATTGCAAGCTCCGTTGCATAAAGACACCTAACGACCTGCAAGCATACAGAAAAATATATCAGCATAAAGCTGGCGAGTTCATAGTTTTGTTTGCTGAAAAATCATGTAAGTGTTTAGTTTAACAACATGTTACGAATAATAAACTCTGTACCGATTGACTGTTTATTTTTGGTGCCCTCATCAATGTCTGTCATCATTGATCAACGTGTATAAGGTCATTAGTTCACGCCCGTCCTCCCAGGTATGGTGTGAGCTTTGTCAAGTCTAATAGCGCTATCAACTAATACCCCGTTGCCTCCCAGGCAACTAGTTCGGTATGTAAGTAGGGACATTCGTGATAGAGTTCGAGTTTATTTGTAATACCCTTAGTCCATTTATACGATTTACATATCAACATGTCACACCCCGATATTTACAGCTCAGCCCGGTGGGGAGTATCGTGACGTAAGATGGATATCGTCATAGTCAAACATACACAGAATAGCACAGCAGAAGTCTTGGAATATAAAATATTATTACAAACCCAATTGTCAGAAAATACTGAAAAGATAACTACATTCGAGCCTGCAATATTAAATCCACAAGCGGATCAATTTAAAATGTACAAAATGAAGTGACTTTAGGGCATCCTAAGGATTTGCAAGATCCTTCATTGACACCAATGAGCTTCCAGCCAATTACGTATAGTACCTGTAACTTAGTCTTTTGAAAATACGTCAGTTTACACTGGTAAATACAATTAACTGACTCTTTTGAAAACATTTTAGAAAATTGATTTAGATGCACAAGGCACAAATATTCTTTTATAACTTGGGACAATTATATAAAATAATCTTGTATACAGATTTACATGTTTGTCATACGTTCAGGGCCGGGATAGAAGCCGAGTCATGATTAATCAACACACCGCTAATATAGTCCACAAGGAGTTATCCTCACGTGTGATTATATTTTGTATCTTAATTCCCTTTTTGGGGAAAAGAATCCGTATCGCAACTGTCAGGTGTATGCCTACACCCCGTGCTTAGGTCGTGGTCATTTGCATTTAAATGATGCCAAGGATATCCAGGACACGATCATTAACCCCCAAATGCTTTATATCAAACAAGACAGATTAAAATGGGTTCTCTCAATGATTTAACCACTAATCGATTAAATATTCAATACCCAACCAAGCAGTAATAGTTTACCGTACCCCAAGCCCGTATAAGGGAAAATAAGTTAAAAGTATTTAACTGAGCTTGAAATGTAAAATTTGTATTCTCAGTCGTATATCCTACTCAACAAGTGTATGTAGCTTTTACTGGGCTCCTAATCTGGAACGGAGGTTTTAATAACCTATTAGATTCCTAACGGGTCTTATATACGTTATAATTTAGACAGGTTAGTTTTAAAGAAAAGTTTACGGTACGAAACGTGAGATTAAGCGATGACCGGATTGGAATGCGATTTAGACCCAACAAGTATGAAGACTTGTATAAAATGGGTAAACTAAATACATTCTGGATTTTGAAATAAAAATGATAAGGTTTGACCCGTTTCGGCTAATTTATGCAAACTAGTTACATAAACCGTACCGAACGCGTATAAGCATAACGGGTAACCGGATGAGTCAAGTACAAGTTCCACAAATTTATTATGCTTAAAATATGTTGTGATATCAGTAGGATATCAACAATTATGCCCCAAATGAATTTAAAACCAATTTAAGCCCCGTAAGGGTATTTTGGTCATTTTAAAGTTATAAAAGAGGTTAAATAGCAAACTGAGGTTCTGGTCTAAAATAATTAGTAAAAATAATTATTTTATCATGTTATATCAGTAAGATATCATATATATGTGAAGTTTACCATTTATGGCCAAACTATGCACCGGAGGGGCATTTGGTCATTTCACATATGTTTTAAGGATCAAATTGGAAATCTGAGTTCAAGACTTATACTTACTATTAAGATATTAAAATTTATTTATGAAATCAGTAAGTATCATGTCTTAGGTGCTAAATATGGTTTTAAACCATACTAGCGCCTAATTCGCATAAAAGTCGATATTTGACGATATTTGAGATGTTTATAAAATTCTGAGATTTTTATCAGTCTTGAATGCTTAAAATATTCTATTTAATATATAACATCAGTAGGAAAAGGTTTGGCATGTAAATGATATGTAAATCTCATTTTATTAATGAAAATTGCATTATCGTCAATTACCGGATTTATCCAAGAACTCTATGTTAGGGTCAGTATAAAATCTGACCAAAAATTCCAAAATTCCCTAAAAATTATATTAAAACAGTAGGTAATGAGTTTGGTGCCAAAATTTGGGTTTAAATATGATTTATGCTAAAAAAATGCCATTTAATTAACAAAAAGTTTCATTTTAGGCTATCTTGCATAACTTTAGTTTGAGACTAGAAACTGATATTAAATTTTGTGGACATACTTATATTTCAGTAATAAATCTTTTTGTCCTCTCACATTTTCAAAAATCTCGTTTTTATAACATAAGGGCATAATGGTCAACTTTTAAGCAAATAACGGAAACACGCAATGTACTATGATTTCTAAGGGACCATGAAGTATAACCTCAGAGGGTTATTCTAACATATAACATGGTCACAAAGGAACCCTAAGGAATAAATAAAGTAAGCTAATTCGAGTCAGAACTGAAAGTCAAAGCAAAAGTCTACTTTTGCGACTTTTGGTTGCGAACCGAGCCTAATACTTAGAATTGTCGGGTTGAACATGTCTAAACATGTTCTTATATTATTTACCAAGTTATTTAAGTGATAAAACATATTTTATAGCTTCTACATTATCAGTTATTAATTATTTTATAAAAACTGACTCGTTTGACTTTTCTGTTCATTACTTTGACCCGACAATTGACTAAGTAAACGTGATAATTTGGAGGTGCCATTTTGAGGGATTAACACCTACCCAATTACGATCACGTAGCCATGTTCGTTGCGAACAATGGCTTGACAGTTTAAAAGTCAAAGAGTTTATCGTAAACGCTTGACTTTTCGGCTTTTTAAGCCAAATAATATTAACTAGTCAGGAACTTCAAACTTAGAGATGGAGAGAATGATTGAATGAATGTGCAAATGAAAGTGGTGAGAAAACCCACCTATTTATAGTATTTAGAGAATTGATGGATGGTTGCAAGTGTTTGAGGGGAATTATAAGATTGTTACAGGTGTAATATCAGGTTTAAAAACCATCTAAGAGCCCCTAGAATTGATTTTAGTGGTTTAGAATGGCTTGGAATGGGCTGCAAGCCAAAAAAACGAAGCTGCCCAGACCTGGGCATAGGCTACGCTGCAGGGGGTGTAGGCTACGGCCTGCACAGATCAAACACACACAACAACTTTCAAACTTTGTCATTTTAGGCCCCTTGTCTTCCATACTTGCATGTTTTGTTATAATTAGTACAAAAAGCCCTCATTGGCCAATATTAGGCACACCCAATAGTATGACAGAACATCACGGAGTTCCAGATTTGATTAAAAGGTCTCTCAAAGGTGTAGTTTCACACATTGACGCTTTTTGTCCTTTTAACGCACAAAGTTGTGCGTAATATCGTTTAATGATATCAAAGCCTTTCATGCCCCAATTAAGCATTCTCGAGAGTATGACCGAACATTACGACACTCCAGTGCGCTTATATGGTCAATCAAAGGTGTAGTTTTAGAAGTTGACGCTTTTGGTCCCTCTAACGCACAATTTGCTCGCATTATCATTTTATTATGTTAAAGCCCTATGTTATCCATATTAGGCATTCTCCAGAGTATTATTGCACATCATAATACCTCGGGTTCGTTAAAAGTTCATTCAGAGGTATAATTAAACATATTGACGCTTTTAACCCCTTTAACTTGCAAAGTTGCGCGTAATGTCACTTATAGGCATAAAAGCCTTAGATGGCCAATATTGGGTATTCGGAGAGTATAATCACACATCATGAAGCTCTCAGTTTGTTAGAAGGTCACTCAGAGGTAAGAATTAACATGTTGATGCTTTTGACCCTTCGACGCACAAACTTTCAAATAATTATGCAAATGGCTCCTTTCGACCAACGAGTGGCTTAATTCTAATTATGAATACTGAGTATTGTTATTCAGAGGCTTAGTTTAAGCATGTTAACACTTTTAGCCCTTTTGCATTCACAGTTTTTGATTTTTCACAAAATTAGTCCTTTATAGTCAACATTTGACTTTATTAGGGTTTAGTACACATGTCAACACATCATTGGACGTGGTTTTACGAGGTGTTACATCCTCACCCCCTTAAAAGAAATCTGGACCTCAAGATTTTGCTCAAAAAGATGGAAGTACTTTCTATCGTATAATGGACTTATCCTCCATAGTATATTATGGGCCTCTACGGCATCCCGGTTGACTTATACAATAGGTACATACTTTCGTTTCGGAGCTTCTTAACCTGTCGATTCTCAATTGATACTGGTTTCTCCACAAACTATAAGTTTTCATTAATCTGCACGTCATTATGTGACAATGCTATCGACTTATTGTCTAGCCATATCTTTAAATCACAAGTGTGGAACACATTGTGAAATACACCAAGCTCCTTTGATCAGTTTTAACTTATAAGCTACTGATCTTGACGTATTTGGTTTTCTCGAAAGATCCTATTTATCTAGAGCCTAACTTACCTGCTACTTTAAAATATAGCACACCTTTCTAGGGTGATACTTTCTGTTGGACCTTGTTCCTTATTGAGAACTCAAGAGATTTGCGACTCTCATCAGCATTGATTCTTCTGCCGATTACTGGCAACTTTCAGACGATTACAGATTTTGTGTGATCTTATTTGTTCTTTCCCGGATAATTTCAGGTCCTGATAATTGGACTTACCAAACTTATGTCCAACAAATGAACGTTTGACATTCTTTCTATACAAGGCCTCCAAATGAGCAGCCTTGATGCTTATATACTAACTATTAGTTATAAGAGAGCTTATTTAAGGTGAGATAGTCATTCCAACTACTGCTTAAACCAATCTTAAAGAATAGCTAACCTTATGGTTAGTCGAACAAGTCGACGATCCTGGGTAGTTGATAGCGATTCTCAATTGTTACCTAAGTAGGGTTGCGGTGATCAATGCATAGGCATAATGAACCGTATTTCTTAAATTATAATACCAGAGCTCTCAAAATGATGACTTAGGCTTTATGAACCTTTCTTTTAATACTCATTTGATTGGGCTTCAATCCTTTTATTACTGTTGGTACTTAACCGATATGGAGATTTTTCAATAGATGCAGCCCTAAGTGGGATATTAATCTTAACTCTACTTGCCTCCCAAGAGGTAAACATGGTAGTTCTTCTAAGAGGACAATCGAGATTCACGGAGATGACAGGAATATTCTAAATCGCAGGCTTTAGTTCATCTATCGATACCCGTGTCATATAAATGACACATTTTTTTTACAAATGCATGGATGCCTTATTTAGTGACACTTACTTTGACATTTCTATACTGGATATCTTCTTTGAATACCATTAGCTGACTTTTGTATAGTATAACCATTGGGATATCTCAATGGTTCCATGCATTAAACCTCCATACTGATCAGGCATGGAAGCAATCTATGGGACACACTAGGATACGCCAATCCTCATATGGTGCTTTTATCAGGCATAATCTGGCATTTGCAGTTGATAGAAATCAATGAGATAACAAAATAAAATAACATATATTGTCGTACTCTATTTGGAGAAAGAGTACTTTAGATTTTGCGGATGAAGATTATTCGACGAGAATAGAAGAAATGGTTCCGATGATTTTCGTCGGTAAATTTTACCTTATACTTAATATCCGGAGTTCTTATGGGAAAAATTTCTAAATGTTTGCTAAGCTTATGATATATGGAATACTTAGTAGTTCCTGAATTAAAACAAAATTCTTAGCAATTGAGTCATGATAAGGGACGTACCGGGTGTCTTTATTGTTACGAACTGTCGCTGGCATTTATCAGGAGGGTTTAAGCGCCTTCATTCTTAGTCTTTTTATACTTAGCTATACCATATTTGACAGTTTTAGGGCAGCTAGTCCTGATGTGGCCCTTCTCGCCACAGCCGAAACAGACTGCATTCATTAAGTTTCTACATTCATAGGACTAATGACCAGTTCTTCTACAGACGCCACACTCCTTTAGCATTTGTTCCAATCGACACTGTCCCCAGTGTCTTTTATAGCAGGTCTTGCATACAGGCTTCTTGTTGGACTGTTGTTGGTTCGTATTGAATTCGGACTTTCCTTTCTTTCTTAGATTTCTGGGAGTTATCCTCCTCCCCATTCCTTTTCGGTTCATCCTTTGCATTCGAGGCATGAACAAAATTCTTCTCATGAGCAAGGAGTGTGGTTTTAAATGTGATTTGGAACAAGTAACATTTGGCTCCTTGAACTTTCTGATGACCTTTCTCATAGCTTTTCCAACAGCCGCTTCAATCAAAGTTTGAAGATTTTCTTTGCTAACATTGAGGTTCACGATTTTTGCATCATTAGCATGTTTTGCATCATCATTAACGCGGTTGTTGGTTGTCTTATCCGAGTTTTCCATACTCGAGACTTGGTCCCTAACACCAAATGAATAATTACTTAGTTGCATCACATCAGTTAGTCATCATCCTGATGACCTAACATACACTGGCCATGGTATCAGTAAACCATATAGGCTAATAGGTTATGAATATTCCTAATGAATGTTATTTGGATGTATTTCAATTACATTTAGGTTAGGTCACAAAAGGACCATCAATGGCATTTAGGGTTTGGTCCGAGTCCATTACCTTTTAGACATGGAATCACAATATCACAATTGTCTTTGTCATATTGACAATTTTGTATAGCTCGCAAGCTCGCCACACGAAATTTTAAATATGGAACATAAGCCCGTCATGAAGGACATGAAAAATGTAGTACATAGGCTTGTCTCAAAGGACATATAATAGCCATATGGCACTAAGGCCTTGTCGCAAAGGACATATAGGATAT